>MU227194.1:179828-238775 GCA_018584345.1 Thuja plicata | reverse complement strand
TATATATATATATATATATATCGCAAGTCAATCTAAACAACTCAATTTATAAAAATCTAACACAAACTTCATTTCTATTATTCAAATTAAATTGATTTACAAATTTTTGCAAGTTCTACAACATTATTATTCTATTTTATATTATTAATTTCATAAACAACAAACATTGCTTCATATTTAGGATCTAATTAAATGTAACAAATTTAATTAATTATTAAAAAAATGTTTATATCCAAATATAAATCTTAATAATCTAACCAAGCATAAAGTAAATATCAAAACACACTAGTGAATGAAATCATTGCTACAACAATCTCTCAAATCGGCATAAAATAATCTCAACATAGTATCACATAATGATAGAGGGTAATTTATACAATCATTTATTATAGAAAATGATGCATATTATATTAACATAAAATCATACCAATAATGAATATCAAACACACCAACACCAAACTCAACCACAAACTTTTCTTTCAAAGTCAATTAAAGGTTCAAAAGAAACCTGAAACTTATCAAAATCAATTAGTGTCAAATCTTACGACCTCTAAAACCAAGATCATCAATGCAAAAATTACAAAGAGAGAGTTGAAGTTTGCAATAAAAGCACCTGAGGATAAAAAAACAAATGAAAACACCTTCCACAAGAAAGGGTAACAAGAAATAATTGTTATATTACTCAAGTGTAAAACAATGTAGTACGCAAGCTTGATCATTGCAGGATAAATTACAATGAAGGTAACAATTGATTTTATAGAAAGAAATGGTCCTAAAAATATGCAAAAGCTAAATCAACCTAAAAATAACAAAATAGTGCAAGATATGAAAACTACAAGTGCATGATATGCACAATGTGAAAATTGGAGCCCAAATAGAGAAACTTTTTCCAAATTTAGGCTTAGTAAGTGAACTTGAGATAGAGAATGAATGTGCAAAAATGTGCTCACTTATCCATAAAAATATGCATGATAATATCACGAGCATGTGCACAATTAATTATGAAATATGTGAAAACATGCCTATTGCAACAAATATGTGTACTCCAACACCCCCCCTTAGGTCAAACTTGGGGAGAAAAAAGTGTTGGATGATATCAATTTTGGTTACTAATCATGTTGTTGATATTCATGTTTTGTCACTGATGTCAACATATATTTCTATGGAGAAGACAAATAGACTACTTAACTAGAACAAGTGTATGGATACTATATGGATGATTCAGAGGGATCAAAGTTGGATTTATGTAGAAGGCTATGTTCTAACCTTACTCCTAATGTCGCTTGAATTTATGTGACATTATGTGGATGTTACAGTTCATTTGGTGAAGACTATTTTTTCTGGATTGCAATTGTGATTCTAGACAGAGGTCTTTGTGTTTCGGGTATATCTTACTAAGGAAGATGTTTCAGAACTTGCGAGCTTACTGATAGAGAATCGACATATGATAGTGAAATGGGTTGAGTTTGATTTTTGTTTGGGTACTAATGATGTCAGCTATGGAGTGTGTTATGGAGAAGACCTATTTCCTAGCTGACTTCAGACTTGTAACATGTGGAAATTAATTATGAGAGTGGATTGTGGATATGGAATTATTTGTGATGAATTATAAATGTTTTATACTTGTTATAGGTACCATGTGTATCTTAGCAAGGGCTTATATAATTATTTGTATGATGGGAAGCCTTAATTGGCCGACCTAGTTAATTATGTATTAGGAAAGCTTAACTGACCGACCTAATGGGTTATTGTAAAAGGGTATATATGAGTGATATTTTCATTTGTGAAAAGCATGGTAGAGAGAGAAAAGAATAGAGATTTGTGAAGCTGCAAAGCTTGAATACTGGATAGAGAGCAGTGTTGATACTTCATTGGAACTGATCAAGCAAAGATAGTTGCTATTAGACAATTCACTAGATTGTGTATTTGATGTATACACTTGATGTGGATTGTAAATCCTTGAGGGTGGATTTAACCTTCTTTGGTAAGTGTGCCTTGGTAGTGAGCCTACTATTTCCTTTGGTTCCTAATAGGGACTTTGTACTGTAATGTTTTAACAAGCTCCTAACAGGGCTAATATCTTTTAACAGGGATACTATACTCTCAGTACATTATTTGTGGGTGTTAATTCCCACTAGGCTTTTACCTTTAACAAGGTTTCCTCATTAAAAAATCTTGTGTTATGGTGTTGTCTATTACTATGTTATTATTTACATTTTCTAATATGGTTAATAAAGTTTAAATTTTAATAATCTATACTACAACTGATGCACCCCCCCCTCTCAGTTGTCTTGTAGAATTTTATTCCTAACAACTGGTATCAGAGCTATTGGTCCTCAGAGATAAAGTTTAACAACTTGAGGTGATCCTAAAGATGACTTACTATAGGAAGGATAGTCCGAAGTTTGATCCTGAAAACTTTGACAATTGGTAGAAAAAGATGAGAACACATTTAATGTGTCTAGGACTTGACTACTGGATGATCATAAAGAAGAAAGAAAAATTAGCAACTGAGGATGAATTAGATAAGGCCATTGATGATCAAAAGAAGCTATTTTCATGTAATATGGTTTCAAGGGAATCCCTAATCAGCACTCTATCATAAGGATAATTCACTCAAGTAAAGGACTTGGACTCTGCACATGAAATATGGTCAAGACTAGAAGCACTATTTGTTGGAGACAAATTTACAAAGAAAGCCAAGTTACAGAACTGGAAGACAGAGATGGAATCATTAAAGATGAGAGAAGATGAGAACATCAGACCATATGCACAAATAATTACTAAGGTGGTGACTGGTATTAGGAACTTTGGAGGAACTTACAGTGAAGAAGAAGTAATTGCAAAGATACTGAGATCTTTGACATTTGCATACAGAACCAAGGTTCAGGCTATAGAGGAGATCATACCTTTGAAACCAAACTTCACCAGAGAGATGTTGATTGGAAAACTAACTACATTTGAGGCCACATAATTGGGAGACACTTTACCTAAAGTTGAGTCAACATTCAAGGCAACCGTGCACAAGAACAAGAAGACCTTAGCTGGAAATGCAAGCACAAGCAGTAATGATATGAGAGAAGAACTTGGATCCTATGCTGATGAATGGGAATAGATGTAGGAAGAAGAAAGGAAGCTAGATGAAATTGTTGCATTGATTTCCAGAAGAGAAAAAAGAGGTAAGGGTAAGTTTGAAGGAAAATTACCTTTGAAATTTTTTTCATGTAATAAGATGGGTCATTTTGCATCTAGATGTCCTACAAGAATTCCAAAGCACAAACCTAAGTTTTTCAAGTCTAAGTTCTCAAAGGATAAGGAATTCTATTATGATAGTGAAGGAACATTTGATGATGATGATAACTTTGATGAAATTGGATTCATTTCTATTAAGGATGATGAACCTATGCATGAGGAAAAAACATTAGTATCTCAAGTTGAAAATAAATCTAAATGGGTCATAGATAGTGGTTGTTCACATCAAATGACTGGAGATAAAAATAAATTTATAAGTTTGAAGAAGCATGATGGTGGTGTTGTTAGATTTGGTGACAATACTCCTAAACCTATTTTTTGGATTGGATATATCTCATTGGATGGTAAGACTAACATAGACAATGTACTACTTGTTGATGGACTCAAACATAATTTGTTGAGTGTTGGACAACTAGTGGACAAGGGTTATCAAATGAACTTCATCAATGTGAATTGTTCTATCAAAAGTAAAACAAGAGACTTGATATAATCTGGTACTAAATTCAGAGGTAATGTATTTGAACTAAACACATCTGAAGCTACTTGTTTTATTGAAAAGATTGATGATAGTTGGTTATGGCACAAAAGATTTTGTCATGTTAATTTTGACAACATTGTAAAGGCAAGTATGAAAAAAGTAGTATGAGATCTACCTAAAATTGTTAAGCCATCTAATACTATGTGTAGAGAATGTGTTATGGGGAAACATACTAGAAGCACTTTCAAGAGAAAAGCATATTCACCAAAAGGGAAGTTAGATCTAGTGCATATAGATGTGTGTGGCCTACAAGAACAAGATCATACTATGGTGAAAGGTATTTTATACTCTTTATTGATGACTTTTCTAGAATGATGTGGGTTACATATTTGATAGAGAAATCTGAGGCATTTGACAAATTCAATTTGTTCAAAGAAAAAGTTGAGAATGAATCTAGTTTAAAGATGAAATTTTTGAGATCAGAAAGAAGAGGAGAATTTACATTAGAACTATTTAACACATATTGTGAAGAAAATGGAATACATAGACAGACTTTAGCTCCTAGAAATCCACAATAGAATGGGATAGTAGAGTGAAGAAACAAAACTATATTAGATGCTGCTAGGACTATGTTGCTAGAAGGAAATGTATCACATGTTCATTGGAGAGAAGCAGTTGGCATTGTTGTGTACACACTAAATAGAATTCAGATCAGAGAAGGTACAAATAAAACCCCTTATGAATTATGGTTTGATCATACACCTACTGTGAAATATTTTAGAATATTTGGTAGTAAATGCTATATCAAGAGAGATGATGAGATAGGCAAGTTTGATGCTAGAAATGATGAAGTAATCTTTCTTGGTTTTTCTACTAAGAGTAAAGCATATAAATGTTTCAATCTGAGATTTAGAAAACTAATTGAAAACACCAATGTGAGGATAGATGAGAAATTTCAAATTCAGGAAAGAATGTATCATTGTGGTTAGATAATAGAAACAAGAGAAGTTGTTGCTGAACCTGAATAATCCTTGATGATTGAGTATGAGATTGAAGAAGAAGAACAGGAAGAAGCTACTGAGACATTGAATACTCCAAGGTATGTCATGAAAAACCATTTTGAAGATCAAATTATTGGTGATGCAAGCAAAGGCATGATGACTAGATGTAAAGCTAGAGATGACATTTGTTTGATTTCTCAAGCTGAACCCAAGACTACTGATGAATCATGTAAAGATGAATCTTGGACTAAAGCCATGGAAGATGAACTAGAGAAGATAAAGAAGAACAATACTTGGGAGTTGGTTCCAAGACCTAAAAACAAGAATGTGATTGGAACTAAGTGGGTTTCCAGAAACAAAATGGATGAGGAAGGCACAGTGGTAAGAAACAAGGCAAGAATGGCATGTAAAGGCTACTCACAACAAGAAGGCATAGACTATGAAGAAACATTCGCACTTGTTGCTAGAATGGAAGCTGTGAGACTATTCCTTGCTTATGCTGCACATAAAGACTTCAAAGTGTATCAGATGGATGTGAAATCTACATTCTTGAATGGTGACCTAGAAGAAGAAGTGTACATTGAGAAACCTGATGATTTTCCTTGACAGATGATGAAAACATGGTTTGCAAACTGAAGAAGGAACTGTATGGAATGAAGCAAGCATCGAGGGCATGGTATGCAAGATTGGATAAACATCTACTTCATCTTGGTTTTAGAAAATGTAATCTACACAATAATTTGTATTTAAGAACTGATGAAGATGGAATCTTAATTATAGAAGTTTTTGTTGATGATATCATTTTTGGAGGAAATGATAAAATGAGTAAGAAGTTTGTTAAAGAAATGGAGAATGAGTTTGAGATGTCAATGATTGGTGAGATCAAATTTTTTCTTGGTTTAAAAATTAATAAGAGTAAAAATGGCATATTTATATCTCAGACTAAGTACCTTAAGGAAATGTTGAAGAAATTTGGAATGGAATATTGTAAACCTGTTGGTACACCCATGATAATAGGGAACAAACTAACTAAAAGTGATGAGACTCAAAGTGTTGGCAAGACTAAGTATAGGTCAATGATTGGAGATATACAATATTTGACACACACTAGACCAAATATTACCAAAGCAGTTGGAATTGTGGCTAGATATCAGGCAGATCCTAAGAAACACACTTTGCTGCTATGAAAATAATTTTCAGATATCTAAAAGGAACAGTAGAGTATGGATTATGGTATGAAAAATCTAATGATTTTACTTTGTAGGCTTTTACTGATGTTGATTAGGCAGGTAATGTGGATGATAGAAAGAACACAAGTGGTGGTGCATCTTTCCTTGGGAAGATATTGGTTTCCTGGTTAAGCAAGAAGCAGAATTGTATTGCTCAATCTACTACTAAATCAGAATATGTAGCCATTGCAATTAATTGCACACAAGTTGTTTGGATGAAACAAATGCTGGAAGATATTGGAATAATTTTCAAGGAGTGAGTGGTTATTCATTTTGATAACACCAATACAAAAAACATGTCAAAGAATCTTGTAATGCACTTAAAGACTAAACATATTTCTATCAAGTATCATTTCTTGAGGGAGAAGGTAGTTGCTAAGGAGATTAAACTGGAGTACATAAGCACACAGGAATAGATAGAAGATATATTTACTAAACCTTTGCCAAAAGATTCTTTTGAATACCTCAGAGGCATACTTGGGGTGATGAACCCTCCCAGTGGTAATTAAAATGATGCAGATATCTATCGGTCCAGTGGATCTCAGAGCTATATTATTCTCTGGACTTGATGTATGGATCTACGATCCTTAGAGGGAGTGATCGTAGGAGAACACTATGGAGCATATTTGGGTGATCTTGCACCTGATCGGACATGAATATTTGAAAAAGCTACTGAAGACTACATATGAGTTATGGCACCCTTTGCCATTGCTGCCAAAGGGGGAAGGAATCTATGAGAAAATCCCTACTGTTTTGGGAAATTTATGTTGAGGATATTAAGAAGATTGTATTGAGAGAGAGTACTTTGGGGTTGATGCATATGGATTTTTCGATACGTTTCTATCAATACCAAAGGGGGAGATTGTTGGATGATATCAGTTTTGGCTACTGATCATGCTATTGATATTCATGTTTTATCACTAATGTCAACATATAATTCTATGGAGAAGACAGGCTGACTACTTAATTGGAATGAGTGTACAGACACTATATGGATGATTCAGAAGGATCAAAGTTAGATTTATGTAGAAGGATGTGTCCTAACCTTACTCCTATGGTCACTTAACTTTATGTTACATTATGTGGATGTTACAGTTCATTTGGTGAAGACTATTTTTTCTGGATTGCAACTATGATTCTTGACAGAGAAGGTCTCTATGTTTCAGGAATACCTTACTAAGGAAGATGTTTTAGAACTTGTGAGATTACTGATAGAGAGCTGACATATGATAGTGAAAAGGGTTGAGTTCAATTTTTGTTTGGGTATTGATGATGTCATTTGTGGCGTGTGTTCTCGAGAAGACCTATTTCCTGGCTGACTTTAGACTTGTAACATGTGGAAATTAATTATGAGAGTGGATTGCATATCTGGAAGTATTTGTGATGAATTTTAAATGTTGTATACTTGTTATAGGTACCGTGTGTATCTTATCAAGGGCTTATGTAATTATTTGTATGATGGGAAGCCTTAATTGGCTGACCTAGTTAATTATGTATTACGAAAGCTTAACTGGCTAACCTAATGGCTTATTGTAAAAGGGTATATATGAGTGATCTTTTAATTTGTGAAAAGTGTAGTAGAGAATGAGAAGAGTAGATATTTTTGAAGCTGTGAAGCTTGACTACTGGATAGAGAGTAGTGTTGATACTTCATTGGAACTAATCAAGCAAAGATAGTTGCTATCAGACAGTTCACTAGATTGTGTATTTACTGTATACACTTGATGCAAATTGTAAATCCTTAAGGGTGGCTTTAACCTTCTTTGGGAAGTGTTCCTTGGCAATGAGCCTACTATTTCCTTTGACTCCTAAGAAGTTCTATCTCCTAACAAGTAATGTGTACTGTAATGTTGTAACAAGCTCCTAACAGGGCTAATATCTTTTAACATGGATACTATACTCTCAGTACATTATTTGTGAGTTTTAATTCCCACCAGGGCTTACCTTTAACATGGTTTCCTCATTAAAAAATCTTGTGTTATGGTGTTTTCTATTACTATTTTTTTATTTACATTTGCTGATATGGTTAGTAAAGTTTAAAGTTTAATAATCTTTACTACAACTGATTCACCCCCCCCCCTCTCAGTTGTCATGTGGACTGTTATTCCTACAAAAAGAGCTCTAAGAATCAAGTGTATGAATGGGTCCCGACAAAAAAAGGACCCAATTAGGTACCCATGTACAATGAAAGTATCTCAAAGTGGAGAAAACAAACCCATAAACTACAATAATTGGTTCTCTACCTCTCTATTTCAAGATGTCCATTCTTATCCTCTTGCAAATTTAGTATCTCTTTTATGAGGCTCAACATAATTCACCGCTCAATAATATAAAGATCTTGACAATATTTGCAACCTTACACATTTCCAATGACAAAATGTTTTCAACATTGTACCTTGCAAAACTCTTTTTCATTCTCAAATATTCCTTTCTAAACCTTTTGATGTGATTCTTGCCCTCGTCTATTAAGACCTTTCAATCAGGTACAACATAGTTTTATTCAATTCAAGACAATTTCAAGTACTTCCTCCTTTGAAACATTTATAACTTTGTCATTCTAGACCTAACATTCACAACAATCATTATAATGTGGTTCTTCACCCTTTATTATCATTTATTGCAATTATCTCTGGTCTCCAAAATAGTCACTTGTCTATTTACAAAAAAAATGCCTTTTCCATGCAATTATTTTCTCTTATTGACTATTTCAATGCTTGTTGTAACAAACTCTTTGTTTGAAGGCAACAAAGTATTGCATTGAATCCTTGTTGAATTATTCTACACTTTAATTGAGGATATTTTTATACATCATAGTCATGGTATCCAACTTCATTGTTTTTTTCTTCTCATATCACTGATTTTGACATGCATCTTTGACAAAGTTTGTTACTATTCTCATTGTTCTTCGTTACACTCATTTTCTTTACAACTTTTTTTATATCATGTCTTCATTGTGACTCTTTTCCCATAATATTAAACACCACATATGCTAATATAATCAACATCTTTGGTCATCATGCATCATAATGTTGTCAATACTTTTAGAACTATCACTATGTTTATTAAGTGTCCTTTTGTTTCCATCCACTCATGGTTGTCATGACCATGTTTAGACACTTGACCTTTCTAAATGTGTGGAAACTTGCTTAAATTTTTTCATCATAAACTCTAGATGCTTCCATTCTTTTTACCCAGTTCTTACTTGGTCTCACAGTACCTAGGAGAATTTTACACATCTTTTACTGTCCTAGCATGTCCTTCAATGTATTAGCAGTGGCTCTCTAACAAGAGAAGATTTAACATTATAACATCAATTTTCCTTGACAATGCCTTATCATGATCTAATCTTTTATAATCATTATTTTTTATAGTCATAAGAGTGGTTGATCTTCATCATTGCTAGACACTATTATTGCTTCATTTCTTTTCTTATTAATTGATCATTGATCTTTACACAAATTTCATCTTCAGTTGTTTCTTTTTATGAAAACTCGTTTCTCTAGTCAATATATCTAATGTTCTTCACCTACAGCAGTATCTATCCTTTAAGCTCATTTCTTTTAATACATTTGTCTCCATGTAATTCAATGTTATTTTCATTATAATAGTTATCACAATACCTTCGCAATAGTTTTTATTTACCAGTCTTTTGTCTTTTTTCATCAAATATTATTTCTATCTTCAAGAGGCTAAAAAACTATTATTATAATCTAATCTCTCTGTCTCAATTTAGGGATTAATGATAAATTCTTTGTATTTCCCCAATAACTTTGAAACAATTATTATTTACCAGTCTGTTGTCTTTTTTCATTAAATCTTATTTCTATCTTTAAGAGGCTAAAAAATATTATGATGATCTTCTCTTTTTGTCTCAATTGAAGCATGATAGATAAATGCTTTGTATTCCCCCTTATTGTATGTCATTATTTAATTTTATATTAATACCTCTTATATATTATGCAAAATCTTAGGTTATTTCTTCTCTTCCACTTATTTTCTTCTTTAAACTTTCATGAACCTTCTCTTCTGCTTGAATTGAATATCCAACTTCTTGCTATGATTTCTAGGTGATTCTCGTAAACCACTACTACAAGAATATTATGAATGTCCAAGATGATTAAACTTATAACACCTTAAATCATGACCCTCAAACACATACTTTCTCTAAAGGATTTTTACACCTTCTAATGAGTACTCTTTAATTTCTAACCTTACGACCAAAATTATGACAATTGTAACACATTTGATTTAAATTTTATTCTAAACCAAAGAGATTCTTCTTACAAATTTCAACCATGTGCTATCAAAAAATCTACAAGTTGCATCCTTGTGACTATAACCATCACACAAACAAAAATAACATGAAAAAGAGTAATTTTACCTTGTTTACTCAGGCAAAGTAGGTGGAGATCCAATGGATCTATTGACACTTCTTCCTTTACTGATGACTTTTGACTGTCTTAACAATAACATCATCCTCTGATTTCCTTGTCATATGTATTAGGAGTAGAAACATGATAATTTATATCTATATTCTTTCTTTGAGTCTCTAACTTTTAAACTCAATCTCTCCCCATCTATCTTTGTTGATACAAAACAGTATCATGTTTTAACACATCTCCAACCATGGAGCTTTGGAATGTCTTTACATACTTAACATCTCATTTAACATGTTCACACTTTTTACTCTTTTCTAACAGAATATTGATGCTTTAGAGATATTTTCTTACAATGACTATTTCTCCTTCATTTTTTTGGCATTCAATTATTTTGAATTCCAAATCAAATTGTATCATATCTCCTATTCTTTTGTTCTCCTCAATCCATACTTTACCTCATTTAACATGTTGGCACTTTTTCCACACTTTTTATTCTTTTATAACCAATCTTGACACCTTAAAGATCTTTTCTTACAATGACTATTTCTCCTTGAAGTTTTTTACATTCAATTGTTTTGACTTCCAAATCATATTTTCATATCTACCATCCTTTCATTCTCCTCAATCTATGTTTCCAAACTAACAATAAAATTATTTGAATCTTTAAATATATCTTTTCACAAAGAATTCTCCTCTATGCTCCTTTTTGTTTTTTATACTTGAACATTTATAAATTTAATTATCTTTTCAAATTCATTAAGATTTTGTACAATCCATTTAGTAATCTTAATGTTTTCTTGAAGATGAACCTTAAGATCCTTATTCTCTTGTCTACGATTTTAAATTTCAGCTGAGGTTGCAACAAGTTATGTTTCAAGAATAACAATTCTTTCCCCTTCATTCTTTTTAGATCAACTTGACTTTCATTCACAACTTCCATGAACTGAGAATCACCATTTTTCCCACAAGACATTCTTTAACAAAAAGGTCATTAGAAAACTCATCATCTTTTGTATTAGACAACTATTTCATTTTAGACAGACCTTTCATCTTTTTAAAAAAAAAAATATTTCCATATTTCTTGCCCATCGTATTCCATTTCCAAGACCAACATAAGTTGACTACACATCTGATAGGAAACTATTTCTTTGATACTAATTGTTTGAATACCTAGAGCAGTGAGAGGCAAGGGGGTGGAGGTGAATCAATGATCTATAAAATCAGCAATTCAAAGCTCAAAAATTGATGAGGCATATGTGTGTGTGTGTGTGTGTGTGTGTGTGTGTGTGTGTGTGTGTGTGTGTGTGTGTGTGTGTGTGTGTGTTTAGTAGAAATATTAACAACATAAAAGAATAAACAAAACTACAAGAAAGTAGACCAACATCTGCAAATCACAAAGCACAAATATTTGAATGGAAATCCTTGAAGGATAAAAATCCACTTTGAAAATAAACTTGATTAATCCTCACTAGCAAACTCATTGGTTAAAATTTATGAGTGCCAACTCCAATCAATGTCTCACTGGTAAAACAATCCTCACTGACTAAGTCAGGGAACCATTTCTAGTTGCATCAACACCTTACAAACTTACAAGAACTAACTCAAAGGACCACCAACCCCTTACAAACTCTCTAAAAAATATTAATTCAGAGGGGTACTCATTTTCTATACAATTTGCCATACAATGTCATTTATCAAGAATGATAAATAAGACAATAGAAAACACTGCTATCAATGCTACAAACCCAATGTTAACCTTGTCCCTCTCATTTGCAAAATATATTTTAATCATGACAAAAAAGAACTCTAAATGACATCTATAAAAATAAAATTAATGTTATAATTTTATGACTATTAAAAAATTGCAAACACAAACTCCATCAATCTTCTCTTATCACCACTTTATTCATTTGAACCAACAAAACCAAAATTTTATGTATATATATGTCACTTATGTATACGAGTCTTACTTAATCACATCAACTTGAAGATATCAGCAAAAATTTTCTTCAATCAACTGAAATGAACTTGTATTCATTGTTTCTTTTTCCTCCTTCAATGCATTAGACAATGTTCCCAACTTAGGAGAAATTATGCTTCTAACTTCACTTATCCTTCCAATGACTTTGTCTGTCTCATTCATCAAAATCTTTATATTATCAATAAAAGTTATGAAGTTTCTCTCGTGACTAGATACAAAAGTTGTTAAAAGATCTAATGAAGTAAACAAATATGATAACTTCTTTTCATTTTTCTTAACAAACATCTCAATATCCTCAACACAATTTGGAAAAGATATACATGCCTTATAAACATTACCACCTTCAGATAAAGGATCTTTAATGTTTTTCATACTAACTCCCAACACCATTCTATCTTTTTCAATCATTGCACTCAATGGATTAAATCTTTTATCATCAAATTCATCCTTAACCTTTATCATGGAAGACATCTCAAGAGATTCAAAATGAGTACTTACTAAATTTATAAGGACCCTCAATTGACCAGATCGAGTATTTGATGGATCTCTAACATAGGATGGCATGGTACTCTCTAATACATCTGATGCAACTCTCAATAGCTCATTATCCTCAATGTGTGTCTTCAAAATTTGTTCCCTTCCCTTGGCTTGTGAAAATGAAGCAAGTTTCATTTTCTAGAATTGGAGAGAGAGGATCAAAATTGATAGGTCCTTCGATGATTTATGGATCATCCAACTCAAGTTTATCTACTTTTAGGAACTTCTTCACTGCCTTAGTAGTGTCTCTTGCGTCAAATTTCATTTCTGACTTCTTCTCCTCAGTCAAATTTTTGGTTTCTACCTCCATTCCTATTGTATGCTTTACTATACCTTTCTCTCATTTTTCCATTTCTCCTTCATCTTTACTCATCTCTTTTGAAACTTTATCTTCACTCTTTCCTTCTACACTTTTACCTTCTAAAGGACTGTAAACATCTATCTCAAACCATCCAACATCAAGAACAGATGCACCAACATCATTATGAGCTTCTCCTAAAACAATATCAAATTTTTTCTTGAGCAAGAAATCCTTTAGAATCTTTTCTCTCTTTTACAAATTCATCAATTTTGCCCAATCATTCATTTGTTGATTCTTGTTTTGCTTCTAAATTCATCCTTAGCCTCTTTAAGAATTATCTTTGTTTCATCCATGACTATAAATGGACAAAGACTGATTAATACTTGCTCAATAATTTTGTCATCCTTGGCTTTAGTAGTCAACCTTCAAATTTCCAAAATATCATACAATTCTTATAATAGCAGACATTATTTAAACAAGTTCCCTATAATATTTTTTCAGATACTTTATAGTGGCCTCTTCAAGTATTCTCTTACCATCATTATCAAACTTGTCATAGAATTTGTAAATTGGTCACAAGTTACCATGCATAATTAAATTCCTTGCTACATTATTGACTAACTTACTAGGCTTATTACACTCAAGTTTCGTCTTCTTACATAGTTGTTCTTTATTAGATGGCTTTGTTTTTTAAACTTTTGTTTCTTTTTTCTGCTTGGACTCTAGCTCTTTCACCTCATCATAAGACTTTGTAGTCTCATCATCATCTTTTGTTGCAGTGTACTTCCTTGAACTCTTCACCTTTACTCTTTTTGTCTCTTCCCCAGGTTGGTTTAGTCTTTTTCTTCTGTTTGGGACTTACTGCCTTAGGTGGACTTACAGATGGTGTAAAGATTCTTTTATTCTGTGGCCTTAATGAAGAATCATGAGAGTAGCTTCCTCTTCCTCAACTATTTTCTTTGCTAATTCCATATGCCCTTTTCTTGCATACACTGCAATTCCCATGCTCTATGCCAGACTCTCAACCTCTTTCTAAATTTTTCTTTCTCTTCTTAGTTTATTTAATTCAACATGTAACTTCAAGTTCTTTTATATGTAATTTATAAATATTTCCTCATATATATCAGCTGGTTCACTCAATAGATGTTGAGCATATAAATCAAGAATTTTTTCATCTACTTCATACC
Organism: Thuja plicata; assembly: GCA_018584345.1. NCBI lineage: Eukaryota > Viridiplantae > Streptophyta > Pinopsida > Cupressales > Cupressaceae > Thuja > Thuja plicata. The sequence continues at coordinate 224,430 of MU227194.1, read as the reverse complement.
CATGGGCATGATCCAAGAAGTTCTAGGTTCAACTACTTCCATCAGACATTAATTTATCTCTACCATGAAGTAAATGGTGTCCCGATACTTCTCCACAATAGTCTTAGGAATCCTCTCCCTTGACTGTGTTTTGCCTCAGAAATCCTTGAATAAACCCCATAGTATACTCTTCCTAGATTTAAATTCAAGCATGTAAAGGTAATCTCTCATTTGAACTACAGAAAGTCTATCTCTAGACCATTGTAACCTTCCTACACTAGGGACTTCATCCATAAGTAAAAGAATAGATAGATGATCAAGATTTTGTATTTAAAACTTTTCTTTTTTTCTTTCTTTATCTTAGATAAGATCTCAATCAATTTTCCCCTAAGAACTTCACACTAGTCATTCTCCTTTATCATCATATATGATGAATATATGTATGTGCCTAACACTACATTATATTTTTTAGAGTAATAGATCTTATACCCAATAAACATAGATGAAAATCTTACATCCAACTGAATGATATCATTAATAGTCATTGCTCTCTTATCCCACTGTGATCCAGTAGAATAAGTAATAGTATGGTTCTTGAGAGACTTCAACATAGGGATCACATAGAAAGCATTAAATCCAGTTACTACCATGATAACCTCCTTTGTAATCTTATAGGGTTTGTCCGACAATAAGAATTCAACATGAATTTTGCTCAACACATACCTAACCCACTTGTTCTCATCAAAGGTTGGATATTTAATGACCTATACTAGGTTTTTCTATTCTAACACTTTGTATTCATCCATGACATTAGAGTTAACAGATATCTCTATCGAATAAAGCTGGTATATCTATGAATCACCCCAATCCTCTGAATTGGCATGAATGTACACTCTAATACTTGCCATGTACAAAACATCGTACAGAATGTCAATAATTCCTATTTCATATCATCCTTTGTGTATTTGTATGAGTGTTTCTTAAATTTAGGTCTAGGCCTCTCAGTTATATCAATGATCTTAGGTGTATCCATGATTAAAAGAGAAAGATTTCAAACTTCTTAGCAAAATACATCTTTACGATGAACTAGGGTTTGCACAACAAATCTTCTTCCTTGCCTTTGAACACACTAAATTTTCCTTCCAGAAATCTCTACTTGCTTCTCCTCAAAGGGAAAAGTAACAAATTAATTGCATTTTATGTTCCTACCAATTTTTTATACCATGAGAAATATTATTTTTATCCTTTTGTTGCACACTTTGATTTACATTTTGAATCCATATATCAAATTACTTTCACAATGCCTTAATCTATCTTATTAAAATAGCCAACCATTCTCATAAGCTTATGTCCATTTCACACATTTAGGACAACTATATTCATGCTAACCATCTAAATTAATTATGTTGAATTAGCAATATAAGACAATATACATTAATCTTGAGTCAACCGAGTTGCATAGGCCTACTATTTCAACCTAGTTTCTCTGATACATATGAAAAAGCCATGATGTAGAACCAAGATCTAGTTTCTACTAAGGGTCAGCCTAACTCTACTTCAAGGTCTCTTAATGGACCTTATAGGGTATTATCAAACCCTAGCTTGAGGAACTCGCTAAGATCTTCACCTCAAGTTCTCTAGACCTAGTTCTCACCATTAAGCTAGTATTTCATGCTATAGAATCTATTAAGATAGATTCTTCCTCCAAGCTAAACTGACTGGTTCAACATGAAAAACCAAACTAAACAAATCATACCAAGAACACAAAATAGATTATAGAACATGGCGTTAACTACTCTCTATATTTCTATCAGAAATCTATTACATGTACAACACTCTACAATCTATCTATCTCTCATCTCTATCTACTACAAACTTTAACTATATAGCTATATCTCCAAAATATCTCACATCCTCCAACAACTTCAAAAACCTTTCATAGAAGGCAAGGGAAATCCATAAATGACCCTCCCATCACGGAATAGGTGTCCCTTCTCATCAAAGGCAAAAATGACATGTTGGGAGCCATTGTAGTTGACCCAACTGGTAAAAAATGTCACATCCTATGTTTCCTAGGTCGTTAACCGACATAACTAAGCAACAAAACACCATTACCGAGCACCAATCCTAAGAATCAAAACAAACTTTTCCTTCAATACCCGAGCATTAATCAACAAACCTGACCAGCAAACCTGAGTGACAAACCCGAGTAGCAAACCCGAGGAGTAGAACTATCCAACCGTCAGTATAACCTGAGCAATAGTATTTCTTGAGCACCACTGTAACCTGAGTAGTAGTAGTAATGCCTGAGCACCACTATCTTACTACCCTTCCACCAAATATGGCTCCTAGTTCCTTGGTTGGATTTCTATAGGTTTATTAACTACCGCCACACACTTAAACTAGGAACAAGCTAAAAAGTAACTATGGTGTTTGTTCACTGATTGACCTTGGTCATTAAAAGAATGGTGGAACATAACACCTTATAAACTTAAAATGCTTCTCTAACCTGGAAATTCTTCTAACCTAGGTTCTCTTGCACCATACTCCCTAAATAAAAATAAATCAACTTCTTGGTGATTGGAGTAAGTCAGGACTAATGCCTAACTTATTAAAATTGGTTTGTTGCACCCATGTAGCCTCTGAATCAACTTTCCCTTTCCATTTGACCAAATGTTCCATGTAGGTCTTGTTTCTAGTCTGCTTGGCAATTCTTGAATTCAAAATCTTCTATGCCTTCAGTTTTGGTGCAACAGGAAATTTGAGTGCTTTGAGATCCTCAATATTTGCGGTTAGATCAGAATCTCCTTTTGGAATTGATCCTTTGTAGGGTACCAAATTATCCACATTGAATATAGGAGATAATCCCATGTCTGCAAGAAGATAAACTTTATAAGCATTCGACTCATACTTTGCCAGAATTGAACAAGGGCCTATCTTCCTCATCTAAAGTTTACTCAGAACTCCTTTCTGCAAACTTGCTTTGTTGATGTGCACCATGCCCAAATCTCCAACTTTAAATTGAACATCTCTCTTTCTTGCATCTACCTTCTGCTTGGTGTGAGTTGTATTCTCCGCTAGTTCTTGATTGAATGAATCCTAGACCTCCTTCATGGATTGAGAAAAATATTCATCATACCCACTCCTCTCTACATTTCTTCCAAGATCCCTGAGTTGACATATACCCCTAGGATGAATCCCATACACTATTTAAAAAGGGCTCTTTCCAGTGGATCTATTGACTGTGTCATTGTATGCAAAGTCTACTTGATCAATTAACTGATCCCATAATTTTCCATACTACTTGGTGAGGCATCTCAAAATATTTCCTAAGCTTCGGTTCACCACTTTAGTCTGACCATCAGCCTATGGATGATATGTGTAATCACCTAAAAATGGTCACCTAAACCCTAGACCCCCAATCTCAGCAATTAATCAAGAAACCCTAATCTTGATTATACCTAAGTCCTAAATCAAACAGGCAATTATCAAATTCAAACTGATCTGACCTAAACCCTAGGTCCTAATCGATCACCTTACTTAATTAATAAATTAATTCCTAAAATCACATTACATTGGCAAATAAACATTATGTTAATTATTTAATTGATATTATGACATATTAATTAAATAAAAATTACAAAATTGTCAATTAAATAAAAAAGGAATTAAATTAATTATAAAATCATAAATGTGCATTCAAAATCAATTTAATTATTAAAAATTCATATGACATCATCAAATCCAGTTGACTGATTATCAAAATGGAAACAATCCAGTTCCACTTAGTTAACTTATTCTCCACTATTTATCATTTTGGAAACATTTCAGTTAACTGTAAACTAATTTTGGAAGTTTCCAAGATAACTGATTAGTCAGTTCAGTCAACTGACTCTCTCGACCAATCAAATCACTTGCATGTGGATTGTGCTTCTTCAATTGAATTTGAGCCACTCTTTTTATTCAATCTCGACCGTCGATTCGAGAGAGATTTCTATAAAAGAGAAACTATTTTCCTTCACGAAGGATCCTAATTTTTGCTTAAAGTTATTATACTGTATTTTATTTAGTGCTTCTAAAACTGAATCTTAATGGTAATCAATTTCATCGCTTCAAATCAAACTGGTTATGCATTCAAACCAATCAAAAAGGTTTAAGAGTTCCTAACAGATGTTTAGTTTCATCACTTCAAATCAAACTGAAGATTCTGTTTATATCTTTTGATCGATCTTCATCCAATCAAGCTCAAAGTCAGTCTTCTTCTTCAAAAGAATGGTTTCATTGCTTCAAATAAAACTATTCTGGGTCTTCTCGCTAACAGTTCTTTGAATCAATGCGCTGATCGCACATCAATTCAAAGAGGGGAAAATGTAATCACCTAAAAATCATCACCTAAACCCTAGACCCCCAATCTCAAAAATTAATCAAGAAACCCTAATCGTGATTATACCTAAGTCCTAAATCAAATAGGCAATTATCAAATTTGAACTGATCTGACCTAAACCCTAAGTCCTAATCGATCACCTTAATTAATTAATTAATTAATTCCTAAAATCACATTACATTGGCAAATAAACATTATGTTAATTATTTAATTGATATTATGACATATTAATTAAATAAAAATTACAAAATTATCAATTAAGTCAAAAAGGAATTAAATTAATTTTAAAATCATAAATGTGCATTCAAAATCAATTTAATTATTAAAAATGCATATGACATCATCTAATCTAGTTGACTGATTATCAAAATGGAAACAATCTAGTTCCACTCAGTTAAGGGATTCTCCATTGTTTATCATTTTGGAAACATTTCAGTTAACTGTGAAATGATTTTGGAAGTTTCCAACATAACTGATCAGTCAGTTCAGTCAACTAACTCTCTCAACCAATCAAATCACTTGCACATGGATTGTGCTTCTTCAATCAAATCTGAGCCACTCTTTTTGTTCAATCTCAACCGTCAATTCGAGAGAGATTTATATAAAAGAGAAACTCTTTTCCTTCACGAAGGATCCTAATTTTTGCTTAAAGTTATTATACTGAATTTTCTTTTCTTTTCTTAGAAATTATCATTTAGCATTGTTGTTTTTATTCAAGCATGCAAATCTAATCTTAGAGCATATTTCAATTGGTTTTTTAAAATCAATCTTACACACTCAATTTGGTGCTTCTAAAATGAATCCTAATTAGTCTTGTATGAACAATAAACTACATTTGCATTTAGATTAATCATTTATTTGCATTATCATAGCTTTTAAAATCCTTCATTTATGTCTTCGGTGTGGTCACTGAGTTTGTAATGACCTAAGAGAAAACTCATACTCTTGCCTTCTAGAAGGCAACAGGTCGACTCTTTTAGACATGCATGATGAATGAACCCATATTCATTCCTATATGCAACTGAAGAACAATGACCATGTTGAAGTGTATGGCTAAATCAGAGGCCCACATTTAGCTATCACATTTCATTTAAAGGAGCACTATCCAAAGAGCACGAAGCTCGTGTTCCTCTGAATTTGACCACTTACACGACCAATAGAAATCTCTCATGCTTTTCTTCTAATCAATCCATATATCTTACTTATTGGTCAATCTCGATCAAAAAGGACCTCTCATCTAGTATAGATTATGTCCTAACCACGTGGGACCTCTTTCTAATTAGATCAGCTTCTTCCTAAATTGTCTAATCAATCGAATTGCTTCTCATCACTAGGGCACCTAACCATATTTTGATTTTGCTCCCGAGGGGGCAGGATCAGGACATCAACATTCCAGTGATCCATCCTCAATCAAAACCCCATCATTTGGGGTATCTCAGCATCATCACATCAAATCAAGTTGAGATCATCTTAAATCAAAGGCAACCTAATCAATGGTCTTATACAGTGGTGAATGCACTCGAAACCAGACAAGATCGGTCTTATATGGAGCAATCATTATTGAAACTAGATACATTGATCAAATTGGCTTCATCACTTCAAATCAAGTCAATTCACTTGCTAATCAAATCTCTTACTGGTAATCAGTTTCATTGCTTCAAATCAAACTCATTATGCATTCAAACCAATCAAAAAGGTTTAAGAGTTCCTAACAGATGTTTAGTTTCATCGCTTCAAATCAAACTGAACATTCTGTTTAAATCTTTTGATCGATCTTCGTCCAATCAAGCTCAATTTCGGTCTTCTTCTTCTTCAAAAGAATGGTTTCATCGCTTCAAATCAAACTATTTTGGGTCTTCTCGCTAACAGTTCTTTGAATCAATGCACTGATCGCACATCAATTCAAAGAGGGGAAAATGTAATCACCTAAAAATGGTCACCTAAACCCTAGACCCCCAATCTCAGCAATTAATCAAGAAACCCTAATCTTCATTATACCTAAGTCCTAAATCAAACAGGCAATTATCAAATTCAAACTGATCTGACCTAAACCCTAGGTCCTAATTGATCACCTTAATTAATTAATTAATTCCTAAAATCACATTACATTGGCAAATAAACATTATGTTAGTTATTTAATTTATATTATGACGTATTAATTAAATAAAAATTACAAAATTGTCAATTAAATCCAAAAGGAATTAAATTAATTATAAAATCATAAATGTGCATTCAAAATCAATTTAATTATTAAAAATGCATATGACATCATCAAATCCAGTTGACTGATTATCAAAATGGAAACATTCCAGTTCCACTCAGTTAACTGATTCTCCACTGTTTATCATTTTGGAAACATTTCAGTTAACTGTGAACTAATTTTAGAAGTTTCCAACATAACTGATCAGTCAGTTCAGTCAATTGACTCTCTTGACCAATCAAATCACTTGCACATGGATTGTGCTTCTTCAATCGAATCTGAGCCACTCTTTTTGTTCAATCTTGACCGTCGATTCGAGAGAGATTTCTATAAAAGAGAAACTCTTTTCCTTCACAAAGGATTCCAACTTTTGATTAAAGTTATTATGCTGCATTTTCATCTTAGATTTCTTGCATTCTTAGCATTTATTTAATATTTTTTATTTATTACTTTCAAGCAAATCAATCTAATTTAGAGCACACTTTGATTTGGTGTTGTTAAAATGAATATCTCACATTTTATTTAGTGCTTCTAAAACTGAATCTTAAGTAGCATGGATGAATAAAAAATTGCATAATCATTTAGATTAATCAACATTTTAATTTCATCATATAGTTTTAAATCCTTCATTTAGGTCTTTAGTGTAGTCACTGAGCTTGTAATGACCTGAGAGCAAGCTTATACTCCTTCCTTCTAGAAGGCAACAGGACGACTCTTTCAGACATGTAGGGTGAATGAATCAATATTCATTCCTGTATGCAACTGAATAACAATGACTAAGTTTAAGTGTACTACTAAATTAGAGGCCCACATTTAGCTATCACATTTTTGGTTCCCACTGTGGGGCTCGAACCCACGACCACAAGGTTAATTTTGTGAGTTTTGTGATAAATTTCTGAGCTATTTTTCCAGAAATCTGACTGATGTTTTCATTATTACATGCACTTATGACATAATACAGATCTTAAATATATATTTATGGAAATTTATTTGAGTTATCTTTCATTTTCAATTAGTTTGAATTAATTTCATTCAGATTTGCAAAAGTTATGGTCATTTTAGGGAAGACTAGTCAAATCTGATTTTCTAGAAATCTGACTGATATTTTTATTGGTACGTGCACTTATGGCATGAAACAGATCCAAAATTTATATTTTTGGAAATTTATTTGAGTTATATTTCATTTTCAGTTGGTTTGAATTAATTTCATTTATATTTGCAAAAGTTATGGTCATTTTAGTGCAGACTAGTCAAACCTGATTTTCCAGAAATCTGACTGATGTTTTTATTGGTACATGCATTTATGGCATGATACAGATCCAAAATTTATATTTCTATAAATTTATTTGAGTTATCTTTCATTTACAATTTTTTTGAATTAGTTTTGTTTGGATTTCCAAAAGTTATGGTCATTTTAGTGCAGACAAGTCAAACCTGATTTTCCAGAAATCTGACTGATGTTTTTATTAGTACGTGCACATATGAAATGATACAGATCCATAATTTATATTTCTGGAAAGGTATTTGAGTTATCTTTCATTTTCCACTTTTTTTAATTAATTTCATTTGTATTTGAAAAAGTTATGATTGATTTAGTGAAGACTGGTCAGAACCTAATTTTTATGACAACAGGTTTTTCGATTATCAAATGATATATTATCTTTGACTAACCTGATTTTCTAACACATGGGATTGACAAGCTGTGTGTTTTGTTTTTTTATGGATTTTTATAATAGTGGGTTGCATGTACAGGAATAGGTAAGGTTTTCATAACAGTGGTTTGCAGGACGCTGAAAAAGAAGACTAAAACACAAACTACTGATGAATTATTTTTGCAGGTTGCCTTTGATCGATAGAATGCAAAACAATGTGCTTGCATCTTGTTTTTGATTTCTTAAAATAGGAACCCACATGTAGGACTTATTAAAATGAAATTTTTTTTGTTGTTTTAGGAATGACAATGATGTCAGGGAGCTATGCTCTCGCCCTTTTGGGATGATCAAAAATCTAGAAACATTATTGTCATTTTCTTATTCTTCTTGAAAGTGTCTTCTAGTTTTATAAACCCAAGGAATTACATAGATGTATCCTCTCCCCTCACCTTCATGGATCTTAGGTGTAAGAGAAATCCATACAAATCCTTTAGCGTGGCTACCTCTCGAGTTCTTTAACAGAGTCGGTGAGAGTGGATTGCCCAACCAGTAACGGGCTAAAGCCAAGCCCTTCTGAACTGGTATATAAAAAAATGTCATTATGAGTAATGTCACAGTGAAAATATGTTGAATGCATTATACTGGGAAGAAGATCTCCCTCAGTACCCTTGTGGTGTGTTAAAACCTACAGAATGTAACTTCTGTAGGCTAGGAGGCCTCCATAACGGATCTAATATGCCGCAAGTATAACCACATGAATGGATGTCCTTACTACAAACCTTGTTCTAGTATCCAAAATCCCTCTATCTATTGGCGCAGAAGGTCAAAGAGTGACTAAGACATCCCACACTTTCACGGCTCTTAGTAGAGACAACGGTTCCTTGGGAAGTTATTACCCTTGGGATTTGAAGCTTGGTGTGCCTGAGAAGTGAGTGCACATGTAAGGAGGAGCCCATGCGTCCAAGCTTCTAAGTTGTCCGCTATGAGTAGGCGTCACTGAACTTCGGTTCAAGTGGGAATTCAAAATATATTGCCTTGGCTATCCTAGGATTGTGGTGTCTCTATTATTTTGGCAACAAACATTATGCTTGATGTGTCTTGCGTGGGTGAAGCATCAAAACATTCAAAATGAACATTCAAATCAAACATCAAAGTGATCAACGATTCAAAATTTGCACTTCTAGGTGTTAACTGTCAACTCTTGTCTGAGTTTTTGCATCTGTTATCAAACTATAGAAATCTATCAACTTTCTATCTAAATTGCTATCCTACTGTGAAGGTTCTGTCTAAATTTTCACAAGTCTATGTTCTCATCAACATCATCTACTAGTCTATCTTTGACTGCAATCTGTTGACAGTATGATTTGTTGCTATCTTGAAATCTGATTTCTTTGTGCTAGTCCAAGGGACTTGTTATCTTATCATTTTGTCTGTGTTTTCCTTATCCTGAGTTGTGAAAGCAGGTTTGTTAACCTTGACTCAAGATCAGAGTCATTGCTTCTCTCTCTCAGTTGGATTTTTATCTCCTTTGTCTGTTGATCTTGGACTTAATTAGCACTTTAGATATCACTTCAGCACATGTTAGTTAATCAATCGATTCATCATACCTCCTCTTCAGTCTTCTATGCAAGTGCATCAAGACAATCTTACAATGTCTAGAAGCAAATGAGATAAACCTTATGGTCCTAACAATGTGCAAGAAGAGATTCTTATGGCAGCTTTATCAAAACAACTTCAAACTATGAAATCTGAAATCCAAGAATTAAAAGGGGAAAAGGATATACAATCTAACAAATCCTCATCAAGCTCAATCTATCCTTTTCTATTTGATCATTACCAAACGAGTGGCTCCAAAGCCCTAAAAGTTGTTGAAAACACCATGAAGTCTTCCTCCAAAGGGATTAGTAAATTCATGAAAGAAAAACCTTTGGTTAAATGCATGAGAGACTTCACTCCTTTGGGGCAATCTTATGAATCTGCATTAGAAGAACTTCTTGATAATGATCTCATCACATTACCTCAAGACACATCACATGGATGAAGATTCTTGAGTAACTATTGTGCATATCATCAACATAATGAGCATAAAACTTCATCTTGCATGGAGTTGAAAAATAAAATCCAAGATATCATAGATGATGGCATAATAGAAGTTGAAAATCCTAATGATTCATCTAATCTCGAGCATGATCAATATCAAGAATCCATGTCTAGCAATGGTTCGCATATCACATCTACTTCTTCCACCATTCCTCCATCTCCTAAAGCTTCAAAACTAGCCACACCATCTCCATCAAGAACTAAGCCTAATGAAAACTATGTCTACTCTTAGGGACTATCTCTAAAAGAGATCCAAGATAATCAGCATACATCTATAATTCTTTCTCAGGCTTCAAAGATCATTGACCCAAAGCTTCCATGTACTTCGACGCTTATCATGCCTATTGCACATGATTGTCCATCAACATGTCAAGAATATCCTATGCAGATAAAAACTCCCACCTCATCCTTAAAAGTGGCTCCATGCCAAGAGGATAATCCAAAGTGTGAAGAAACAAATATCAGTAATGAGCAAGATCAGGATATCATCCATCCTTATCCAACAGTTGACCAAAGTCACATACCTCAAGATTCCCATGATGATTTCATCATACCCTTTCACTTCTTCCAAGAAGATATCCCTCCATCTCCCAAGCAAGATCAAGATATCCTTTTTGGAATCTCTAATGGGCCTATTGAAAATCAAGAGAAAGGTATCCTTTGTACACCATCTAAAGCTCCTTGTCAAGATCAGAGCATCCCATCATTTCCTTGTCATGCTCCTCCATATCCACCTCAAGAAAACATTGTTCCTCCAAATCCCTTGTAGAAAAATAAATCCCCTCGAGCTTTAGTTATTCCTATCAAAGTTTCTCCTATCAAATTTGTTCACGCTCCTATTGATATAAAGATGAATTCAAAAGAGAAGAGCCTTGGCAATGCATCTCACTCTAAAGATGTTGATATCCCTTCCACACCTTATATCCCTCCATTGAAATGTAAGAATAATCCTTCACTATCTTCTAACTCCATCTTGGGTCCTCATGTACCAAGATCCATATCCACTCATACATCAAAGTCTCAAGCTATTCTATACACTTTTCCTCCATTTTTCCACTACCCTTGAAGGTGTGTGTCGATGTTGATCTTATCACCATATCCTTCCTTCCCTCTTATCCAACCCATCACATAAATCCTTGGCTACCATCTCCCTTATCCTTCATATCATTCTTCTCTACCATCACCCTATCAACATCTTTGAGCATACTTTAAGCGGCCTTGGCCCATCATAACTTATCTTTCAAAGGAGCACTATCCAAAGAGCACGAAGCTTAAGTTCCTCCATAAAATTAAAAGTACATAAAAAAAATATGTACCTTGGTGAAAACCTGGTAAACAGGCACCTTGGTAGCAAAAGTAAAGATAAACCAATCCATCCTATGGTGAAAACCACTTCTTGTGGCGCCTTGGATAAGTACCATGATGAAAACCTAGCAAACAGGAATCATGCGTAATTCCTCATACTTGCACTCTTCACTTGGGGGAAAGTTCCTTCCATGTCATATTATCTAACATATCTTACATCCAGCTAGCACGTGAGCATCCATTTTCCTTCCACTGATCTTGACAAGGTTGAGCCTATCCATGAACACATCATGTATCCTAACATTCATTATCCTTTCCATTAACCTATTCACTTGCTCTCATCCATGATACCCTATCATTATCTTTCTTATCCCAAGCCCATCCTTCCTATCTCTGAGCACTCCTATCATAATCCCAAAACATTCACTTATACCTTCATCACCCCTTATCCCAATTGCACTATCATAGCTATATCCTATCCAACATTGACACCTTGGTCTTGATCTAAATGAAGAATGAAAAAAAATGAAAAATTATTTCTCAAAAGTCTCTTGACATGTCCATTCTTTTGGACTACATGCTTTCATGACATCAGGTCATTATCTCATATGCTATCCAACACCGCTCCATGAGCCTACATTGTGATATTCATTTTTCCCTAGCTTGGGTAATCTTGTGGAGACTGTCTTTGAGGGTTGCATTCACCTTCTTCATTCATCATTGTCTATTCTCCTCATCCATCAGCTTTTTGTTCAATCTATAATGACCTCTACTTTGCTAGACATTGGGGGAAAACCAATGTGATCTTGCTTGAGATCGAGTAATCTCTAAAAAATCTAAAAATTGGAAAAAGTCCTGAATAAATGATCATCTTGGTGAGAACCTAGCAATAGGTTCCTTGATGCATCAATCAAAAAAATAAAAAAATGATAAAATACAAAAAAAAATTTGAAATTGAGAAAAAGGATGGTGACACAGGCATGCTTACCAGGTTTTCAATGATCACCTCAATCAATCAAGGCCCTATCACTTGGGGCATCTTAGCTTCATCGCATCACATCAAGTTGAGATTATCATAATCAAAAGCAACCCAATCAATCGTCTTATACAATGATGGATACACTCGAAACTAGACAGATCGGTCTTACATGAGCTATTCATTATTGAAACCAGGCACATTGATCAAATTGGATTCATCACTTCAAATCAAGTCAATTTTTTCTAAATAGAATCTTTTCCAGGTAACTGGTGAAAACCTGGTAACCATGCGCCACTTGTAAACTTAGCGCTCCATCTATCAATGCTTAGTCTTGGCAATCCTTTACTTCAACTTGTACATATCTTTCAATCACTTTCATGACACTCTGGTTCTTCTGAGAACCCTCCTGGCTTGAAACTGATCCAGAGTCATAACCTGGGGGCAATCAAATCAGATTTGTCCTCGTAGCATGAGTCAAGTTAGTTATCATCGTTTTCTACTTGGGGCATGGGTCCCCAATTCGGTCACATCTTTGGCTTACACCAAAGTCAGTAATCTTGTCATTTCTGAAGGACAACTTACTGCTGATGCAAACAGGTGTTTTTCAACACCTCAATCAACAGTGTTTCTTAACACTCCCTTTGGATACATCTATGTTTCTTAACACACATTGGATATCACAAACATCAACAACAGATCGATAGCAATCAAACACAAAGCACTCACAAGCACAACGATGTTTCTCAACACCCTATACCTATACACATTCAAAAACTTTGACCATGGCTGAAGTATGCTGAGATTCTATTTGTATGCTGTCTATTTTCATTAATTTTGCTAATCTTTTCTTTGTCTACTTCTTGTTGGTGTGGTCCTAATGATCGAGCAACGTCAAATAAATTGGGTGTATGTGATAAGAGCTCCTGCATTAAGGTGGAAAAGCCTCACATCCCTTGATCCTCTTTATTTGTATGCCATGGTGAGGTCGGTACTATCTCCTTGTTTGTTATTTATCTATTTGTTTACATAAGTGCACACTCATGGTTATCTTGGCTTTGAATGCCTCGATACTGGTGTGCTCTTGCACTATCAAAACTGGAAACAATGTTCAGGTCATCTCAGCTATTGTGCCTCAACGTTTACATTAGTTTCCCATATCTTATCTGATGAAAGTCATATTCATATTCTTATGGTCGCAGTGGCACCAGTAAGGATTGTATCGACTCCGATGTTCCAAAAATGCTCAATGATGAAAATTTTCAATGCTAAAGCTCAGTGACTACACCTTAGGTTACATTCATGTTAGTCTTGCATCTACATCTACATAGTGTTGAAATTAGGATAATAAATTTATCTCTCTCCAATATGAAGGATCTGAGATTCTAATCGATCAATCTTCTCATCGTCAAGTGGTCATGACACCCCTTGCTAAATCCACTATCCTGATTCTATTTTCAGGTTCAAAATCAAAATCTGAATTTGACCACTTACATGACCAATAGAAATCTCTCATGCTTTTCTTCTAATCAATCCATATATCTTACTTATTGGTCAATCTCGGTCAAACAAGACCTCTCATCTAGTATAGATTCTGTCCTAACCACATGGGACCTCTTTCTAATTAGATCAACTTCTTCCTAAATTGTCTAATCAATCAAATTGCTTCTCATCATTGGGGCACGTAACCATATTTTGATTTCGCTCCCGACGGGGCAGGATCAGGACATCAACATTCCAGTGATCACATCCTCAATCAAAACCCCATCACTTGGGGCATCTCAGCTTCATCGCATCAAATCAAGTTGAGATCATCTTAAATCAAAGGCAGCCTAATCAATTGTCTTATACAGTGGTGAATGCACTCGAAACCAGACAAGATCGGTCTTATACGGGGCAATCATTATTGAAACTAGATACATTGATCAAATTGGCTTCATCACTTCAAATCAAGTCAATTCACTTGCTAATCAAATCTCTTAATTGTAATCAATTTCATCACTTCAAATCAAACTGGTTATGCATTCAAACCAATCAAAAAGGTTTAAGAGTTCCTAACAGATGTTTAGTTTCATCACTTCAAATCAAACTGAACATTCTGTTTATATCTTTTGATCGATCTTCGTCTAATCAAGCTCAAAGTCAGTCTTCTTCTTCTTCAAAAGAATGGTTTCATAGCTTCAAATTAAACTATTCTGGGTCTTCTCGCTAACAGTTCTTTGAATCAATGCGCTGATCGCACATCGATTCAAAGAGGGGCAAATGTAATCACCTAAAAATGGTCACCTAAACCCTAGACCCCCAATCTCAGCAATTAATCAAGAAACCCTAATCTTGATTATACCTAAGTCCTAAATCAAACATGCAATTATCAAATTCCAACTTACCTGACCTAAACCCTAGGTCCTAATCGATCACCTTAATTAATTAATTAATTTCTAAAATCACATTATATTGGCAAATAAACATTATGTTAATTATTTAATTGATATTATGACATATTAATTAAATAAAAATTACAAAATTGTCAATTAAATCAAAAAGGAATTAAATTAATTATAAAATCATAAATGTGCATTCAAAATCAATTTAATTATTAAAAATGCATATAAAATCATCAAATCCAGTTGACTAATTATCAAAATGGAAACAATCCAGTTCCACTCAGTTAACTGATTCTCCACTGTTTATCATTTTGGAAACATTTCAGTTAACTGTGAACTGATTTTGGAAGTTTCCAACATAATTGATCAGTCAGTTTAGTCAACTGACTCTCTTGACCAATCAAATCACTTGCACGTGGATTGTGCTTCTTCAATCGAATCTGAGCCACTCTTTTTGTTCAATCTTGACCATCGATTCGAGAGAGATTTCTGTAAAATAGAAACTCTTTTCCTTCACAAAGGATCCCAACTTTTGATTAAAGTTATTATGCTGCATTTTTATCTTAGCTTTCTTGCATTCTTAGCATTTATTTAATATTTGTTGTTTATTACTTTCAAGCAAATCAATCTAATTTAGAGCACACTTTGATTTGGTGTTGTTAAAATGAATATCTCACATTTTATTTAGTGCATATAAAACTAAATCTTAAGTAGCTTGGATGAATAACAAATTACATAATAATTTAGATTAATCAACATTTTAATTTCATCATATAGTTTTAAATCCTTCGTTTAGGTCTTCGGTGTAGTCACTAAGCTTGCAATGACCTGAGAGCAAGCTCATACTCTTTCCTTCTAGAAGGCAACAGGTTGATTCTTTCAGACATGTAGGGTGAATGAATCAATATTCATTCCTGTATGCAACTGAAGAACAATGACCATGTTGAAGTGTACTGCTAAATTGGAGGCCCACATTTATCTATCATAATATGCTGAGCTAAAGGAAAGATTTGTACCAAGATTCTGCCATAAGGTTTTCCAAAAATGACTCATGAACTTAGAGTCTCTATCTTATACAATACTTAAAGGTAATCCATGTATCCTTACTACGTCTTTAAAGAACAAATTTTCTATATAACATGCATCATGTGTGGTCTTGCATGGCACAAAGTGAGACATCTTGCTGAACCTATCCACAATCACAAAGATGTTGTCCATTCCTTTCTTGGCCTTTGGTAGTCCAACTACAAAATCTATACTAAGGCATTCCCAAGGTCTATTTGGGATAAGAAGGGTCTGACACAATCCTGCATTGGATGAAGTCCCTATTCCCTTCTGAAAAACTGTACAATTTTGTACATACCTTTGGACATCCCAATTCATTCTTGGCTAATAGTAATACCTCTTGACCAACTCTAGAGTTTTATTCAACCCAAAATATCCACTTAATGAACCATTGTGCTTCTCTTTTACTAGGTTCTCCCTCATGGAACCTCTTGGTACACAAAGTTGTCCTCCTTTACATAGAATACATTCTTTAAGAGTATACTCTGAATACTCACTATGAAAATGATTTTGATTATCTTGACATACCTTGTATGTTGCTGCAAAGTCTTCATCTACTGGATACAGATCCTTGAAGATTTCAATGTCAATGCTCCTTAGCTAAACTTCTTTTACTATGAGTAACCTTCTACTCAATGCATCTGCTACTTTATTCTGTACTCCCTTATTGTGCTTTATGGTGAAGGTATAGGCTTGTATATACTCCACCCATTTCATGTGCTTATGGCTTATTTTATCCTGTGAACTTAGAAAACTTAAAGCCTAATTGTCAGTAAAGACCAAAAAATCTTAGGGAAGGAGATAATGTCTCCATTTCCTTAGTGCTTGCACTAATGCATACAATTCCAAATCATATGAGGAATAATTCCTCTTTGCATCACTGATTTTCTCACTGTGAAAAGCTACTAGCTTTCCTTCTTGACTAAAAACTACACTAACATCAATGTTACTAGCACCACACTCCACAGTTAACAATTTGTCAAAACTAGGAAGTGGCAATATAAGTTGTCACTATCCTCTTCTTCAGATGCTCAAGTACTTGATCAATTTTCTCATTCCATTGGAACTTGGCTTTCATACCTCCTTTGATGGTATCTAAAATAGGTGCATTGATTTCACTAAACTGTTTGATGAACTTCTGGTAGAACTGTGCTAAACCATGGAAGCTTCTTACTTTAGTAGCTGACTTCAGTGTAGGCTAATTCAAGATTTCTTCCACCTTGCTGATATCCATCTTTAAGTTACCCTATGAGATTAAAAAAAAAACCTAAATATACCAAATCTTGCTTCATGAACTCACCCTTTTCCAAGTTTATTGTCAACTTTTCTTCATGCAATCTTTGCACTACCATTTCCAGATGTCTAAGATGATCCTCTCTTTTTTTTTTGAACACTAGGATGTCATCCACGTACTCTACAACCCATTTTCCAATGAATTCCTTCAAAACCTCATTCATCAATCTCATAAATATGCTTGGGGAATTTGAAAACCCAAAAGGCATAACAAGTCATTCATAAAGTCCTTCAGTAGTCCTAAAAGCAGTCTTCCACTCATCTCCCCCTTTAATTCTGATCTGATGATATCCACTCTTAAGATCTATCTTGGAGTAACATCTAGCTCCACCAAGACAATCCATCAAGTCTTCTATCCTTGGTATTGGGAACCTATACTGGATAGTAATCCTATTTATGACCTTGGAATCAATACACAACCTCCAAGTAGCATCTTTTTTAGGGATAGTATCATGGGAATAGTACATGGATTTATTCTCTCTCTAATAAAACCTTGGTCAATTAGTTCTTGGATTTGGTTATGAATCTCTGCATTCTGCTATGGGGTCATCTTATAAGAATCTTTATTTGGAAGTGAGGCTCCTAGGATAAAGTCAATCTGATGCTAATAGATCTCTCAGGTGGTACAATATCTGGTTGACCATCACTGCCTATGGCCTGGTATTGAGTTAATAACCTTTGGATCTCTAAAGGAAACTCTTCCCTCTTATTTCCTTTTTCACTTCATGGTTTCAAAACCAAAGCAAATCCCACTCCATCTTCTTCTAATGTCTTCAATAATTATTTTTCACCAACCAACAGTAGGTTGGGACCCTTTTTCTTCTCTTCCTCTTCTTCCAAGGTTGACTGTACCCTAAAATTTATTCCATTTTTCTTGAAGGAATAGGATTTCTTAGCTCCATCATGCACTGCAGCTTGGTCAAACTACCAAGTTCCACCCAATAGTAGATGACACACATCCATGGGTAGGACATCACACAAAACTCTTTCCTTATACCTCCCTATAGAAAATTCTATCCAAGCTTTCTCATTGACTATTACATGTTGATCTTTATTCACCCAAGTAACTCTATAAGGATTAGTGTGAGGAATCCTTGTCAATTTTAAATTCTCAATAGCTTCTAAAGAAACTATATTATTAGTAGAACCTAAATCTATGATAACTTTATATACCTTACTGAGTACCTTGCAGTTAACTTGAAACAAAGATCTTCTTTGGCTTGGCTCTTCTTTGATGGGTTCCTTAAGGAGTGCTCTCTGAACCATCAAATTCTCTCTCATCTCTGAACCTATGGAAACTTCTGTAGTCTTTCTTCTAGAAGACTCTTCTTGCATATAGTTGTGTCTTTTCTCTCCTCCCTGTGAAGTAGACCTCTTTGCAGGACACCAATATGCAAGATGCCCAAACTATTGACAGTTATAGCACTTCATTGAAGAGAAGTAAGATCCTCTTCCCTGATTATCAGTTCTTTCTCTTGAACTATTATTTAAACCTCTTCCTCAGTTATAACCACCTCTAGTGTTACTAGATTCTCCTTGATTCTCGGTGATTTTAGACTCACTCTAGTTCTTATCTTCAGAATTCCTTCCTCCATATCTTCCTCTATGACCTCTATTGTCTCTTCCTCTACCTCTACTATTTGAGTCTTGCTTCTTCTTGAACTTCTAATCTACCTTGAGGGCTAGTTGATAGCATTGGTGGGCAGGCTTAAGAGACTTATCTCTTTTTGGATACTCCATTTAAGGCCATTCATATATCTTACCACTTTTAGGATTTCTTCTTCCATCACATAGGACCTTAAGCATAGCTTATAGAATTCTTATGTATAGGCACTAAATTCTAAGTCTTTCTATCTTAGATTATGGATTTTCTTGTGCAACTGCACTACACAATCATCAGGAAGGTAAGTTTCCTTCATCTTTGTGACCATACCTTTATAACTTATTATGGGGTTCTTTCCTCCTTTAGTCCTTTCATCTTGGACAAATTTCTACCAAGTGAGAGTAGTTCCTCATAACCTTTTCTTTTCTATTCTAACTTTATGAGCTTCGATCACACTATCACATCGAAGTGATTTTCAAGACCTCCTATCTAATCCATGATTAATTATGGATCCATCTTTCCACTAAATAGAGGCACACCTTCTAAGGACTTACCACTCATTGCCTTCAAATATTTCAAGAATGGCTCTTCTTGAAGCACAGGGTATAGCTCTGGGATCATGTCCTCCTCAACCACTAGTTTACCCTTCTCATTAGCTTCTCTCATCAGTTCACTAGCTATTGTAGTTCAAAGCTACACTTCTAACTTTCATGTCATTTCAGCTAACTTCTCCTTCAAGAGTCTATTCTCTTCTTTCTGCTCTCTGACATCTCTTGCTAGCTCTGCATTGGACACAATGTTGGATGAATTTATAGACTCTTCTAAAATTCATACCCAAACAACCCAAGGCTAGTCTTCAAACTTCCTCTGATACCAATCTAATGTAGAACCAAGATCTAGTTTCTACTGAGAGTCATCCTAACTCTACTTCAAGGTCTCTTAATGGACCTTATAGGTTATTATGAAACCCTAGCTTGAGGAAGTCACTAATATCTTCACCTCAATTTCTCTAGACCTGGTTCTCACCATTAAGCTACTATTTCATGCTATAGGATCTATTAAGATAGATTCATCCTCCAAGTAAAACCAACTGGTTCAACATGAAAAACCAAACTAAACAAATCATACCAAGAAAACATAACAGATTACCGAATATGGTGCTAACTACTCTATGTATTTCTATCTGAAATCTATTACATGTACAATACTCAACAATCTTTTTATCTCTCATCTCTATCTATTACAAACTTAACTATATAGCTATATCTCCAAAATATCTTGCGTCCTCCAACAACTTCAACAACCTTACACAAAAGGCATGGGAGATCCATAAATGACCCTCCCATCACTGGAATAGGTTTCCTTGTTTATCAAAGACAAAAATGACATGTTGGGAGCCATTACAGTTGACCCAGCTGGTCAGAAATGTTAGATCTTGTGCTTCCTGGGTTGTTAATTGACATAACTGAGCAATAGACCACCATTACTGAGCACCAGTCCCAAGTGTCAAAAAAAACTTCACCTTCAATACCTGGGCATCATTCAACAAACCTGAGTAGAAAAATTGAGCGATAAACCCTAGCAGCAAACCTGAGCAGCAGAATTACCCAACTGTCAATATAATCGTAGCAACAACATTTCCCAAGCACTAGTGTAACCTGATCAGTAGTAGTAATGCCCAAGCACCAGTACCTTACTGCCCTTCCACTAAATATGTCTCCTAGTGCCTTGGTTGGATTTCTAGAGGTTTATTAACTACCTCCACACACTTAAATTAGGAACAAGCTAAAAAGAAACTATGGTGTTTGTTCACCGATTGACCTCGGTCATTACAAGAATGGTGGAGGACAACACCTTTCAAACTTAAAATGCTTCTCTAACATAGAAATTCTTCTAACCTAGGTGCTCCTGCACCAATCCGCCTCTTTAATACTTATATTTTTTGTTCTAAACATTGATTGTTAACTTAATCAACCAAGCATCGTTCATTTTTTAAGAAATGGTAATTTTAAAAATCCTTTGTTCACAATGGCAAAAACAATTCAACATCACAATATACCCCTACACGTGATAGTGTTGAACTTCCATAATTGCAGTCGTCCCTACACCCATAACTAATCCTCAAGGGTTCACTCTTGATGACATTGCCAACGTATCCTCTTGTGGGAACTTAGAGGTTTCATAGTTCACCCTAACTGGGAGAATACTCTCCCCTTCTCTTTAAATGATGAGTATTAATTAACTGCAATTTATACACTTAGTCCCACCACAATGAAAGATATGCACTCTCATTATGTGTTGGTTCAATAACAATCATTACCAATCATTAATTTTATTAACTTACTAATACGCATAGGGGTTAGATTACAAATCACACACGTGATTATCTTGAGCATGCAAAAAATATACACAAAGGACAAGCTTATACACATCATAGGTACAAAATTTGAATAACTTTACCATACATAATATACATAGTGAGTATCTCTAGCATACATCACAAAGACAATAGTCACTAGCTCATAAAATATTTACAATAGTGACTGCCCCATACAAGCATCACAAATAACATAATGACTAACTGATAAATGAATCAAAAAGACAATAGTTATTGGCTCATATGACTATCACAAATTTAATGGTAATTAGTTCATGTACACTGGATAAATAACCCCCATCCATAGTGCATCCCTGAGAAAGGGAATGTCAGTGCATTACACACTAGACTATGGGTCCCATTCCTTTACCTATTCCTTTGCACCAACAAATACTAGGAAATAGGGCTTGGTGCATCCCATCCTACACCAATGGAATTACCTCAACCCACTAGGATCATGTATACCATCAAACAACAAGGAACATGATTATGTGCATCCCATACTACAATGTTAGTTTGTCCTCAATCCCAAGGATTTTCACAAGTACTAAACCAACTTAGCCCAAGTATGAAAAATAGCTTTGGACATATACCACATAAAAACCTTAGTAGTATTATCAAAAATCTTCTTCAAAATCTCAGGTAACACTAGGAAATGATCACTCACATGCGATATCCAATAGCTAATGAACACTCTTGATAGAGTTATTAACTCTAGTTGTAGCTACCTGCAAGGTAAAGAACCTACTTGTAAAACTGTTACCATTTTGAATCCAAACTATCCCCCAGTAATCATTCACCTCCATGAACAAGGACAATGTTGGCTAATCCAGAAGATACAACAGTGCTATAGGCACCCACCATTCGCATGATCCAAATCTAACTTTCTAATTTTTATTGTATCATAACCTAGGTATCCAAATGAAGGGTTAAGCTTCTTAAACACAAAGAACCAATAAAATATGACCTCCTCTAGAGCCTACAAGAGTGGGAATGTCAAATAGATTTGGTAAAAACCCAATACCTAGAGTTACTACCCTACACCCTCCCCCTACGGACTTGAGGTCACAAGGGTATCCTTCACCCAAGCACCGCCTACGTTCCTACTTCCAAACAGGTCAAAGTTACACATAATTCTCCTCTCAAGGTCTCTCAAAGGACCTACACTCAAGTTCCCATAACCATGGTTTTCTTGATGTTTTACCTAATCAACAATACCAACTTTATAGTTGATAAACTGATTCTATAGGACAAACTATTAGATTTATCGAGATCCTAGATTTCAATCAAAGCGCTTGATTATTATTCACAAGCCAGCCTGAATGACAGTACATCTATTTTATCCATATAGGGGCTAGACTTATTACTCAAAATTAGCTACCCTTCGTTCATACAATTTAAAGTCACTCAAAAGAATGAATTTAAGACACTCAATTGAAAATCAAGTTCATCAAAATCAAATAAAACATAATTTTAATTCAAAAATCCCCACAATCAATGAAAATATAAACTTTGCCCAAGTCACTTTCAAATAATTGTAGCTCAATTGAAAATGAAAGTTCGCAAAACCCCACTAAACATGAAAATTCACCAAACTCAATTGAAAATAAAAGGACAATAAAAGTTGACCAAACCTTATAAAAACACAATTAGAATTTAAAACTCGTTAAATAATATAAAAAATCAAACGAGAAGCAAACCTCACCAATCTTTATCAAAATTAAATTAGAGTTCCAGTTCCTCAAACTCACTTGCAAATCAAATTTCTTGGAGCTCAATTATTTGAAAACCAAAATCAAACTCATTTCAAAATAATCGAGCACCAAACTAAAATTCAAAACAAAAAAATATTCGTAAAACTCAAATTAAATTGAAAATAAAAGTCCATAAAACTCAATTAAAAAAATAGAGAAAATCAAAACTAAAAAAAATTAACTAAAAATTAATGTTACAAACGCAAATGAAAAAATAATGTAAAAAGAAAATTTATGAAACTCAACTAAAAATCAATGATTGCAAAACTCAATAGAAAATAAATGTCTTCAAAACATAATTGAAATTCATCTAAAAATCAAACTTACTCAAAAAAATCAATGCAAAATCAAGGCATGCCAAATAATTAAAACTCGGTTTGAAACAAAACCTTACTAAATTTAATTACAAATGAATGCAAAATTGAACTATGTCAAATTCAATTAAAAATTAAGTTCATCAAACTCAATTAAAAAATAAAGTTCATTAAACTAAATTTAAAGTCAATGAAAATTAAAAGATCGTCAAATTTACTTAAAAATTAAAACCCAACATAAGTGAAGTTTACCAAATTGAATTAAAAAACCAAATCTGATCAAATCTGATCAAATCATACTCATAATACTATCACATTAGATGAAATGTGTGGACATTATTCCTTTTAAATATGATAGACGATATTGTCAAAAGTATAAAATCAAATCAACATAGTCTCATAGAATGTTACAAAGTAATATGTACATTGATTTATTAATAATATCATCTATCATATATTAAAATGAAGTAATGTTCACAACATTTGTGATATAAAATTGACATTCAATTTAGAATCAAAGTTGACCAAACTTAATTAAAAATTAATGTTCACCACTTCAATTGAAAACAAGACTTTGCAAAACTCAAATGAGAATAAAACTTTGTGAAATTCAATTAAACATAAAAGTTTGAAAAAATCAATTGAAAATAATTTGAAATTCATGTTTCTCAAGCTCAATGAA
Organism: Thuja plicata; assembly: GCA_018584345.1. Taxonomy (NCBI): domain Eukaryota; kingdom Viridiplantae; phylum Streptophyta; class Pinopsida; order Cupressales; family Cupressaceae; genus Thuja; species Thuja plicata. The sequence goes on along the minus strand of MU227194.1, from coordinate 200,362 downwards.
ATAAATAGAAAATCAAAGGTAGCATCATACTCAAAAAATTCACATATCACCAAAATCATTTAAATCTATATGTTTATAAAATTGCATTAAACCTCAATAGAAAATAGAAAATCAAGGTCAATCAAACTCATCTCAACTGCAAAATTTGTCAAACTCAATAAAAAGTAAATGGGCAAAAAAATCAAATTGAAAATTAAAGTTTGATTGAAAAAAAAGCTCATAAAACTCAATAAAATATCAGTGAAAATTTGAAATTCAAAAAATTTAATTAAATATCAATGTTAAAAACTCGATTAAAAATCAATGAAAAATTAAACTTAGTTAAGCTCTATTAAAATTCAATATTCGTCAAAATTAAATCGAAATAGAAGTTTGCAAAACACAATTGAAATTCAAATAGAGTTCAACCATTGTCAAAAAAATCAATGAGAAATCAATAGTACAATAAATTGAATTTTAAACAAAAACTTATTAAATTCAATTAAAATCAATGGAAAATCAAAGTGTCTCAAATTTAAATAAAAATTTAAGCTCATCAAAATCAATTTAAAACACAACTTCATTAAATTCAAATCAAAGTATGTAAAATTTAATTAAAGCTTAATTGATAAACAAAATGCATCCAATTTGATTAAAATGAAATTAAAACTTAAGTTTTGACAAATTCAATTGAAGCTCAATTGATAAATAAATTTCACCCAACTCCATTGAAATGAAATTAAAACTCAATGTTCGAAAAACACAATTAAAGATTAATGTTTGATAAATTAAAAAATAAGGATACTAAAGAAAAATACAAACATCTACAACAACATAACACCAGGCTTTTTATCATGGAAACCTGGTTAAGGGAAAAACCACAGTGGGAATGGAACCCACAAAATAGAAGTACTCTGCAAAAGTATTATACCATGTTAAAGGTTTACAAAAAGAATGCACATACATTCAAGCACATTGTCTAGAGCGTACTACTCAATTATAAAAAGGCTTACTGCCTATATGATGATTACAAAATCGTTGAGAGATAGAATTCATACATAGCACCTACAAATGCCAAGATAGTTCTAGTTAGGCAGAATACACTAATTTCATGCACTTCATACTACATCTATGCTCTACTCTAATTTGGACCTCAAATCCTTATCTGCCCATACCTTTCACATACATACCATATCACAAAATCATCGAACATATCGGCTGTACATATGTGCTACCACGATTCATCATCCACGGGTTGACCTCAAGAACATTTCATAAAATATAGAAATGAGTAATAATTATTTGCTAGATTTGCATGTAAAACATGTGGACCAAAAATAATTGCTCGCACGTTATCCCACATGTTTTCTTACCATCTGTTAGTGCTTTTTCTTCTTGAATCAATATATAGCTATTCAAGCCTAACTCTTAGATTCCCAATTCAGATTCATACAAGGAAAAGGCTAATTAACAAGGATATTATCCTTCTTCACTTTGGGCTCCACAGACCTAGGAGGGTGTACCTATCTTCAAACTCACTGCTTAACAGTAAACTCTTTAATGGATTAAGGACATTCATCCTTCTTCTTTTTGAAGTCCCTAGACTTAGGAAGGCTAACCTTATGATTCACTCTTCAAGGAATCAACAAAATGAATTGTATCCTTCGAATACAATCAAACATGAACACTCTCAGAAACAAAAAAGTAAAGATTTAATTTGATTTAAAATTGATGATGAGAACTGTTTATCAGAATTTAGACCAGTGCCTAATCCCAGGAAAAGAGTCCAATGAAATGCATATCCATAGAAAAATAATTAATAAGAACACAACTACAATCCCAGATAGAGTGCCTTACAAACTACCCTCTCACTCTCACATCCATGTATAAAATTCTTATACTAATACCTAGCCCTCTGGGATTACTCACAAGACTGACTCCTTCCTTGAAGGAAACTCACAAGTAATTGCATAGTTACCTTGTAACCAATATGTTAAGAATGCCTTACAAACTAAACATACAAGAGCATAAACAGAAGTACAAAAAGACATCATAGATCTGAAACAGGAGATTCCACTATATGTTATTAATATCTTTATGCTTCAATACATTCAGATAGACCAAAGCTTCAAACCTAGACAAAAATATGAAGTCTGCTATGCAGCTGTAAATTCACCATCCCTGTTACAATGGAGAAAAAACTAGACATAGGAGAAAAGAGAAAACCATCTCAGTCACCGACACTTGTCTGTCCCCAGAAAATATCTACAACTACTTCAAGCTGCAACTAATAAAATCTGATATGATCTGGACTCAAAAGTCTCACAAAATCAGAATCCTCATTCTGAGACCTTTCTGGTGATATATGATACATGATATTTTGGATAAAAATTTTCCCCCTAAATCACTAATCAAACCTCCTCTCCCGTGCACATTCATATTCAAATTTAATTTTAAATTTGCATATTTATTCAATAATTGGACTATGGAATCTTTTATTACTTTAATACCCTCATTTTAAATCCTTTCTATACACATTTGGGTATATTTAATCTTTTATGCCCCTTTTTGCCTTTTAATCTCTATTACACTAGATTGTGCCATGTGGCACCCTCTCATTAGCCTACGGGTCCACCTGGGCTCCTATGTCACATGCACCATCCTGGCCCGCCACCTATTTGGATGCCACATGTTGCGCTGGCATGATCCCTCTATGATAACTACTTTGCAACTTTCTCTTTGAGGCTTTGTGACAACCGTCAATCTTGATTGCCTTGAGATGTGTGCCATCTCAGATGATTTCTTGCGTGACAACCACCTCAATGCCATCTCATCTACACTGCTGTCAGCCTTGCCACATGTCACACTGTCACAATCCCTTGATACTATCTTCCTTGCATCTTCCGTATCTAATCATTGCGCCATCCATCTGATCCACTCGCCTCGAGATCCATGCCCAATCTGCAGGCCTATCTTCCAACTCATTTCCATGTCACCTCTACGGGTCTCGCCAAAATATGGTTTTCATCACTTGGGCACACCTCCCAATGTGTCTATCACCTATGCATGGAGATCCTCTAGGCTTCATCTTAAAATCACTTACTGAGCCTTTTTCCTTATAAACACTTGATATTTTCCTTGCGGGGTCAATGTGGGATAAATCCCATTTAGTTTTTAAAGCTTTTATAGCATTTCGCCTCAAAATAATTGGGCCCACCAATATTTCGAAACCTCCGACCAAGGGACCCACCAAGGCCTCTTAGTTTCTTTCTTCACATTATATTGCATGCATTGGATTATTTGAATACCTTGAAAATCCCAAACACAGGCAATGTGGGATTAATGCCTCTTTGCATTTACAAGTTTGAGCCCTCTCCGGATGCTGCACGTGGGCTCTTTGTAAATGCATTTTTTAATGTTTAAAAACTTTAAGATCTTCCACCAAATTCTGTGCAACCTTATGGGAAATGCATTGGTTTTGTTTTATAATTTTAAGAAATCTTACCCACTGTATGTGCAGGCAATACTTGCTATTGATTTGCAATATTTAAAACTTAAACAACTTCCAAACCCCCCACCAATTTGTTGCGCAACAATACTATGGTTTTTTGTTTAAACTCAACAATTATTAACCCTACATTGAATTTTAAATGCTTCATTCTTTAATATTCTATGTAGCATCATGCATTTCAAATGCTCTGACCTCCTTTGGATTACGCAGGGTGCTTGGTATTTCTTTGCAAATGGCATTTGAAAAGTCTTTCTTTAAGTGACTATGATCTTTAATGTTGCATGGGCTTTTGTTTTTTCACTCTTGTTGTTCTACGCAGGTTATGCATTGGCTTTTACCATATCCATTTACATTTTTAATGTTTTAAAATCTCCAGTGGAGAGATTCCTTCATATGCTAGGCAACACCTTTGGGTATTTGCTTTCAACTTGGTTGTACACCTCTACTAATTGTGCAACCATTCAATAAAATAGTAATCATCCTCCAAAAAATTTTGCGCATGCACTGGCATTGGATTTTCATTTGATCTAAATGTTTTAAAATGATTCTCCACCCAATTCAGTGCACCCCCTTGTGGTTTGTTGTTTTTAGCTTAATTTTTTTTAAAAAAGAACATCAAAACCTCCACCAAGTTGTGCGCTGACAATGCTTGCTATTGGATTTTGCAAATTTTAATGTTGTTGAAGCTTTATGAACCTCCATCAAATCATGCGTAGATCACTCTTATGTATTATTGTAATGTTTTTTAAATAGTACATACAATATGTACTTTCCTCCCTTTTGAACTGTGCTATCTTTTGAATCATGCACTTGTTGTTTCAAAGTTTTAAAATTTAGACAAAGTCCTCCACCCAAGTATAGTGCAACCTATATGCAATGTATTTGTAGTTTTAAAGTCTTTAATATACTTAAAATTTCACCCACTAAAACTACGTAAGTAATTCATTTATTTTTTATTAAGGTAACAATAAGTTTTGAAGGGGCCCCGAAACCCTTTACATAGCACCAAAATGATAGACAATAATGGACAAAGGTAGCATCAAACTTTCACATATGACAGAAGACCAAAAGAGGGATAAACCTCAAATTAAACAAAATATATCATTACAAAACATCAAAACAACTAACTACAAAAAGCTTCGAGCAGACAGGTAACAAAAAACTTCCAGCAATCCAAAACATTCCAGCACTGAAGCTAAACAGCTTCCATCTGATCCTCTAGCATTTGAACTTCAACCATCTGCATCTCCATGCTCTGGATCAAATCCAACAACTTATTGATATCTTTGGTTTAGACTTTGACTTTCTTTTTAGTGCTAGAGCAAGTCCTAGTACCAAGGCTCGAAATATGAATTTCCTAAGGGCTATCATCCTCCTACCTAATCTTATCACTGTCATTACCTTCCAGAAGGGTATATAAAGATTTCAGATTATCCAGAGAGTTTTTCATACCCATTTTGCTAACAGTAGTAAGTTTTTTGATAAGAGCCTTATTGTTGTTAACCTTTTCATTAATTTTTTTGAGATTATTGTCCACCATGGTGCTGATCTTGGTGTCCATATTGTTAACCTTATTGAAAACATCTTTCCCCTGCTAGTACATGGTAGCATCATTGCACATTTTGTCAACAATTTCCTCCAGCAGAGCATTTCTATCTTCCAAGTTCTTATAATTATCTTTGATCTCCTTAATATCATCTTGAATCCACTTATCCATATTATAGCTATTCTCCACTTTATTTATGGCCATTTTAAGGAAGGAAATAGTAGCCACCCTTTAGACATTGACCTCTCTCTCATGGAGATCATCCTCAAGGCTCCTCATGTTATGGACATTCTTTTCTTCAAAGTCACCTTTCAAAGTATCACGGTTGTACTCAACATTATCATTCTCATTGTAATATTTTTCAGCTTTGTCAGTTTCTTTTTCTGGGACAATATCCTCCTCATTGTTCTCCGTATTTCCTTTGTCAATCTCTATTTCCTTCACATCCCATGTTTCCCTGTGGTAATCCTAAAGGTCATGAGTCTGGTCTTCCCCACCATCCATATTGATAGTGTGGTCTTTAGTGTGGGTATCAATGTCCTCCAACTCCCTCTAAGATTCCTGAATATCCTAATTTTGTTCCTCATCACCATCATTTTTAATAGTATGGTCTTCAATATGGGTATCAATAATATTGTCAATTTCTTCAGTAATTTCATCCAATATTTTTTTCTCCATCTTCTAGGTCTCCTCAGTATCATCTTTACCACCCAAAGACTCATTGGTGTTCATCTTCATGTCATCAATTTTGCTCGATTTCCCACTGAAACCATCATCCTCAGATGACTCGATATCATATTCATCATCATTTTTCATCCCCTCGATGTCATCATAAATTGACAAAGAGATATCCACAGCAATAGGGCCTCTACGGTTTTTTTTGTCTTTCTCCTTACTAGAGCTCTTCCCCGTAGACACCTCCAGACTTTTCCTCTTAACATTCACAATACTTTTGGGAATGGGGTTAGGGATATGATTCTTAACATAGTTCATAATCAACATAATTAAATCCTCATGTAAAACAAGGGAAGATTTACCCCTATGGTCAATAATGCTCTGATTGAGGGAGCTTAAGAGATAGAAGGGAAAGAAAACCCTAATGTTATGATAGAAATGGTTAACCAGAACAAAATGGTAATTGTATACCTTAGAATACCTGTCATCAAGTATGAATTACTCTATGATACCCCAGATCACGAACGTCCAAATACGCTTAATATTTGACAGATTGACATAGTCTAGATCACCCTTCACAAGCATTGCCCTTTCATCATCAGTCTTAGGGAATTTTTTATAACCTTTGATGCCCTCTTTTTTGTCTTTCAAAAAATGCATCCCCTCCAATGGAAGACGTATAATTTTAGCAAGACAATCTAGAGTGAGCTTGACAGATTTGCCCAAAATGTTCACTGTCCCATTCTCCCATCCATTAACAAAAGCTTTCATTACTTCCTTGTCATTTCCATGGAGAGGCTTTAAATATCTATGAACTTTACCCTTCTTGATCTTGCTCCACACCTCTTTTTCATCCCTCCATTTACACTTTGTAGGTTCTTCTCTCTTCAAATCTCCTCCCATATCTTCTTCCTCTGCAGTTTGACCTCTCTCACTGTTTTGTTTCATACTAGTTCTCAACTCAAAATGAGTACATATTTTCACAAGCATAGAGTACTTAATGATGCCCCAGAAAGCTTGCAACTTAAGTAAATCATCATTATTTTGATGCTTCATGTAGCTCAACATCATTGCCATACCCCTAATCAGATCATCATTAATCAGAATGATTAATGTAAATGACCTCACCTGCCTTGTGATTAACCCAGTCATAATTAAGTAATAATCCCACCTCATTATTAATTTTTGTGTTACCATGCCACTTGCATGTGACATCATTATTTACACCAATATTGGTTAGACAATCAACCACTTGGCTAGTTTCATGATAATTATGAGATACATAAAAGGAGGTAAAATTTGAGGCCACATTAATTATCTTAGCAATTGTATGTTCAATAGTCCATGATGCCTTTCTCTTGCCTCTAATATTATTAATAATATTTAAGGAGTCTCTCTCCAGCCAGACTTTCTTATAGCCCAATTCCTCTGCCAGCAAGATAATGTTGAGTGCAGCCATAGCCTCTTTCCTATGGTTAGATTTAATGCCCAAAGGAGAGGCAATCGTACTGACACAATTACCATTTTGATCTCTTATTATGCCTCCTCCTCCAGTAGTTCCCAGGTTTCCCTTCGCGGCCCCATAAAAGTTAGCTTTAACCCAACCTTCAGGGGGTGAAGTCCAAATTGCCAAATATATCTAATTGATATGACTGTCATTTCTGTCACTTTCCATCTTACCAAATTTAGACTCAGGTTTAAAGGAAGAGAATTTTTCTTCCAATGCCCTACAAATTTGGTTTCCTACCACTTCAGGAGATGCCTTCTTTTCTCTAAAGATTCTATTGTTGGGCTCTTTCCAAATTCTCTAGCACACATGAGGAGGGATAAGGAACCAAAGATCTTTGTCAATAAAGTTCTGAGGCGGGTAGCTCCATTGAGCAACAAAATCCTGCCAAACAAAAGGAAAACACTAGTAGATATGCCATTTTCTAAAAATGACATCCCAAAATTTACGAGTGAAAGGGCAGTGGAGCATGATATGATCACAAGATTTAGAGTTTTCAAAACAAGGACTATATCTATTAACAATGTTTATACCCCTCCTAGAGAGGTTATCAAGAGTCAACGCTTTATTTTGTATTAAGAGGCAATAGAATAAATTGATTTTAGGTATGATATTTTTATACCACACAAAAGAGCAAGGAGGCCTTTCCTCTATATCAGAAAGAATATTAACAACAAAGGCCACAATATACTTTCCATTAGAGGTAGGATTCCACACAACCGAATCTTGAATGTTATCTTTTATGTGCCAAGTATGAATCTCATGCTGGAGGGAAATGATACTAACATCAATTTCTCCCAAATTCTTCTAGTTATTGTCCTGCCAGTAATCAGTAACTTTTGTGCCAATATATTTTTTTCTTCTTTCAATAATTTGCTTCTAGTCTTGATTGGTGGAAAGAGGCACATAGTGGATCCATTCATCATCCCAGAAATAAATTCTACAACCATCTCCCAACTTCCATCTTTTACCTTTCAAAATCAGGTCTTTGGTAGATTTTATACTATTCCAGATGAAGGAACCATTAGTACTATTATCTTCACCTATAAAGTCCTCAAAAGAATTATTAAGGAAGAGATACTTACTTTTAATGATAGAGTTCCACTCTCTTTGATCTCCATAAATCCTCCATAGCTATTTAGCCATGAGTTCTTTATTTACTTTTTTAATAGCCCACAGCCTAAGACCTCCCAACTTTTTAGGGTTACAAATTTTTTCCCAAGATACAAGGCTCATTCTTTTCTTTTCCTCAACCCCAGACCAAAGGAATCTTTTCTAAATGTTTTCAATTTCATTAGCAATTTTATGGGGAATTTTAAATAATCTCATTGCATAAATAGGGAGGTTCTGAATAGTATATTTTAGTAATTGGAGCTTTCTTGCATTTCTGAGAAGCACCCCTTTCCAACTAGAAAATTTATTGTTATATCTGTCTATTAGAGTGTGCCAGAAACTTTCTAGAGGATTGGAGAAAAGAGGTAATCCCAAGTAAGAGGAAGGGAGTTTCCCAATGGTACAACCAAGAATAGTAGACATTTTCTTTAGTCTTTCTTCAGGAGTATTTATGAAGAAGATGGAACTCTTAGTCCAATTGACAAGTTGCCCAGTAGCCTCAGTATAGATGGATAAACCTTTCTTCATAAATCTGGCTTCTTTAATTGTTGACTCTCCCATAATAAGAGTATCATCCACAAATTTCTCATGAGAGAAAATGAGTCTAGCTGAGGATGGTTTAATACCATTTACTTCACCTTTTCCACCATTTTATGGATATACCTCCCAGGGCACTCAGCAATAATAGCAAAGAGGATAGGAGAGATAGGATCTCCTTGTCTTAACCCTCTTGTAGGTTTAAAAAAAGCAGAGGAACCCCCATTAACAATGATAGAGGAAGACACAGTAGTTACAAGTTGCATAATAATTTTGATGACCTCCTTGTTAAAACCAAAGGAAGAAAACACCATTTGTAGAAAATGCCAATCGACTCTATTGTAAGCCTTAGATAAGTCCAGTTTCACCATGAAGCCTTGTTTTTTTTCCTTTTCCAGAGAATAGATATTCTCATGAGCCACAATGATAGAATCAAGGATTTTTCTCCCAGGAACAAATCCATTTTTCTAGGGGGAAATAATATTCTTCAGCAACTGGAGCAGTCTGGAGGTAATAACTTTAGACATAATCTTGTATAAAGAATTGCACAGGCTGATAGGTCTAAATTCTTCCACAATGTTGGCTCCTGGTTTTTTTAGGAACAAGAACTAGGAAGGTAGCATTTAATTCCCTAAGAAGACATCTAGAACCAAAGAATTCTTTAACAACAACCTGAACATCTTGACCAATAATATCCCAGAACTGCTGGAAGAACAACATAGGGAAGCCATCAAGGCCATGAGATTTTTCTCCTTCGAATGAGAAGACAACATTTCTGATTTCCTTGTTTGAAGGAATATATTGGAGCATTTTGTTAGAGGGTTCATCGACCAATTTAGGGATGGAAGTAAGAATTTCATCCTGATTAGGTATATTCAAATTATTATCCTTAGCTAGCAACTCAGAGAAGTATCTTAACATTTTTGATCTGATATCTTCCTCCTTCCGAATAGTTTTACCTTTTGATTGGAGATTAGTTATCATGTTAATAGCTTTGTGTTTCAAAGCTGTCATGTAGAAAAATCTTGTATTTTTATCCCGTGCCTTGAGCCAAAGAGCTCTAGATCTCTGTCTCTAGAAAGATTCCTCCTTGGAGATAATGTTATGATAATCTGTAAGAAGAATGTTTTCCATGATTTTAGTTTCCTCTAAAATACCCTCCTTCTGGATACTGTTATGAATTTCCTTAATTTCATTCCGCAAATTACCTTTTTGATGGAAGATATCCCTAAATACTTCTTTGTTCCATCTTTTCACATTACTTTTAATAGTGTTCAATTTCTTAGCCATTCTATACATTTCTCCCCCTTCAACAGTGTAATTCCACCATTCCTCAATCTTATTTTCTAATTTAGGGTGATCTTGCCACATACTTTCAAATCTGAAAGGAAAGTTCTTTATGCTCTTGATCTGATTAATATTTAGGGATATAGGATAATGGTTAGATCCAATATGAATTTTGACAGAAAGAGTGCAAAAGTACTTATCCAGCCAGTCATTGGTTAAGAGGATCTATCCAGTTTCACCTGAATTAATTCCTTCCCAATATGTCTATTAGACTAGGTATAGTCAATGCCCTCCAAGTCAATATCTAACAGAAATTCCTCATTGATAAATTCCATCAAATCAGATCTGTTTTCCATTTGAGAGTTGATCCCTCCCTTTTTTTCCTCATTCTTGAGAGGAGTGTTAAAGTCTTCCATAATCATCCAACTAATTTCTTGAAAGAGATTATGAATATCTTTCAATATTTGCATATAATTCTATCTACCACCTCTAGTGTTAGGGGCATAAACATTGATCAAGTTCCAACTAAATTTCTCCTTGAGGTAAGTGATCTTGACTACTAAAATATTATTTTCACTATGAATTAAATTGCAGACAACATTTTTATTATTCCAAAAAATCCCTATACCACCTGAAGCACCCTCAGAATCACCACCTATGCTCCCATAATCTTTAGACACATGCATTCTTTCCAGTTTTTCTTTAATCATTTTAGTTTCTTGAATGAGAAGAATATCAGGTTTTCTATCTATAACCATATTCCTAAGTACATCATGTTTATGGAGGCTATAAAGCCCTCTTATATTCCGAGAGATGAATTTCATATTAAAGACTTGGAGAACATATCTCAGGGATGGTACGTTGTTTTCCATCCACTATATTCTAATTTTCTTCCTGATCTCTTTTCTTCTTAAGTGATTGCATTCCTTTCTTACTCTTAGGAGTGCCAACATCATCCTTATATTTTCTTCTAGTTTGTACTCCCCCTTGAATATGATTTTCTTGTTTTTTAGCTGATTCACATGAATTACTGTTGTTATGGTCTCCTTTTTTGCCTGAAGATTTGTTGAAACTTTTATTATTCTTTACCTATGACCAAGGAGCTTCTTGGTTGACCAGTTTTGTCTCTGAACTCAAGATTTTCTCCAGGTCTTCTTCTCTCCACAAATCTACAATAGGGGATAATGAGTCATCCTCACTATCTTTTGAACAATTTCCATTGAGGTGAAGTTCCCCGATGATTCCTTCATCAGGAAAAGGAGAAACAATAGTAGAAGGGGATAAATCTTCTGAGCCATTCATATTGGTTGTGTTATTAGTATCTTCTAAACCCTTCACCTTAGGTTGACCCTACTCTTGACTATAATCTACAATGACTAATTGATTAAAACTAGGTTGTTTATCCAAAGTGATTTGATTTCTAGGTTACACATTTTCCTCTGACTCTTTACTATTCACCCTCTCTATTTTATTCTCCTATTGATTATGATCAAGATTAACTAAAGAACTAACAAAAGTATTGATTTTCTACTTCCATACTTTTTTAGGTTCCCTTTTATGATCTTCTTTTTCTTCAAATTTTTTAAGCGGGCAGTGTTTAGCCCAATGTCCAACTTTTTTTTAGGAAAAACAAGCAAAGGGAAGCGATTCATATTCAACAGATTGGATGTACTTACCCAGTTTGGAGTTGATAGTGATGACCTCAGGAAGATCTATTTTATGATGTATGTTCACACAGATTCTAGCATAGACTAATGTAGATCTGGCTGCTGTCATTGGGTCAATCAATAGCAACTCCCCAAATGCACTCATGAGACTAACAAAAACATCCTCATGCCGGTATTCCATTGGGAGGTTGGATAGTCTCACCCAAACAAGGGAAGTATCAAATATCTCTATATTTAGATCCAGATTCATAACCCATTTTTGAAGAGCCAACAATGATTTACCAAACATCCAAGGTCCTCCACTTAGCACTTTTGATGGGTCTTCCATATTTGAGAAAACAAAAGAAAAAAACCCCCTTGGCATTGCTACTATTTCCACTTGTCTCTTGAGTTTCCATTTGCGATAGGTAAACTCCCTAACAAGCTCAATATTGGGTCTTTTCCCCATGAACTTACCAACCATAGTAAGATCCATTATGGAAATAGTATGGTCCACAAGGGGATCAGGGATGGTTATGCCAAAGAATCCCTTGTTGGTGTCCAAAATATTGTTGATTTTAGGAAAAGAATATTTTCCTAATGGTTTGATCCTGAATAACGACGACCAACTGCCTTTGAGAAGATTCCTATTTGAAGCATGATCATTTTGATCAGTCAAGGCACCTTTAGATGAGCTTTTTCCTAGCCTACCATCTCAGAAAGGAGGATCCTTAACATCACCCAAGTCTTTTGTGGATCCCTCCTCCTTTGATCCTCCCATAGTCTATTGATCTCCTGTAGTAGCAGATGCCAAGTTTCCTCTAGCATCATGTTTCCCGCCATCGCAGGAATTCAAATTCCCTCCTGCCCACCCTTTCTCTTGAGCTCCCACTCCCACTCCCGCTCCTTCCATCTCACTCCCAAGTAATGCATTTGTTTGATTTGTATTTGAATTATTTTTATAATCTAAAAATTCTTGTTTGTATTTCAGCGTAGGCATTTGGTTTATATGCAGGTTGCTTCCTCCATTTCGCTGGGCAACATGCTGCGCAACATTCCTCTACTTTTTTTGTAGCTTCCACACTGCTTTTTCTTTTAATGCCCATCTACAATCTTCATTTTTTCCTTGCACGAGATTCCTTTCTAATTCTTTCTTAGACCCCCTCTTGACATTTTTTTAAGCTTTTGAAGTTTTCAATCTCTTCTCTCATGCATGGACTTTCTAGGATTACATTTGCAAGTGCATTTGTATTAAAATATTGGAAATACAACACCCATCACTTTGCAATTTCCTAGAGATCTCAAGCAATATCACATCCCCCATCTCTTTAACATGCATAGCCTCTTTACTTTCTCTGCACAGACTTTTGAGAAACATGTCATTTGCACTTGTTTTATGCTTTACATGTCACTTCATGATGCACTAATTTCATTTTATGTGTTTTGATTGCTATGTAGGGAAAGCAATTTTCTTTGGCTTAAAAAGTGGGACACTTAGAATGGGATGAGCATAGATCAACATTATATTTCAATTTGGTTTGCTATCTATCACCAAAGATATTGATATTTACTGATAACAAATATCCCGAAAAGAGAAATCCAACAACTAGAACCAGATCCCCAATTGATAATTACACTAAATCACTAATCATGAATTCATATATGAAAACCTTTTATATGTAGCCATTTCTTGTAACCTTAATCATCTAAAAACAATCCACCACAAATGGACACTGAAGCATTGAGATGCTGGTGCTTTTAATGACTTTTCACATTTCTACGAATTGATCATATTAATGGCAAGTAGCTTCCGGAAAGAACTTTGAAAACTGATTGAACAACACTTTACAAGCATGTGAACTGAAAAACCCTCTCATCTCTAGCATCTGAACATGGTAACCAACTAGATTGGCTTGAAAACATTAGGGCCAAAAGATAATAATACTTAAAGTGGGCTAGTTCATCCAATCTATGCCTTGAAGTTATCAAATTCACACAAACCTTGCCAGAAATGCCAATCAAGATGATACTGGATTACTCCATAAGAGCTATCATTTGGAAAAGTGATTCATTCATCCACACTGAATATTCATGCCAAAGGGCTTTGCCAAAATCATCTCTAGGTGCAAGGTGCAATTGATCAAACTTGGGCTTCCTAGAATACTGTGCAAGTGCAAACACAAAAATAACATAAATCTCATTCGGATTGACTTTTGTGAGACTACTAAAACATGCCCTAAGACTTCACCACTGGTTTAGGTAATACATTTACATGCTAAGAGAATGGTCCCAAAAAAGGTTCTTGAAAAAAACTTTCAAACAAATAGTTTCCACCTCGTGAAAGTGATCATTCTATTAACTTCATTCTATTCTGCATTGGCAATTTGCAAAAACTCGTTCACATTTGAATTCACAAACTCATCAAGAAGAACCTTCAAAATATGAATCTTTGAACATGGATTCAATTTCATATGTGGATTATGAAAATTAAACTAACTTTCTTAGATTATGAATTGATCAACTGGTATTGCATCTCAAAGTTAGCCATTTAACAACTTTCAAAACTTAAAACACAGTGCAATGCATAAACTAGATTTGGAATTTGTCAAGCAAAGAGGTCAAACGGATTGAACAAGGACTGAAACTCTTTAGGAAGGTACACTTTCATGTTCCCAACATAGGGGAAAACTCAATTATGCAGGGCATTCAATCAAGTACATGTAGAAGCTCAAAGTAGGCTATTTCATAATTCTGCATTCTAGGCAAACCAGAGAAATAGGGCAGTTTTGCAGGACCAACTTTGGGGAATCCGTAAACTTATCGAATGAATTCAAAATAACTTAGGATTTGAAATATAGGCTCTATGATATATATTTTAAACATTCCTAAAGTGGAAACCTATGAAACATAAAAGGATGCAATATATTCTAATGCAAAATAGGCCTTGTTACAACAAATTGACACTTAGGCGACAAATGGAGAATTTGATAAGTGCTCAAATCAAGACATCACGAAACAACTCAAAAATCAAATCTGACAACTTGGGATGTCTTCATATGTCAAAACAAGAGTTATGACCACCTGACATGCATGATAGACCTCAAAATTCCATCAAGGCAAATAAGTTCAAAAAGCACTTATAGGGGGTCAAAATAGAAAGTACTAATAAAACACTCAAAAATCCTTGTTGTATTTTTTAGTACCAAAAGTGGATCTGACTGTGGATGCGTGCCCCATGCAGGCATGAAGAGAACTTTCATAATCTCATGGTATAAGTAAACCATTCACAAAATCAAATCATATTTTCTCTTCTATTTCTTATTTAATCTCTTGAATCTCTTTTCTCTTCAAAGACAGGGAACCTCTTATTGAAAACAAACACACCACAAAACTAAAGGGAAAGTGACTATGAAACATGTACATTATTTACAAAAAGCCTCAAACCTTTTCACAACTGAAAATCAACACTTGCCTCTATCAAAAATCTGATTATCTTCTTGGCATACAAATATCAGAATGAAAATGTACTTGTACCATTGCTGTTCAAATTCATAAGGAATCATAAAAATGAAGAAAACCTTATTTACAATTCCTTTCACACCTTCATAAGTTCTCCCATCGGAGTCAGCATAAAAAAAAGTATGAAAATCATTCTTCACATCAGCAAATATTAGAAAATATGAACCATGACAATGAGGAAATGTACCACTATCAGAAACATCAAACTCCACTTGCATTACCCCCTCATTAGCCGACTGATCAATAAAGAAGCTAAATGACTCATACTCACATAAGCCATGAATACCAAAATCTGGAAATACTTCACAATGAAAAAACATATCATCATGTTCCTCAAAACATGGATTGGAAACCTCTTCCACTTGCAAATTACCTACTTGGTCACAAGAAACCAGTTGATCAACATCATAATCCTGCTCACTACATGGAACAATGAACCCGTCAAATACACATTCAAACTCACAATATATTTTAGCCTAAGAAGAGATACATTTTGATTTTTTACTCGATATTGACACATTTTTAACATTATAATCAGAATAAACCAAATCTGGAAACTCAATGCATTCCTCAAATAATGGATTAACAATGTCGTGTTTTTCTCCCATATGAACATGGAAACAAAGAGATGGATGATCCATATCAATGTCCTTATCAAATGCATCATTAATAAAAAATTTGAAGACATTAGTACCCTTGCTTTCAAAATCACTGTCATAATCATTTTTAGCATATGATTAAAAATCAGAGATATCACTACAAGTAGATTCAACACCTCTATCATTAGGAAAAGAAGTGGATGAAAAATTCATACTACCTTCTTCAATTGGAGGAGACAGGGAAAGACACCAATCGTCCTCAAGTTTCTCATTATGTGTAGGATTTTCATTACACAAACAAACCATATGCTTCAATTGATCATCATTAAATGAAGGGATTTCAACAACACACTTATCTAGTGATTTACCCTTTGACTGAAAAGACTCAACTAATTGATCTTCATTCTAATTTTCATCCATAATATCATGATAAAGTTGCAAGATAGTATCATACCCCATCTCATAAGGAAGACCATCATTTACTATCCCTCTTTCCTTAAGTTTTGAAACCAAATCCACTTCAAAGCTCTTGATACCAAACTCATTTGTATCATGATGATGTAAAAGATTATTTTCAGAATTGGTGAAGATACTATTACCTTCACATGCTGATTTGCATTCATTTCCATGAATTCTCTTATCTTCCCATGCCATACTAGGTTCACACAATGGATCAACATTCTCCAACATATCATTCTCTTGTAGTACATATGTTTCAGCATCCTCTTGATCCTCATAAGAATGTAAAACATATACATCCTCCTCAACATTTAAAACATTGTTAGTATCATTGCATCTAGGATCAAAATGAGAGGGTGTTTCTGATATAACTTTGTAAGTAAAAGATCCATTGAGTAAGTCAGCATCATAAGTATTTGAAACATCATTTGCTGCTACCATTTCTTGGACATATGTATTGGTATCTTCATTAGAATTTTCTTCCGTATACAACAAAGGATTATTAACCATACATCTATTCAAATCTAAAATCAAGACTTGATTAGAAACCAAAGCAGGGAACTCAATACACCTACCTTGAGCTGCAAAATTTTCATAATACTCTTGTCCATTCTCAAATATATTTTTATTGCAAATCCTTCTAGAGAATTGGTTCTTTGTCAATCTGTACTTGGCATTGTTTTCAATCTCTATTGTTGTCCTAAAATCATGATGCAAAGTCTTAGGTCCCTTTTCTCTCAACCTATAACTCATATTATTTTCAAATGCATCAAAGTAAATCGTAACACACACATGATCTTGAGGTCTATTTCTTTTAGGTATTTCATGTAAAGCTCTTGCAAATCTGATATTGAAATTAGGAATTAATTTATCTTCTTTAATCTTAAGATTCAACCAATCAGTAAATACATTGCTCAAATTCATTCTCTCACCAAATTGTTCCATAAAGGAAACATGTAATTCATCCCAAGAATAAATTGAACAATCTGGTAAAAAACAAAACTAGTCCCTAGCATTATCTTTCAAAGTTTGAACAAACAACTTCATGTATACATCTTCATACTTTATTTCAAAGTCACCCAATAAATCAATGAACATTTGAACATGGTGACTTGCTAAAACAACTTGATATCCACAAAATTTTGACAAATAATCTCTAATTTCATGAGGCACATCATGTGGAAAATATTTAATGCCATCAAAACATAATGGATCATAGCTCTTGGTATGAAAGGATTTTGAAAGACCCTTGTTGGTCTGAACTTTAAGTGGAAAGAAATTTGACATTATACTAATTTGAAAGCACCTCTTTCCTAGTGCTAAAAACACTCAATAGAGGCAATCCATTTAAATCACTTAATTCTCATGAAAGAAAAACACATGAGAAGAAAAATACCTTTGTTGTTGCTATTGAGATACTCTCTCACGGCTAGCAGAGGTAAACATACTCAAACAACCAACTCATATTTTCTCCTTCCTTTCCAAAACAAACTGACAAGGGCTTCAAATCTGCAAACAATACACTACAAAATCTCTAAAATTTTACATGTAAATCAATGCTACTAGGCTGCACAAGAATTTAGAGTCACCACCCATAAAGATGTGGGAAAAGATTCACAAGCTGGTTCAAAAATGGTAAACAAATGATTAGCTCCTATGAGATTATAACCTTCACTCATCTAGCAGATTATAATTTATGGGTTTTAATAAAACAAAAGTTCTAACACATCCCCAACACTTTCAATGAACTTGGAACTAGATCAAAAGATTCTAAAAACATTGCACTGGAAAATAAAGAACATATTAAACATACTTCCCTTCAACCCTCCCCACTAGAGTCACCATTTTGTTAGCGCTTTTTCTTATTGAATCAGTATATAGTATTCAAGCCTGACTCTTAGATTCCCAATTCAAATTCATACAGGAAAAATTGATAATTAACAAGGATATTATCCTTCTTCACTTTGGGATCCACAAACCCAGGCGGGTGTACCTATCTTCCAACTCACTTCTTAATAGTAAACCCTATAGTGGATTAAGGACATTCATCCTTCTTCTTTTTAAAGTCCCTAGACTTAGGAAGGCTAACCTTATGATTTACTCTTCAAGGAATCAACAAAATGAATTGTATCCTTTGAATACAATCAAACATGAAAACTCTCAGAAACAGAAAAATAAAGATTTAATTTGATATAAAATTGATGATGAGAACTGCTTATTAGAATTTAGACCAGTGCCTAATCCCAGGAAAAGACTCCAATGAAATGCACATCCATAGAAAAAAAATTAATAAGAACACAAATACAATCCTAGATAGAGTGCCTTACAAACTATCCTCTCACCCTCACATCCATGTATCAAATTCTTATACTAATACCTATCCCTCTGTGATTACTCACAAGATTGACTCCTTCCTTGAAGGAAACTCACAAGTAATTGCATAGTTACCTTGTAACAAGTATGTTAAGAATGCCTTACAAACTAAACATACAAGAGCATAAACAAAAGTACAAAAAGACATCATAGATCTGAAACAGGAGATTCCACTGTATGTTATTAATATCTTTCTACTTCAATACATTTAGATAGACCAAAGCTTCTAAACTAGACAAAAATATGAAGTCTATCATGCAGCTATAAATTCACCATCCCTATTACAATGGAGAAAAACTAGATATAGGAGAAAAGAGAAAACCATCTCAATCACCAACACTTTTCTATCCCTAAAAAATATTTACAACTGCTTCAATCTACAACTAATACAATCTAATATGATCTAGACTCAAAAGCCTCACAAAATCAAAATCCTCATTCTGAGACCTCTCCGGTGATATATGATACTTGATATTTTGGATAAAAATTGCCCCCCCAAATCACTAATCAAACCTCCTCTCCCGTGCACATTCATATTCAAATTTAATTTTAAATTTGCATTTTTATTCAATAATTGGACCATTGAATCTTTTATTACTTCAATACCCTCATTTTAATCCTTTCCATGCACATTTGGGTATCTTTAATCTTTTATGCCCCTTTTTGCATTTTAATCTCTATCACACTAGATTGTGCCATGTGGCACCCTCTAATTGGCCTACTGGTCCACCAGATTGTACCATCCTAGCCCGCCACCTGTCTGGATGCCACATGTCATGATGGTGTGATCCCTCTATGATAAATACATTGCAACTTTCTCTTTGAGGCTTTGCAATAGTTGTCGATCTTGATCATCTCGCGATGTGTGCCAGCTCAGATGATCTCCTGCATGGCCACCACCTCATCACCACCTGGATGCCATCTCATCTACACTATTGTCGGCCTTGTCACATATCATACTATTGTGATCCCTTGATGCTATCTAACTTGCATCTTTCAAATCCAATCATTGTGTCATCTATCTAATCTTGCCAACCTTGAGATCCGTGCCCAATCTGTAGGCCTATCTACCAACTCATCGCCATTTCACCTCTGTAGGTCCTGCCAAAATATGGTTTCCATCACCTAGGCATGCTTCCCAATGCATCTGTCAGCTATATGTAGAGAGCCTCTGGGCTTCATCTTCAAATCACTTACTAAACCTTTTTCCTTATAAACAATTTATATTTTCCTTGCAGGGTCAATGTGGGATAAATCCCAATTTTTAAATCTTTTCAAGCATTTCACCTCAAAATAATGGGGCCCACCAATATTTTGAAACCTCCCACCAAGGGGCCCGCCAAGGCCTCTTGGTTTCTTTCTTCACATTATATTGTGTGCACTGGAGTATTTCAATACCTTGAAAATCCCAAACTCACGCAATTTGGGATTAATGCCTCTTTGCATTTTCAAGTTTGAGCCCTCTCCAGATGTTGCGTGTGTGCTCTTTGTTGGAAATATTCAGGACTAACAGAGTTACTGAGAGGGGAGGGGTGAATCAGTAACACTTAAAACTTTAAAACATTTTTGCACTTTTATATTCTTTAGCCATTCATTCATCTAATCTATTGCAAGCATGAAAGTGTAATCATTCATAACACATAACACAAAGATTGTTAACCCAGAAACCTTCCAAATAGAAAGTAAAACTGGGGTGGGGATGGTACCCACAAAAATTTGGTACTGCAGTATAAAGTTGGCCGGTTAAGGCTTACAATGATCACTTCTGATGATCTGCCCTGTT
>MU227194.1:130055-163886 GCA_018584345.1 Thuja plicata | reverse complement strand
TCAAGAAGAAGGATTAACCTCTAATAACTAGTCTAAGGAGAGGAGAGACATCTCTTTAATAGAGATGTGAGAAAGGAGTTGCATGGTAACTCCCATATCTATGTATGCCACATTTCAATAAAGTGTGCGCCACTTGTGTTATTTCCTCTTAGGGAGGAATCTAAGGGATACCTTGGTTCATCCCATTTAAATAATACAACCAAGGGATAAAAAAACATAAAATGAATTATCCTCACAAGAGGACAAAATAGGTGTAGGGATTCCAT
This sequence comes from Thuja plicata, assembly GCA_018584345.1. NCBI lineage: Eukaryota > Viridiplantae > Streptophyta > Pinopsida > Cupressales > Cupressaceae > Thuja > Thuja plicata. Next base: position 163,620 of record MU227194.1, on the reverse strand, counting down.
AGGAATCACCTACTTACATAATGCAAGTAAAGATTAATTTCTAACATAGACTTAGCCAAATCTTCATTCAGACTTCCTGTTTGATCAAATAAAGTTTTGTGAACATTTATAAAGATGTTAGTTGTCATCAATGAAAACACTTGAAGTATCTGAGCACTGTCTCTTTCCAACAATCTCCCGCTTCATTATTGATGGAAACACTTAATGAAAAATGACTAAGTGTCAAAATGAGTGCTAGACACAAACTCTTGAAAGTCCAAAATTTTGTGCTCCCACTGAGATGGATATACATTCTATCTACATTTTGTTAGGAATAACAGTCCACAAGACAACTGAGAGGAGGAGGTGAATCAGTTGTAGTATAGATTATTAAACTTTAAACTTTATAAACCAAACCTACAAATGTCAATGATAACACGGTAAATGCCAACACCATAACATAATATTCTTTTGTCGAGGAAACCCTGTTAAAAGTAAAACGTTAGTGGGAATTAACACCCACAAATAATGTACTAAGATTATAGTATCCCTGTTAAAAGAGTTAGCCCTATTAGGAGCTTACTACAACATTACAGTCACAGTCCCTGTTAAGAGACAGACCCTGTTACAAGCCAAAATAAATAGTAGGCACACTCTCCAAAGAAGGTTAAAGCCACCCTCAATAATTCACAATCTGAACAATTTTATAAAGAAAATACATAGTCCAGTGAACTGTCTGATAGCAACTATCTTTGCTTGGTCAGTTCCAATGAAGTATTCTTCTCACAAACTCTGCTCTACATCCAGTAGCCAAACAAGCCTCACAACTTTCACTTCTTCTCTTTTTCAATCTTTGTCACATATTTTCAAAAGAAAAGATCACTCATATATACCCTCTTACAATAATTCATTAGGTCGGCCAGTTAAGCTTTCCTAATACACAAATAATTAATTAGGTCGGCCGATTAAGGCTTTCCAATATATAAATAATTATTGGACCCCTTTCTAAGATACACACGGTACCTATAACAAGTAAACATCATTTATCATCCATCAATTATGCTTTCAGATCTGCAATCCACACTCACAATTCATATTACACGCTACATGTCTGAAGTTGGCCAGTAAATAGGTCTCCTTCACAATACACACCACAACTTATGTCACCAATAACCAATCAATAATCAAACTCAACCCATTACTCCAACATATGTTGGTTGTCCACTAGAAAGCTCGCATCATCTGAAATATCTTCGACAGAAAGATATACCAGAAACACAGAGACCTGCTCTATCTAGAATCATGGTTACAGAAAAGAAATCATTCTTCACCAAATCATTTGTAACATCCATAGTATGCAACATAAAGAAAATTGACCTTAGAAAAAAGGTAAACACACATCCTTCTAGATAAATCCAACTTTTGTCATTCTAAATCATTTGTATAGTGTCTGTACACTTCTTCCAGCCAAGTAACCAGTATGTCCTGTCCACATAAATATATGTTGATATCAGTGACAAAACATGAATATACACAGCATGATCAGTAACCAAAACTGATATCATCCAACACATTTTTCATTTTACTATTATCCCCTTTGAAATAAAAGGGAGAGGTAGGGATCCACAAGCATCACAAATAACATAATGACTGACTCATAAATGAATCACAAAGATAATATTTGTTGGCTCATACGACTATCAAAAATATAATGGTGATTGGTTCATATACAATGGGTAAATAACCACCATCCATATTACATCCCAGACAAAAGAGAATGTTAGTACTTTACACACTACATTATCGGTCCCATTCCTTTCCCTAGTCCTTTGCACCAGTAGATACTAGGAAATGGGACTTGATGCATCCCATACTACACCAAGGGAACATCCTCAACCCAACAAGATCATGTATACCTTCAAACAACAAAGAACGTGATTATGTGTATCCCATACTACAATGTCAATCTTTCCTCAATCCCATGGATTTTCACAAGTACTAAACCACCCTAGCCTAATGGATTTTTCCTTCAATCCCCTAAGCCCACATGCAACAAGTATGTCCAATTATGAAAAAAATAGTTTTGGACATATACCACATAAAAACCTTAGTACTATTATCAACAATCTTCTTCAAAATCTCAAGTAACACTTGGCATTGATCACTCTCATGCGATATGCAACAGCTAATGAACAATCTCGATACAGTTGTTAAATCTAGTTGTAGTTACATGCAAGATAAAAAACCTACTTGTGTAACTGTAACCGTATGGAATCCTAAATAGCCCCTAGCAATCATTCACCTTTATGAACTGGGTTAATGTTGGCTAATCTAGAAGATACAATAGTGCTATAGGAACCTACTATTCACACAGTCCAAATATAAATTTCTAATCACACTATATCATATCCTAGGTATCCAAATCAAGGGTTAAGCTTCTTAAACATAAACAACCAAAAATGATTACTTCCTCTAGAGCCTAGAAAAGTGGGAATGTCCAATAGATTTGGCACAATACCGGTACCTAGAATTACCCCTACATGCTTCCCCTACTGACTTGGGATCATGAGGGTATCCTTCACCGAAGCACAACCTATGTTCTTGCTTCCAAATAGGCGAAAGTTACACGTAGTTCTCCTCTCAAGGTCTCTCAAAGGACCTACACTCAAGTTCCCATAACCATGGTTTTGTTGATGTTTTACTTTAATCAATAACACCAAGTTTCTAGTTGATAACCCGATTCTATAATACAAACTATTAAAGTTATCAAGATCCTAGATTTCACTCCATACCTAATTATTATTCACAAGCCACCCTAAAACTATATCATGAGCTTCTTCTAAAACAATATCAAATTTTTTCTTTAGAATCATCTCCTCTAGAATATTTTCTATCTCCTTTACAACTTCATCAATTTTCCCAATCATTCATTTGTTGATTCTTTTTTTTCTTCAAAATTCATCCTTTGTGTCTTTCAAAATTAACTTCATTCCATCCATAGCTATAATAGGACAAAGACTAATTAATACTTGCTATATTATTTTCTCATCCTCGACTTTAGTAGTCAACCTTCTCATTTCCAAAAGATCATAGAATTATTTAGGAATATCAGACATTATTTCAACAAGTGCCTTTTTATAGTTTTTAGATACTATAGAGGCCTCTTCAAGTACTCTCTTACTATCATTATAAAAATTGTCTTAGAATTTGTAAAGTGGCTGCAAGTTACCATGCATAGTTAAATTCTTAACAACATTATTGACTTACATACTTGGATTATTAGACTCAAGTTTCATCTTCTTACTCACTTGTTCTTCATGAGATGCCTTTGTTTTTGAAACTTTTGTTTATTTTGTCCCATAGGACATTATCTCTTCCACCTCTTCATCAAACTTTGTAGTCTCATCATCATCTTTTGTTGCAGTGTAGTTCCTTGAACTCTTCACATTCATGTTTTTGTATCTTCCTCAGATGTTTTAGCTTGTTTCTTTTCATTGGCACTTACTATCTTAGGTGGATCTGCAGATGGTGCAGAGCTTCTTGTCTTCCTTGGCCTTAAAGAAGAAGCATTGATGGTAGCTATCTCTACCTCAAATAATTTCTCTTGTAATTACATTTGCCTCTTTCCTTCCTCTCTCTATGCCTCCACTAGAATTCCCATGCTCTCTACTAAATTCTAAACCTCTTTCCTAATTGTTCCATCTCTACTGGGTTGATTCAATTCAACATGTAACTTCAAGTTTTTTTCTTTGTAAGTTCCAAATCTTTCCTCATATAGATTAACTATTTTACTCAACAGATGTTAAGCATATAAATCAATAATTTTTTCATCTACTTCATACCACATGGGCATGATAAAAGAAGTTATAGGTTCAACTACTTTCATCAGACATTGATTTATCTTTATCATACATAAAATGTTGCCCTCATACTTCTCCACAATAGCCCTAGGAATCCTCTCCCTTGATTGAATTTTTCCTTGAAAATCCTTGAAGAAACCTCATAGTGTACTCTTCCTAGATTAATTTTCAAGCATGTAAAGGTAATCCTTCATTTGAACTTCAATAAGTCTATCTTTAGACCATTGTAACCTTCCTACACCAAGGACTTCACCTGTGAAGTAAAAGAATAGACACATGATCAAGGTGATGTATTTAAAAGTTTTCTTTTCATCTTTCTTGGTCTTAGAGAAGTTCTCCATAAATTTTTCCTTAAGCACTTCACACCTATCATTCTCTTCATTATCCTTTAGCATCTTATATGCTAAATATATTGTTGTGCCCAACACTGAGTTATCTCTTCTAGAGTGATAGATCTTGTCCCACTATGATTTGGTAGCATTAGTAGCAGTTTGGTTCTTGATAGACTTCAACACATGGATATCACCAGAAGCATTAAATCTAATTACTACCTTGATAACCTGTTTTGTAGTCTTATAGGGTTTTTCCAACAACATGAATTCTTCTCAACACATACATACCCACTCATTCTTATCAAAAGTTGGAAATTTAATCACCTATGCTATGTTTTTCTATTCGAATTCTTTGTATTCATACTTGAGCTTAGAGTTAAGAGATACCTTAGTCAAATAAAGTTGGTATATTTATGAATCACCAAAATCATCCAGATTGGCATGAGTATACGCTCTAATATCTTCCACGTGAAAAACCTTGTAGGGAATAATACAGAAAGCCCCTTTTGAATCATCCTCCATGGATTTGTATGGGTGTTTCTTAAATTTAGGTCTCGACCACTCAAATATATTAACGATCTTAGATGTATCCATGGATAAAATTGAAATATTTCAAACTTCTTAGCAAAATAATTATTTACAATAAACTAGGGTTTGCATAATAATTCTTCTTTACATCAAATGACACACTTTTATCAATCTTAATCATACATCAATGAAGATATGATTAGACAACAAAAACCTTCTTGACATGCCTTTGACATTAATGACAACTAATCCAACAATCTCCCCAATGTTGTTTATGCCAACATAATTTTTTCTCTAACTCTCAAACTTTCTATATCTCTCCCGCTTTGACATCAATGGAAAAAGGATGTCCGTATAAGATATATCCACAAATGAATCATAGGAAACACCCAATTATATTTTCTAATGCTCACATCCAATGTAATTAGAATATAACTCTCCCCCTATTGGAGTCTCTCTAATTCTTCCCTTGCTTTAATATTACACTTTCTCTAACTCTAAAGATACCCTGTCTTATACGTTGCTTGGGTGACATTCTTCTGCTATAGTTGTCCAGGAAAATTTCAATAGTCTCCTTGAGTTTAACAAGTTAGGAACATGTTTAGCTATCCCATTAATATTTAGTGCATATTCAAATCTTTCTAATATATCCTTCATTGCCAAAATTGAATGATTGTTTTTCTACTCTTTATTATTCCTTGGATGAAAAATTATATTTTTGACATCAATACTATCATCAGCATCTCTCCAAATCTTCAATCTCATAGAGACAAATATAAATGCAAACTTCACGTGAGTTAAAGGTATGTTATATTTCATCATCTTGTATATTGAACATATCAAACAATTATATAGGTACCAAAATCATTACTTTCCCTTCATAGCAATATATTGTACAAGTGGATTTTTTTTCCTCAAGTTTTGTGCTTACTTTATCTTTTGACTTAACTTCTCCATGGAACTATAAAATAGTGCAAACTTAGTTGCCCCTGAGTTTGTGCTTCTACTTGTGAACTTGGAGATATATCATACGTATAAACAAGTTTACACTTGAATGGATTTCTCCTTATTTTTAGTTAGCTTCCTCTTTCATACTTTTATATGATATACCCTATGCTTGACAAATGTATTTATCTATGTTTTTGTGTCTTCAACAAAATGACTTCTATAATGGTGTGGTATGTGTCCATAATTGTTGCATCTTTATCATATACCATTATAACTCACAAGATGAATAAATGCATTAAAGTTTCCATATGTACACCAATAACAATTTATATTTTTATTCGTCCATAATTATATCTCACTTGTGATCCATAGTTTTGTCATTCCCAAATCTGCATGTAAAAATGCAGCAATTTTGTTTTTTGAAAAGTTTACTAAGGGATGAAGTGACTATATACTCTAGCTTACTAAGTGCCAAAAAGAGTAAAAATTTATGATGAAGGGGTTGAGTTCAAGAGGGGGAGAAGATCAATTGTCGATAGCTAGGGTTGAGTGGAAATCGCGATGTGAGTCAACGTCCCTCAACCCATGAGTTTTAGAAGGGTCTAGTTTGATCAAATGAAATCGTTGGTTTCCTAGAGTTAAATCCAAACTTGGTTTCACAACTACCTCTTCACATTAGTTTAAAATTAATCAATAATTTTGAAAACTTAGCTAACTAATTAATCCATAACATTATTTTTACACTGGCCAATACAGTGGCCACATGTATTGACCACGTAAAAATAACATTACCTAATTGAGTACATATTTAATTGATGACCATAAATATCCTAATTCAACTTATTGTTATAGTATTCATAAGGAGATCCTAAGCGATAACTTTATTAAGGATTATGATACTCTCACTCTCAATAGATTAAAATCTAATATTTAAAAAGGACCTTAATGGTTTATAATCACTCGATTTATAATTTCCCTATAACACTTAGGATGAATTAATTAATTTGTCCATTCATGATATATTAAAAATTAAATTATTTCTTACTCCCACATTTAATTTATTTAATCATAAAATGGTTGCGTTAAAATCTCCATTTCCTAATACTAATTAAATTAAAGATACCATATCTTAAAAAATTATCCATTTAAATCTCCACATTATTTACATTAGATTATTCTAATAAATTTAATTAATACGCTCTAATAATATCTTGTTTATTTAAATAACATCTAAGATTTATAATACTAATAATACTAATTATTTAGTTTTATTCTCCATTTAAAAGTATGGAAAATCTAAGAAAGCATATTAATAATCTAATAAAGCATAAAGAATTAAATAAAAGTCAACACCCCATTTGAAAATCCCTAAACCTAATTCAAAATTAGGGTTAGGGTTCCAATGGGGAAGGTAAAAAAAGAAAAAAATACTAGTCTCTCTATCTTATTCCCTTCTTCCTTATAATCAAAATATCCAACCCTAGCCTATTTTTTTGTCTAAGTTTGTGCAGGTCTAGTTTCATGAGGGACAACTAATGGGGAGAAGATGAAGATGTATGTATACACCAATATATATGTGTATATACATGAAGGGTATATATACATATATATCTGCGTATGTGTGTGTTATTTTAGCCATAAGAACGGTGGCCTTCACTAGATAGTGTAGGCATGGGAGTGAGGGTTGAGTGGGAAAGGCTCGGCCTGACCCATCTCAAGACACAGACCGTGAAAGGGGAGGGAAGGTTGACTGGTGGGGTGTGGGGAGTGGACATGGCCCCCCCACCACCACTATGGTGGTGCCGCCCACATCCCCACACAGTCGGCGGCTTCGTCACCGCTGTGTGGTGGTTGGCATGGCCACGACCACCATAGTGGTGGGGGAGGGGGCTTGTGCCTCCCTCACACCCCACAAGGGCTTCGACCACAGCGGGAGAGAAAGGAAGGGGGGTGGATTATTCCACCCTAAAAAAAATCTCCTTTCTTATTTTATTTTTATTAATCTTAAACATATGTAATATATATATTCTTTTATTCTGTTTGTTGTTTGGATTTTTTTTTAAAAAAAAGAAATAATAGGCTATATATGTATTATATATATGGATTATATATATAAATTTATAAGTATATAAATGGCATATACATGTTTGTGCCTCCCTTTAAGTTTACTATATATATATATATATATATATATATATATATAATTTTAAAACATAAATCTTAAAATTTAACATGACAAAAGATGTTTTGGTTTTTGTTTTAAGATTTCTATTTTAAAATTATATATATATTAGAATACAATTAGAAGTCTGCTAAAAAAAATCAAATAGGAATTCCTAGATTATAAAATTATTATGTATATATAGGCTGCTATATATATAATAATATAGAGAAAAACAAAATCTCTAACTTATGCATTTGGATATAAATATTGTTATTTACATTTTCTTTTTACCAGGCTAAATAGGAAAAGAAGATTAATTTTTCTAATCTATTCAATAAGTGACAACTTAATAAGAAGATATTAACATCTTAAATTCTATTACAGATTTGTGAACAAAGATAGCTCTTTAAGAAATCAATAAAACAGAAAATGACTCTACTAAGATAAATAGGTTTTATTCATCTTTAATGTAGATTTAAGCTCAGAATTTTCATAAAAAGAATTATTTCCTTTCTTTAATAAATTTTACAGTTAGGTACACTATAAACAATGATGTGTTTTTTTTGTATGTATTTCTTAAAACATAAACAAACCATTACATTTCTTCCTTTCAAACAAAACTATTACAAATACTTTTTACAAAAATTTTAAGAAAATTTTCATAATTTCAATTATACAAGACTCATCCCTATGGCTTGAAATGAATCTTAATTTCACAAAATATAATTTATAATCAACTTAATTCCTCATTTCTAGCTTTGAACATGAATCCTTCCAAGTAGAGGAACAACTACAAAATATGTAAACCAAATTTTAGAAATAAACTATGGAAGCTCACCTCCCATCCTAGGCCTCTATGAGACCACCCCCGAGCTAGGGGAAACAAGAAGAGGTTGGGTGACATACAAGAAAACCACCACACATATAAAAAAATCTCTATATACACATAACTCCCTCCCAAGCTTATGCACAATTGGGTCATAATGAACTCAATTAGGGGTGAAGGTGGAACAACTATGTACGAGAATGCCAAAGCTAGAAAACCTCAAATATGCACAAAATTCACATGCCTTCCCAAGGCTTTTACTACAAACAAAGAGCTCCATAAACACATCTATAAAAAATTTATCACCCCCGTGAGAAATCACAAGAAAATTTGGCACATGGAGCCCATAACATCCATGAAACATCCCTCTTCTTCCCAAGAAGAGACTCTAAACTACCATGGTTTCCCAACTAAGACCTTCACCCACAATGACTCTCTTCCCTCCCAAGGGTAAGATATGTCATTCACTCTCATGAATAACACAACACATAATAGGGAAAAATAGAAGAATAAATGTAATTTTTTTCACTAACATTCTATCACAAGGACAACATTTACACAACATGAAATTTGTAATAACTAAATTCAACAATATTTGAAACAAGAAATACAAAAAATACCACACATGGAATTTAGGAGTACCAACTTTACTCCTGGAAAATATATTGTGGTTGAGATGATCCTTTCTTTCTTAGCTCTCTTTCCCTTGGCTTTCAACTAGCAAGTCCTTCTAAGCACATTCTACAAGTCTCCAAAAAATGGAAAATGGGAAATCAACCCCAACTCTCCTCTCCTTCCTCCGTAAAAGACTCCCTCCCCAACTCTTACCTCTTTCCCCACAAGAAGAGAGGTGACATGAGTCCTCTTCTCTAACACTTGTGCAATATAATGCATGGAATAAACCCCACTATCCTGAAGAATTGAGATGGTCTTTCCTTTTCCCAATTTTCACCACTAACCAAGAATGGTACTTTAGAAGTGTCATAAATGATATTTTGACACTAAAAACATTAAAAAATAACTCCTAACCCAAGATATAACTAAAGAAATATACATTTTAAACTCTAACTACCCTTTTGGACTCATCCTAACTCTTCAAAAACTCACTTAGAGTTTACCTACAAATTTCTAAGATAGTACTCATGAGTTGGGTTTCTAAGACAAGTAACTCTAGATGGAAACACTACAAGACAACCTAGGGTGAAACTTAACCTCACAAATCTACATGGCCATGCCATCTCACAATACATCTGCCAATTGGAACTACAATTTCATATCAAATTTACACATTGGCATGCCTAAAAAGAATTAACAAAAAATAGAAGAAAATAAATTTACAACCATGCATAATTACATTTACAACATATATTACATTACAACTAGGTTATTTCTCTCTTTAGTGTTAACCTTGGCTTCACAAGGATATTCATATTAACCCAATTTTGTTTTCCCACTTTGAAACCATGGTTTATTCACCTGCACACTTGAACAAAACATCAGTAGTCCAAGGAAGAAATCACACATTCATGATATTATACATTATAATATATTCATCTAACCATAAAGTATGCATCACTTTCTAGAACTAGGTAATCCATATAATATAACTGATAAACCACAAAATCCTTGGAAATCGCTTATCTAACGTATTAACATAAATCAATATGGATCATTTGCAGAATTGAAACCTGAATCCACATTTACATGTCACATGATCCAATTGCAAATTTAGAAACATAAAAATGGAAATTGTTCAACATGTCATCAAGATCTCACAATCATATGTATAAAACAATACATCAAAACATCATCAAAATAGAGTCATCATAAGATATCTATACTATGAAAAGTCCAAGACGTCAATGTATAAAAAAAAAAATGTATCATCCAGATAAATATAACATAAAAGTATCATCTCTAAATGGATGATCGGAGTAGGACCTCATAGGTTTCTTTCCTTATATCCAAAAAAGATTGCAGTGGTCATGGAAGGTACCCTTGAACCTATTCATATCAGTGTTTCTAAAATGATGAGGTCTTTTGAATTTCTCATGTATATGAGTTCTTGAAGTATGTGGCTCTTTACTCTTCTTGTTGGTTCCTCTTTTGATGACTCTTCCAACTCTTACTCATTTCCCATTTGATTTTCCTGATAACCAAGTCTTGTTTTATTTAACCATGTCCTTTGGTCATTAATAATGTCATTTAGGATTTCATTTCTCTTTTAAAACTTGAGGTTTGTGTTTAACTTAATGGCCATCTTCTCCAAGTCTTTCCTTGCACAAACAATTCCACATACTATCTTTCCCAATTTCTACCTTTGGTTTCAATTGGATTCTTACGTTTTCTTGAATTATTTTCTCTTCTTCAATTTGAATTTTCAAATTCATAATAGTTTTCCCTACTTCCTTGATTTAAACATTCAAATCACTTTTTAAGATTCTAAGCATTTTCTCCTTTAACTTATACTCTTCTTGAGATATTAACTTACAATTTGAATTCTTCTTTCTAAATTTTGCAGTCTCATCTACAACAAGATTCTTCCATGAAGTCATCTTCGTCATTATTTTCATCATATTATTGTTTTGTACAAACTTCCCTAATTCATTTCAAATTTTATTATTTTCCAATTAAAAAGTATCCTTCACCTTTTGGCTACATCACTCCCTGTAAATATTTGCCTGAGTCTCCCATTTGTAACTTCATTACTTTTATTAGCTTCACCTTCCTCAATTGTATTTGATTTTAAGGATTCTTGATTAATAATTCATTCAATATTTTTCTTTCTTCTATTTCACCATAAATCTGCATCAACAATAATAGATAGTAAATGAATTACTCTTCCTATGCTTGTCTGATTAAACCATGATATACTAATGAACGTTAATATTAACTGAAATTGGATTTTAAGAAAAATGATACATGACAACTTACCCTATCATTTGTTTGTGCCTATAAAGCCTTGTTAAAATTTGATGAATCAATGTTTCTACCAAACTACTTCCAATTGACCTACTTCAAGGGGGTACTGTTGAACATCATATTAGAATTGGTAAATGTTATATTGAGTCTTATTACGAAATTCTCATATGTTTGTGGCAAGATTCTCAATGTTATTACCAACATATCTTCTTCCATATTGAGACCCATAGTGGTCAACTAATCACAAATGCCCTTGATTTTCTCATTCATCATAATAAAGAGAATAATATTTTTAACAAAGGATATCCTACCTTTATCTCGCAACTACTTCCAAATTTTTACAGAGATTTTACCTAAAGTAACCTCTACAAGCATTCCAAGTGTGACATGTAATTTCATGAGCATTGTAGCTTCACAATTGCACTCATCAAACTTGTCCTTGAAAAATGGTCCATGATTTTCAATTGTAAAGATTATCTTATCGAAGCATTTGTACTCAAAATTTACAATAATGTATTATTATCAAATTTTGTAATTCTTATTGGTGAAGATTTGTTTGTCATCCAACATGATTTTAGCTACCAATGTCATCCCTCCTCTTCTACAAAATTGAGGAAAAGATATACATGACTTATAAACATTACCACCTTCAAATAAAGGATCTTTAATGTTTTTTATATTAACTCCCAATGCCATTCTATCTTTTGCAATCATTGCACTCAATGGATTAAATATTTTATCATCAAATTCACCATTAACCTTTATCATGGAAGACATCTCAAGAGATTCAAAATGAGTACTTACTGAATTTATAAGGCCCTTCAATTGATCGGTTGGAGTATCTGATGGATCTCTAACATAGGTTGGCATGGTCTTCTCTAAGACATCTGATGCAAAACTCAATAGCTCATTATCCTCAATGTGTGTCTTCAGAATTTGTTCCCTTCCCTTGGCTTGTGAAAATGAAGTAAGGTTCATTTTCTGAATTGGAGAGAGAGGATCCAAATCGATAGGTCCTTTGATGCTTTATGGATCATCCAATTCAAGTTTATCTACTTCTAGGAACTTCTTCACTGCCTCAGTAGTGTCTCTTGCATCAACTTTCATTTCTGACTTCTTCTCCTCACTCAATTTTTTGGTTCCTACCTCCATTCCTATTGTATCCTTTATTGTACCTTTCTCTCCTTTTTCCATTTCTCCTCCATATTTACTCATCTCTTCTTCAACTTTTTCTTCACTCTTTCCTTCTACACTTTTACCTTCTGGAGGACTGTAAACTGATGACATGTAACTAATTGAATGTTTGAAGATGTTAAGTTGAAAGATAATGTAGGTCATTAAATTAGTTAATGTATTGTATTATCATTGATGTCAACTTGATATCATCTATACAGTCATGTACATAATGCCAAATACTTCAGAGAACCAAAGGAACCAAAGTTATGCTTTCAACAATCCATAAAAGTCAATTATTCACTAAGTGACAAACAACACCAATGGAGTGCACACCATCGGATAGATCAAAGAAGAATAGTCACAGTAATACCTGATAATCAGAATCATAGTGTTGCCCGACGAAGCAAAACCACAAAATGCCCGACGAGATAAAGACTCAAAATGTCTGATGACTAAAGATACAGAGTTGCCCAACGAGTAAAATTCCAATGATGCCCTATAGATGGAGATCACGAAGCTAAGTGGAGTCTCACCAATGGATCAGTCAGTTGTCACTGACAACTAACTATAGTGGTGACTGATAGAATAGAGAGTTCAGAAAATGACAAAATGTCTAGCTGGCAGAGCTAAATATAGACCTAACTGGTTTTCTACTTTGTTTTATTCAACTAGAGATAAGTGATTGATTTAAAGCTTATTTGTATAGTTGACAAGAAGATATATATGAGACAAATCAGGAGTTATACTTTAAATCTAATTGGTTGGATTGTTTACCATGCCAAGAATCAAGAACCAAGAAATAATGAATATTATGTCTATATAAGAGACAAGCTTACTTCATTTACGAATGGGATTAAGGAGAGTGAATAGAAAGAGGATGCTGAAGAGAAACTGATGAAGACCAACTTCATCCAGTGTTGATCAAACAAGCTGAAGGAAGAGCTAATAAATTCTGCAGACACCGAAAAAAAGTGAGCACAACATCACAGAGCAGAAAGTGTGGAGCACAAGGATTGAATTGATACATTGGTCAAAGAGGTAATGTACTTAAATAGATCTGAAAATATGCAATTCAAGTTGCAATATGAACATGTCATAGTGTTTCAGATTAACCATTGAACTATCAAGTCTCTTAGTTTAGTAGGAATTAACAATCTTCTATATATTGAGGTACATCTCAAGGAGTGCCAAAAAGGTTGATTAATGAAAGTAGCATTGGAATTTACCGATACCTATTGACAATCTAAGGAGGTTGATTCGAGGATGGTAGCAATAGATGTTTGATACTAAGTGAAAACCTCTATATATAAAATCCTTTAACAAGGTCACACTTAATAGTTTGTTTGTAACCTTGAACAGGGTTGGCTCCTAACAGAGCTCACTTCAGAAGAGTGAAAATTTGGGGTACTAGTCCCAGTGGTTTTTTCCCTTAACAAGGTTTCCACATTAAAATTTATGTGTTATGTGTGCATGATTCATTTCTTTACTATTTTACATCTTACATAACTAACTCTGGATACATCGGTATACTCTACTTATTTACTGAGTTTTGATAAATAGTTATACTGCTTATCGGTAATCAAGAAAGAATGAGGATGGACAGAGAAAACTGATAGACAGTTAATTATTATTAGTATTTCATGGCATGCATCTAGTAGGGACATAATAATCTGAGATTTATTAATTGGTGGTTAAGTTTGAAGGATAAATTTTTGAGGCCACTGATTCACCCCCCCCCCTCTCAGTTATTACTAAAAATTGGTATCAGAGCTTGTGTTCTTAGAAGGAAGTTTACAAAACCTAAGTCAAGATCACAAGATGAATAGATGAGATGTGCCCAAGTTGAATAGAGATAACTTTGCTTCATGGAAAAGCAAGATAATACTCCACTTATCAGGTATTGGTAATGATGTTACTCAATTCCTAGATACTGAATATGTGGCGCCCATAGGAGCATTAATAGTAGATCAATTGAGAGAGAAGCATGAGCACAACTACATGGTCATATAGCTTTCTTCCTCACTCTCTAATGCTAAATTTGAAGATGTCAAATATTGCAAAACTACGAAGAAGATGTGGGACAAACTGAAGATTGTACATGAAGGTGATACAAATGTTCTGAGAGCCAAAGAAGAAAGTCTTAGAGGAAAGTTTGATGATCTCAGAATGAAAGAAGGAGAAAACATCACACAATACAACACAAGAATCAAAGAAGTAGTCAATTCTATATGAGGAGTTGGAGGTACACTTGAAGAGGAGACAATGGTAAGTAAAATCTTAAGAACCTCACTACCTGTATATGCTATTAGAGTTTCTGTCATTCAAGAAATGAGAGCAGTAGAAAATAATACAGTTACTCTTGATAGTTTAATTGGTAGACTGATTTCATTTGAGATGAATAACTTTGATAATAGTGTCATACCAAACTTAGAGACTGCATTTAAATCTTCTATGAGAATAAGCAAATCAAGTCATAGACACACATCTAGAAGAGATAGTGAAAGTGAAAGTGAAGAAGAAGATCTAGATGAAATAGAAGCACTTATGGATAGAATAATACAGAGAGGCAAAGGTAAATACAAAGGCAAGTTACCACTTGTATGCTTTAATTGTGAAGAGATTGGACACTTTGCTGCAAGATGTCCTAACAGAAGAAAAGATGACAGAGTTAATGACAGATCTTTTGAGAAAAAATCTGACAGAGGTGATAACAAAGATTACAGAAGTTACCAAAAATCAGAAAGAAGCAATACCCGAGACTACAAGGACAAAGGCAAGAAACTTAGCTACCTATCTTCTTGCAAAGATGAAGATACTAACACCGAACCTGATGAAGACATCGAGATGGTGTTTGTGGCTGTGAAAGATGATTCATATGAAGATGAAAGGTATGTAGAAACTGCACTCATATCGAAGGTTAGCAAGAATGACATCTGGATTATAGATAGTGGCTACACTCACCACATGACCGGTGACAAAGAAAAGTTTAACACTTTTGAGTATTATAATGATGGTACAGTAAGAATGTGTAGTGATATACCTTGTCTAGTTAAAGGTAAAGGAACTATAATGTTGAATAACCTGATTAAATGTGAAAATGCTTATTGGGTAAAAGGATTGAATTATAATCTGTTGACTATTTCTCAGCTGAATAATTTAGGTCACAGAGTAGCATTTGAGAATAAGAAGGCAAAGATATTCAATGAATTGGGAAGATTGATTTGTACCGATGAACAGACAAATGGTAACTTATTCTATATGAATGATACTAACACCACTTGCTTAATGACTAGAAACGAAGGCATATGGTTGTGGCACAAAAGATTGTGTCATGTGAATGTTGACAACATGATGAGAATAAGTAGAAGGAGAAATGTAAGAGGCTTATCGACGATGTCAAAGCCCAACAACATCATGTGCAAGAATTGTCAAAAAGGTAAGATGACAAAGTCTAGTTTCAAAAGTAAAACCCGTACATATGATGATATTCTAGAATTAGTCCATACAAAGCTATGTGGACCAATGAGGACAAAGAGTTATTATGGAGATAGATATTTTATTCTCTTTGTGGATGATTACTCTAGAATGATCACAATTATGTTTCTAAAAGATAAATCTGAAGCATTCAAGATGTTTAAATGGTATAAGGCTATGGTAGAGAAACAAAGTGGTAAGGATTTGAAATGCTTGAGATCAGATACAGGAGGAGATTTTATATCAGATGAATTTACTAATTTATGCAATGAGCATGGTATAAAAAGACAGGTTTCTGCACCAAGAACACCACAACAAAATGGGATGGTTGAGAGAAGGAACAGATCCATAGTTGATTGTGCTAGAACACTGATGATAAAAAAAGGCATCACCCAAATCTTCTGGAGGGAAGCTATCTACACATTAAACAAAGTATAATTGAAGGACACAAAGAAGACACCCTATGAGCTATGGTATGGTAAAACACCCAATGTAAGTTACTTCAAAATATTTGGTAGTTAATGTTATATATTAAAGGATGATAAAAATGGAAAGCTTGATTCCAAGAGTGATGAAGGTATCTTTCTAGGGTATTCCACCAAAAGCAAGGCTTATAAATGTCTTATTAAGGCTTCTAACAAAATTGTTGAAAATGCAAATGTAAAGATAGATGAATTTGCAGAAAAGAATGAGCTGGAAAGCACAAAAGAACTAGAGAACTACAACAAGTTTGTATAATGTGAATAACCTAACACTCTGCTCGAGAAATAGTGCTTAATTTCAGAGCAATAGATTGTTGTAACCGATGGTCAGGCTACAATTACTGACGGTCAGGATAATAATCAAAATAATGTATAGAGTGATGAAGAACAAAATGAATGACAAAATGATTATAAAGATGATAGACAAAGAGCTGAACTAGTTCTTGCCAGATATGTAAGAAGGAACCATCCAGAGATCCAGATCATAGGAGATAAGAAAGTTGGTACAAGAACAAGAAGTCTCTAAACACAAGTTGTTTAATTTGTGAGTTTCAACCAAAATTTGTTAATGCCGCACTTGATAATGAAGAATGGATAAGAGATATGAATGATGAGATTGAGAAGATTGAGTAGATTGAGAAAAATAAGACATAGTCACTTGTACCAAGACCAAATGACAAGAATTTCATCAGTACTAAATGGATATTCAAGAACAAGTTGAATGAGAATGGAGAAGTCACAAGAAACAAAGCAAGACTAGTATGCACAAGAGGAATGTATTGACCATGGAGAGACCTTTGCACCCATTGCTAGGCTAGAAGGTGTAAAAATACTACTTTCTTATGCTGCATTCAAAGGATTCAAGGTATACTAGATGGATGTCAAGTCAGCATTCTTAAATGGAATACTTGAAGAAGTGGTATACATTGAGAAACCAGAAGGGTTTGTAGATCCAGACAAGAGAAACATGTTATGTAGACTTCATAAAGCCTTGTATGGATTGAAACAAGCTCCTAAAGCTTGGTATGAATGACTTCATTCCTATCTTATAAGTATTGGATTTGTAAGGACTAGTGAAAACAATAATCTTTATTTGAAGGAAGATACTGATGCTAACACTTTGATTGCTAAAATATCTGTTGATGACATCATATTTGGAAGCAATGATATGCTATGCAAATCATTTTATAATGAGATGATAAAAGAGTTTGAGATGTCTATGTTTGGAGAGATCAAGTTCTTTCTTGGTCTACAGATCATGCAACAATGTGAAGGTATTTTTATTACATAGTTCAAATACATTAAAGAGGTCCTGAAAATATTCAAGATGGAAGATTCCAAACCAGTTGGAACACCCATGGCTACTAGATGTAAGTTGACAAAAGAGGACAAGACATCTGAGGTAAATCAGACTTTGTATAGATCAATGATTGGAAAACTCATGTATGTTGTACACACTAGACCAGATATTGTACATGCAGTAGGAATAGTTGCAAGATTTTCTGGTAATCTCAGAGAATCACATATGACTATTGTTAAAAGAATTTTAAGATATCTGAAGAATACTGAGGAATATGGCTTATGGTATAAAAGAGAAGGCAAATTTGAACTTAAGGTGTTACCGACACTAGTTGGGCTGGAAATCTTGATGACCGGAAGAGCACAACTGGAGGAGCATTCTTTATGGGTGACAGACTTGTCACATGGATTAGCAAAAAGAAAGGATGCATCTCTCACTCTATTGCAAAACCAGAGTATGTTGCTCCTGCTGAAAATTGCTCAAATATTGCATGGATCAAACAGTTACTGGAAGGTATGCATATGAAGATCCTAGAACCAGTAATTATCTATTGTGATAACACTAGTGCAATAAACATTTCCAAGAATTGAGTCATGCATTCTAAGACTAAAAACATTGCCATCAAGTATCATTATTTGAGAGAACAAGTTCAAGCAAAGGAGGTGACACTTGAGTATGTGCAATCCAAAGAACAATTAGCTAATATATTCACCAAGCCACTGCCCAAGGATGCATTTGAGTACTTGAGAAAGAAACTATGGGTAAAACCCTTGTCTACCAGTCAGTAAAATGACTAGAAGGCTACATCAGCCTACATATTATCATAATATCATTAATGTTGATGCAAGAAAAGAGATCAACATCCAGGCTACATCTATATACAGACATTTATATATCATCACCGAGCACTAGAGCATAATGTTGTATTGTTGATGGATAAGGGAAATTCAAGGAATATATTATGGATGGAGAGAAACAATTGTTTGACATTAATGTCAGATATTTGTTTGGCATTACTGTCAAAGGGAGAGATTATCCATATTATCACATCCTTCTGGAAAGGGAGAGAGATTATCCATTATCACATTACTCCAATAGGGAGAGATTATATCGTTAGGGAGAGAACACAACACATCAGAAGACAGAGAGCTGCAAGAACTAAATCTAAGCTAAAATAGAGCTTACCGATGGTCAGATATTTATTAGTTAACAGAATAAAAAGATTGGTAGGTTGATGAATCTCAACTGTTGTATTTCATATTGTATTAGAAATAGTATAGTGTGATAATATAGTATGTTGCCATCAATGCCAAAAGGAGAGATTGATGACATGTAACTAATTGAATGTTTGAAGATGTTAATTTGAAAGATAATGCAGGTCATTAAATCACTTAATGGGCTGTATTTTCATTGATGTCAACTTGATATCATTTTTATGGTCATGTACATAATGCCAAAGACTTCAGAGAACCAAATTTATGCTTTCAGCAATGCATAAAATTCAAGTATTCACTAAGTGACAAACAACACTGATGGAGTGCACACCATCAGATAGAGTAAAGAAAAATAGTCACAGTGATACCTAACGATCAGAAGCATAGTGTTTCCCGACAAAGAAAAACCATAGAATGCCCAATGAGAAAAGTTAGAAGGTTGCATGATGAGCTAAAGACTCAAAATGCCTGACGACTAAAGATACAAAGTTGCCTGACAAGTAAAATTCTAATGATGCCTGACGGACGGAGATCATGAAGCTAACTCGAGTCTCACCAATGGATTAGTTAGTTGTCACTGACAACTAACTACAATGGTGGCCAACATAATAGAGAGTTCAGAAAATGACAAAATATCTAGCTGGCAAGGCTAAATATAGACTTAACTTGTTTTCTACTTTGTTTTATTCGACCAGAGATAAGTGATTGATTTAAAGCTAATTTTTATAGTTGGAAATAATATATCTACGAGACAAATCAAGAGATATACTTTAAATCTAATTGGCTATATTGTTTACCATGCCAAGAATCAAGAACCAAAAAATAATGAATATTATGTATATATAAGAGACAAGCTTATTTCATTTATGAATGGGATTAAGGGGAGTGAATAGAAAGAGGATGTTGAAGAGAAACTAATGAAGAACAACTTCATGTAGTGCTGATCAAATAAGCTAAAGGAAGAGCTAAGGAATTCTATAAACACCGAAAAACAATATGTACAACATCACAGAGCAGAAAGTTTGGAGCACAAGGATTGAATTGATACATTGGTCAGAGAGGTAATGTACTTAAATAGATTTGAAAATCTGCAATTCAAGTTGCAATATGAATAGGTCATAGTGTTTCAGTTTAACCATTGAAGCATCAAGTCTCTTAACCGAGCAGGACTTAACAGTCTTGTATATATTGAGGTACATCTCAAGGAGTGCCAAAAAGGTTGATTCATGAAAGTAGCATTGGACTTGCTTGATACCTATTGATATTCTAAGAAGGAGGCTAATTCAAAGATGGTACCAATAGATGCCCAATATTAAGTGACAACCTCTATGTATAAAATCCTCTAACAAGGTTGCACTTAACAGTGTGTTTGTAACCTTTAACAGGGTTGGCTCCTAACAGGGCTCACTTCAGAAGAGTGAAAATTTAGGGTACCAATCGCAGTGGTTTTTTCTCTTAACAAGGTTTCCACATTAAAATTCATGTGTTATGTGTGTATGATTCATTTCTTTACTATTTTGCATCTTACATAGCTAACTCTGGATAGATCAATATACTCTGCTTATTTACTAAGTTTCGGTAAATAGTTATACGACTTATCGGTAATAAAGAAAGAATAAGGATTGATAGAGAAAACTGGCAGACAGTTAATCATTATTATTATTTCATGGCATGCATCTTGTAGGGACATAATAATTTGAGATTTATTGATTGGTGGTTAAGTTTGAAGGATAAGTTTTTGAGGCCACTGATTCACCCACCCTCTCAGTTATTACTAACATAAACATCTATCTCAAACTCTCCAACATGAAGAACAGATGCACCAACATCATTATGAGCTTCTTCTGAAACAATATCAAAGTTTTTCTTTAGCAGGATCTCCTTTAGAAAATTTTCTCTCTTTTACAACTTCATCAATTTTGCCCAATCATTCATTTGTTGATTCTTGTTTTTCTTCTGAATTCATCCTTAGCCTCTTTAAGAATTAACTTCATTTCATCCACAACTATAAATAGACAAATATTGATTAATACTTGCTCTCTAATTTTCTCATCCCTGGTTTTAGTAGTCAACCTTCAAATTTCCAAAAGATCATACAATTCTTTAGAATACCAGAATTATTTCAACAAGTGCCCTATTATATTTGTTCAGATAATTTATAGTGGCCTCTTCAAGTATTCTCTTACCATCATTATCAAACTTGTCATAGAATTTGTGAAGGGGTCAAAAGTTACAATGCATAGTTAAATTATTTTCCACATTATTGACTAATATACTAGGATTATTAGACTCAAGTTTCATCTTCTTACTTACTTTTTCTTGATCAAATGGCTTTGTTTTTTAAACTTTGGATGATTTTGTCCCCTTGGAATTTATTTCTTTCACCTCATCATCACACTGTGTATTCTCATCATCATATTTTGTCACAATGTACTTCCTTGAACTCTTCACCTTTACTCATTTTGGCTCTTCCCCCAGATGGTTTAGTTTTTTGCTTATGTTTTACTTATTTTATTAGGTGGACTTGCAGATGTTGCAAAGCTTTGTGTCTTCATTGGCTTTAATGAAGAAGCACCGAGAGTAGCTGCCTCTACCTCAACTAGTTTCTTTGCTAATTCCATAGGCCTTTTTATTGCCTCTCTCACTACATGCACTGGAATTCCCATGTTCTCTTCTATATTCTCAACCTCTTTCTGAATTTTTCTTTCTTTGCCCGGTTTGTTCCATTCAACATGTATCTTCAAGTTCTTTTCTTTGTAAGTTCCAAATCTTTCCTCATATATATCAACTGCTTTAATCAATAGATGTTAAGCATATAAATCAAGAATTTTCTCATCTACTTCATACCCCAAGGACATGATCCAAGAAGTTCTAGGTTCAACTACTTCCATCAAACATTGATTTATCTCTACCATGAAGCAAATGGTGTCCTCATACTTCTCCAAAATAGTCTTACGAATCTCTCATTTGAACTACAAAAAGTATATCTCTAGACCATTGTAACCTTCCTACACTAGGTACTTCATCCATGAAGTAAAAGAATAAACACATGGTCAAGGTGTTGTATTTAAAACTTTGTTTTTTGTCTTTCTTAATATTAGATAAGCTATTTATAAATTGTCCCCTAAGCACTTCACACTAGTCATTCTCTTCATTCTCCTTTAGAATCTTATATGATTAATACATAGATATTCCTAACATAGTTATCTTTGTTAGAGTGATAGATCTTGTACACAATAAACATAGATGCAAATCTTACATCCAACTAAATGATATCATTAATAGTCATTTCTCTCTTATCTCACTGTGATATGGTAGAATAAGTAACAATATGGTTCTTTATAGACTTCAACACATGGATCACATTCGAAGCATTAAATCTAGTTACTACCATGATAACCTCCTTTGTAATCTTATAGGGTTTGTCCAAAAACAATAATTCTACATGAATTTTTCTCAAGACATACCTAACCCACTCGTTCTCATCAAAGGTTGGATATTTAATGACTTGTGCTAGGTTTTTCTATTCTAGCAATTTGTATTCATCCTTGAGGCTAGAGTTAACATATAGCTCTATCTAGTAAAGCTGGTATATGTGTGAATCACCCAAATCCTTGAAATTAACATGAATATACACTCTAATATCTTCCACATGCAAAACATCATAGGGAACGGTCGAGAATGCCCATTTCAGATCATCCTTCATGTATTTATACATGTGTTTCCTAAATTTAGGTCTAGGCCTCTCAATGATATCAATGATCTTAGGTGTATCCGTGACTGAAAGACAAAGATTTCAAACTTCTTATCAAAATACGTCTTTATGATGAACTAGTGTTTGCACAACAAATCTTCTTCCTTGCCTTTGAACACACTGAATTTCCTTCTAGAACTCTCTACTCTCTTCTTCTTAGAGTGCAAAGTAACAAATTAATTGCATTTTATGTTCCTACCAATTTGTTTATAGCATGACAAGTATTCTTCTTATCCTTTTGTAGCACACTTTGAATTACATTTCCAATCCCTATATTGAATTAGCTTCACAATGCCTTAATCTATCTTATTAAACTATCCAACCATCCTCATAAGCATAATGTCCATTTCACAAATTTAGGACAACTATATTCATGTTAACCATCCAAATTAATTATGTTGAATTAGCAATATAAGACAATATACATTAATCTTGAGTCAACTAAGTTGCATAGGCCTACTATTTAAACATGGTTTCTCTAATACATTTGAAAAATTGACACCTTGAATACTTATTTTTTTTACTAAACATTGATTGTTAACTTAATCAACCAAGCATGGTTCATTTTTTAAGAAATGGTAATTTACAACTCCTTTTTTCACAATGGCAGCAACAACTCAACATCACAATATACCCCTACACTTGATAGTGTTAAGCTTCCATAATTGCATTCGTCCCTACACCCATAACTAATCATCAAGGGTTCACTCTTGATGACCTTGCCAGTGTATCCTCTCTTGGGAACTTAGAGGCTTCATAGTTCACCCTAACTAGGATATTACTCTCCTCTTATCTTTAAATGATGACTATTAATTAAGTACAATTTATACACTTAGTCCCACCATAATGAAATATATGCACTCTCATCATGTGTTGGTTCAATAACAATCATTACCAATCATTTCTTTTACTAACTTACACATAAGCATAGGGGTTAGATCACAAATCAGACACATGATTATCTTGAGCATGAAAAACATTTACAAAAAGGACAAGATAATACACATCATTGGTACAGAATTTGAATAACTTTACCATACATAATATACACAGTGAGTAGCTCTAGCATACATCATAAAGACAATATTCACTGGCTCATAAAAGAGTTACAAGGACAATAGTGACCACCCCTTACAAGCATCACAAATAACATAATGTTTGACTCATAAATGAATCACAAAGACAATAATTATTGGCTCATACGACTATCACAAATATAATGGTGATTGGTTCATGTACAATGGCTAAATAACCCCCATCCATAGTGCATCCCTGAGAAAGGGAATGTTGGTGTGTTACACGCTACACCATGGGTCCCATTCCTTTCCCTAGTCCTTTGCACCAACAAATACTAGGAAAAAAGACTTGGTTCATTCCATCCTACACCAAGGGAATATTTTCAACCCAATAGGATCATTTATACCATCAAACAATAGGGAACATGGTTATGTGCATCCCATACTACAATGTTAGTCTATCGTCGATCCCAAGGATTTCCACAAGTACTAAACTAACCTAGCCAAATGGATTTTGCCTTCAATCACCTATAGCACACATGCAACAAATCTGTACAAGTATGAAAAAATAGCTTTGGACATATACCATATTAAAAACTTAGTAGTATTATCAGAAATCTTCTTCACAATATCAAGTAACACTTGGAAACGATCACTTGCATGCTATATGTAACAGTCAATGAACACTCTCAATAGAGTTGTTAGCTCCAGTCGCAGTTACCTGCAAGGTAAAGAACCTACTTATTAAACTGTTACCGTATTAAATCCAAAATAGCCCTAGTAATCATTCACCTCCATGAACTAGGTGAATGTTGGCTAATCCAGAAGATATAACAATGTTATAGGCACCCGTCATTCGCAAGATCCAAATATAACTTTATAATTATTATTGTATCATATCCTACGTATCCAAATCAAGGGTTAAGCTTCTTGAACACAAAGAACCAATAAAATATGACCTCCTCTAGAGCCTACAAAAGTGGTAATGTCAAATATATTTGGTACAAACCCAATACCTAGAGTTATCGCCCTGCACCCTCCCCCTATGGACTTGAGGTGATGAGAGTTTCATTCATCCAAGCACTGCCTATGTTCCTGCTTCCAAATAGGTCAAAGTTACATGTAGTTCTCCTCTCAAGGTCTCTCAAATGACCTACACTCAAGTTCCCATAACATGGTTTTGTTGATGTTTTACCTTAATCAACAACACCAACTTTGTAGTTGATAAACAGATTCTATAAGATGAACTATTAGAGTTATCAAGATCCTGGATTTTAATCTGCGCGCCTAATTATTACTAACATGTCACCCTGAATGATGGAACATTTATTTTATCCACATAGGGGCTAGACTTATTACTCAAAATTAGGTACCCTTTGTTCACACAATATAAAGTCACTCAAAACATTGAATTTAAGACACTCAATTGAAAATCAAGTTCACCAAAATCAAATAAAATAGGAAAAATCACCAAACTCAATTGAAAATCAAAGGACAATAAAATTTGACCAAACCTTATAGAAATGCAATTATAATTTAAACTCGTTAAACAATATCAAAAATCAAACGAGAAGCAAACCTCACCAATCTTTATCAAAATTAAATTAGAGTTCACAGTTCCTCAAACTCACCTCCAAATCAAATTTTTTGGAGCTCAATTATTTTAAAAACAAAATCAAACTCAACGCAAAATAATTGGGCACCAAACTAAAATTCAAAACAAACAAGGTTTGTAAAACTCAAATTCAATTGAAAATAAAAGTCTGTAAAACTCAATTTAAAAAATATAGAAAATCAAAACTAAAAAAAATTAACTAAAAATTAATTTTACAAACTCAATTGAAAAAACAATGTAAAAAGAAAATTTATGAAGCTCAACTAAAAATCAACGATTGCAAAACTCAATAAAAAATAAATATCTTCAAAACATAATTGAAATTCAACTAAACATCAAACTTACTCAAAATAATCAATGCAAAATCAAGGCATGCCAAATAATTAAAACTCAATTTGAAACAAAAGCTTACTAAATTTAATTACAAATGAATGCAAAAATGAACTATGTCAAATTCAATTAAAAATTCAAGTTCATCAAACTCAATTAAAAAATACATTTCATTAAACTAAATGTAAAGTCAATGATAAATAAAAGATCGTCAAATTCACTTAAAAAGAAAAACCCAACATAACTGAACTTTACCAAATTGAATTAAAAAACCAAATCTGGTTAAATCATACTCATAATACTATCACATTAGAAGCAATGTGTAGACATTATTCCTTTTAAATAGGATCGACG
This sequence comes from Thuja plicata, assembly GCA_018584345.1. Classification (NCBI taxonomy): domain Eukaryota; kingdom Viridiplantae; phylum Streptophyta; class Pinopsida; order Cupressales; family Cupressaceae; genus Thuja; species Thuja plicata. Next base: position 137,346 of record MU227194.1, on the reverse strand, counting down.
CTATTGTCAAAAGTATGAAATTAAATTAACATAGTCTCATAGAATGTTAGATGGTAATATGTACACTTATTTATTAATAATATCATCTATCATATATTAAAATTAAATAATGTCCACAACATTTGTGATATAAAATTGACATTCAATTTAGAATCAAAGTTGACCAAACTTAATTAAAAATCAATGTTCACCAATTCAATTGAAAACAAGACTTTGCAAAACTCAAACAACAATAAAACTTTGTGAAATTCAATTGAACATAAAAGTTTGAAAAAATCAATTGAAAATAATTTGAAATCAATCTTTCTCAAGCTGAACGAAATAAATAGAAAATAAAAAGGTAGCATCAAACTCAAAAAACTCACAAATCACCAAAATCAATTAAATCTACATGTCTATAAAACTGCATTAAACCTCAGTAGAAAATAGAAAATCAAAGTCAAGCAAACTCATCTCAGTACCAAAATTTATCAAACTAAATAAAAAAGTAAATGGGCAGTAAACTCAAATTGATAATAAAATTTTTATTGAAAAAAAAACCTCATAAAACTCAATAAAATATCAATGAAAATTTGAAATTCAAAAAATTTAATAAAATATCAATGTTAAATACTTTATTAAAAATCAAAAAATTTAATAAAATATCAATGTTAAAAACTTTATTAAAAATCAATGAAAAATTAAACTTAGTTAAGCTCTACTATAATCCAATATTCACCAAAATTAAATCAAAAGAGAAGTTTGCAAAATACTATTGAAATACAACTAAAGTTCAACCATCGTCAAAAAAATCAATGAGAAATCAATAGTACAATAAATTGAATTTTAAACAAAAGCTTATTAAATTCAATTAAAATCAATGGAAAATCAAAGTATGTCAAATTTCAATAAAAACTTAAGCTCATCAAAATCAATTTAAAACACAACTTTGTTAAATTCAAATAAAAGTATGTAAAATTTAATTAATAAACAAATTGCATCCAACTCGATTAAAATGAAATTAAAACTTAAGTTTCGACAAATTCAATTGAAGCTCAATTGATAAATAAATTTCATCCAACTCCATTGAAATGAAACTAAAAACCAATGTTAGACAAACACAATTAAAAATTAATGTTTGATAAATTAAAAATAAAGATACTAAAGGAAAATACAAACATCTACAACACCATAACACCAGGATATTTATCGTAGAAACCTGGTCAAGGGAAAACCGCGGTGGGAATGGAACCCACAAAATAGAAATACTCTGCAAAATTATTATACCATGTTAAAGGTTTACAAAAAGAATGCACATACATTCAGGCACACTGTCTAGAGTCTACTGCTCAAATACAAAAAGGCTTATTGCCTATATGATGATTAAAAAACCATGGAGAGATATAATTCATACATAGCATCTACAAATGCCAAGATAGTTCCTGTTAGGCACAATACACTGATTTCATGCACTTCATACTATATCTATGCTCTACTCTAAGTTGGGCCTCAAATCCTTATCTGCCCATACCTTTTGCATACATACCATATCACAAAATCATCGAACATATCAGCTATATATATGTGCTACCACAATTCATTATCCACAGGTCGACCTCAAGAACATTTCATAAAATAATGAAATGAGTAATAATTGTCCGCTAGATTTGCATGTAAAACATGTGGACCAAAAATAATTGCTCACATGTTATCCCACATGTTGGCTTACCATCCTCGAACACAAAAATCAATCATCAAATTTTATTTGATAGATCCACATAACAATCTTCTACACTGTATCATTGTTCTTCATTGTTTACTCAAAAATAGTCATACAGATCATCATATCTTGAACACAAGATAAAATTAGACCTCATTAATCTGGACACTAATAGAATATACCTTCATGTTGCTTCCTCTAGGTTCACACCTGAAAATACTAGCTTGTGAGTACTCGCTAGACCAAACACCGACCTCTGTTACTATACTTTGTTTACTACTAGAGTTAGCCAAATCTTCATTTAGACTTCTTGTTTGATCAAATAAATATACATTCTATGTCCATTTTTCATTGTAGTACTATCCCCCTTTGACATCAATGGAAAAGGTAGGGATCCATAAGCATCACAAATAACATAATGACAAACACATAAATATATCCTAGACAAAAGGGAATGTCAGTGTATTACACACTACATTGTGGGTCACATTCCTTTCCGTAGTCCTTTGCACCAACAGATACTAGGAAAGAGGACTTGGTGCATCCCATCCTACACCAAGGGAACATCCTCAACCCAATAGAATCGTGTATACCATCAAACAATAGGGAACATGATTATGTGCATCCCATACTACAATCTCAATATGTCCTCAATCCCATGGATTTCTAAAATTACTAAACCAACCTAGCCAAATGGATTTTGCCTTCAATCCCCTATAACCCACATGTAACAAGTATGTCCAATTATGAAAAAAATAGTTTGTGACATATACCACATAAAAACCTTAGTACTATTATCATCAATCTTCTTCACAATCTCTGGTAACAGTTGGCATTGATCACTCTCATGCAATATGCAATAGCCAATGAATACTCTTGATACAACCATTAACTCTAGTTGCATCTACCTGCAGCCTAAACAACCTTCTTGTACAATTATAACTGTATCTAATCCCAAAGATCCCCTAGCAATCATTCATCTTCATGAACTGGGTTAATATTAGCTAATCCAGAAGATACAATAGTGCTATAGGCACCCACCATTCACACGGTCCAAATATAACTTTCTAATCACACTATATCATATCCTAGGTATCCAAATCAAGGGTTAAGCTTCTTAAACACAAAGAACCAAAAAATGATGACTTCCTCTAGAGCCTAGAAAAGTGGGAATGTCCAATACATTTGGCACAATCCTAGTACCTAGAGTTACCCCCTACACCCTCCCCCTGCAGACTTCAGATCATGAGGGTATTCTTCACCCAAGAACAACCTACATTCTTGCTTCTAAACAAGTCAAAGTTACACGTAGTTCTCCTCTCAAGGTCTCTCAAAGGACCTACACTCAAGTTCCCATAACCATGGTTTTGTTGATGTTTTACTTTAATAAATAACACCAAGTTTGTAGTTGATAAACCACTTCTATAATAGAAACTATTAAAGTTATCGAGATCCTAGATTTCACTCTGTGCCTGATTATTATTCACAAGCCACCATGAAATTATATCATGAGTTTCTTCTAAAATAATATCAAAGTTATTCTTTGGCATCATCTCTTCCAGAATCTTTTCTATCTCTTTTACAACTTCAGCAATTTGCCCAATCATTCATTTTTTATTCTTGTTTTTCTTCTAAATTCATCCTTTGCCTCTTTCAAAATTAAGTTCAAAATATCCACAACTATAATAGGACAAAGACTAATTAATACTTGCTCTCTTTTTTTCTCATCCTTGACTTTAGTAGTCAACCTTCTCATTTCTAAAAGATCATAACATTATTTAGGAATATCAGACATAATTTCAACAAGTACCCTATTGTATTTTTTTAGATACTTTATAGAGGCCTCTTCAAGAACTTTCTTACTATCATTATCAAACTTGTATTATAATTTGTAAAGTGGTCCCAAGTTACCATGCATAGTTAAATTCTTTACCACATTATTGACTTACATACTTGGCTTATTAGACTCAAATTTCACATGCTTACTCACTTGTCCTTCATGAGATGGCTTTGTTTTTGAAACTTTTGTTGATTTTGTCCCATTGGACATTATCTCTTCCACCTCATCAGCAGACTCTATAGTCTCATCATCATCTTTTTCTACAGTGTAGTTGCTTGAACTCTTCACAATCATGTTTTTTGTCTCTTCCTTGGATGCTTTAGCTTGTTTCTTTTGATTGGCACTTACTATCTTAGGTGGACCTACATATGGTGCAAATCTTCTTGTCTTCCTTGGCCTTAAAGAAGAAGAGTTGAGGGTGGCTTCCTTTACCTCAACTAATTTATCTTGTAATTACAATTGCCTCTTTCTTGCCTCCCGCTATGCCTACACTATAATTTTCATGCTCTCTACTAAATGCTAAACCTCTATCCTAATTGTTCCATCTCTACCAGGTCGATTCAATTCAACATGTAACTTCAAGTTTTTTTCTTTGTAAGCTCCAAATCTTTCCTCATATAGATCAACTACTTTACTCAATAGATTTTAAGCATATAAATCAAGAATTTGTTCATCTACTTCATACCACATGGGCATGAGAAAAGAAGTTCTAGGTTCAACTACTTTCATCAGACGTTGATTTATCTTTATCATAAAGAAAATGTTGCCCTCATACTTCTCCACAATAGCCCTAGGAATCCTCTCCATTGATTGCATTTTTCCTTAAAAATCCTTGATGTAACCTCATAGTGTACTCTTCCAAGATTTATTGCCAAGCATGTAAAGGTAATCTCTCATTTGAACTGCAATAAGTCTATCTTTAGACCATTGTAACCTTCCTACACCAGGGACTTCACCCATGAAGTAAAAGAATAGACACATGATAGAGGTGGTGTATTTAGAATTTTTCTTTTCATCTTTCTTGATCTTAAATAAGTTCTCCATCAATTTTCCCCTAAGCACTTTACACCCTTCATTCTCCTTTAGCATCTTATATGCTAAATATAATGTTGTGCCCAACACTGAGTTATCTCTTCTAGAGTGATAGATCTTGTAGCTAATAAACATAGATGCAAATATTACATTCAACAGAATGATATCATTAATAGTCGTGTATCTCTTGTCCCACTATGATTTGGTAACATTAGTAGCAGTTTGGTTCTTGATAGACTTCAACACATGGATCTCACCAGAAGCATTAAATCTGATTACTACCATGATAACCTCTTTTCTAATCTTATAGGGTTTTTCCAACAACATGAATTATTCTTAAAACATACATAACCCACTCATTCTTATCAAAATTTGGAAATTTATTCACCTATGCTATGTTTTTTGTTCTAACACTGTGTATTCATCCTTGAGCTTAGAGTTAACAGATACCTCAGTCAAATAAATTTGATATATCTGTGAATCACCTAATCCTCTAGATTGGCATGAATATATGCTCTAATATCTTCCACGTGCAAAACCCTAAAGGGAACAATTGAGAAAGCCCCTTCTGAATCATCAAGCATTCCAAGTGTGACATGTAATTTCATGAGCATTGTAGCTTCACAATTGCACTCATCAAACTTGTCCTCAAATTTTTTTCCAAGATTTGCAATTGTAAAGATAATCTTATCGAAGCATTTGTACTCAAATTTTACAATAATATATTGTTATCAAATTTAATAATTCTTATTAGTTAAGGTTTGTTTGTCATCCAACATGATATTAGCTACCAATGTCATCCCTCCTCTTCTACAAAATTGAGGAAAAGATAGACATGCCTTATAAACATTACCACCTTCAGATAAAGGATCTTTAATGTTTTTCATACTAACTTCCAACCCCATTCTATCTTTTGTAATCATTTCACTCAACGGATTAAATATTTTGTCATCGAATTCATGCTTAACCTTTATCATGGAAGACATCTTAAGAGATTAAAAATTAGTACTTAGTGAATTTATAAGGCCCTTCAATTGATCGGATGGAGTATCTGATGGATCTCTAACAAAGTTTGGCATGGTCTTCTCTAAGACATCTTATGCAACACTCAATAGCTCATTATCCCCAATCTGTATCTTCAGAATTTGTTCCCTTCCCTTTTCTTGTGCAAATGAAGTGAGCTTCATTTTCTGAATTGGAGAGAGAGCATCCAAATGATAGGTCCTTTGATGATTTTTGGATCATCCAATTCAAGTTTATCTACTTCTAGGAATTTCTTCACTACCTTAGTAGTGTCTCTTACGTCAACTTTCATTTTTGAATTTTTATCCTCAGTCTATTTTTGGGTTCCAACCTCCATTCCTATTGTATCCTTTACTGTACCTTTCTCTCCTTTTTCTATTTCTCCTTCATCTTTACCCATCTCTTTTGCAACTTTGTATGCACTCTTTCCTTCTATACTTTTACTATCCAGAGGACTGTAAACATCTATCTCAAACTATCCAACATCAATAATAGATGCACCAACATCATTATGAGCTTCTTTTTAAACAATATCAAAGTTGTTCCTTAGTGGGATCTCCTTCATAATCTTTTTTGTCTCTTTTACAACTTCATTAATTTTCCCAATCATTCATTTGTTTTGATTAAGTAAAAGAAGGATTTGAAAGGCCCTGAAACCTTGTACAAAAGATCAGAAGATAGACAAAGTTGATCAGTCAACTACCAAAAGATGGGACAAAAGAGAAACAGGGACCCTAGGCCCCGCAAACCCAAAAAGTAGAAAAAGACAGCCCAGGAGGAAAAGGCAGCCCGAAAACAAAAGAAAACACACAAGGAGCTAGATAGTCTCCATCAGATCTTTCACTTGCTCCGCAAGAAGCTCCATATTATCAACCAAGAGTCTAAGGTCTTCGAGGTCTGTGTCTTTCTTCTTTATACTTGCATGAGTGCAGACACTAGAGCCCAACCCCTCTTTGGGATCCTTACTCTCCTCCCTTCTATTAGCCTCGAGTCTCTCCATTAGATTCTTGCATTGCTCAATAGAAAATTTCAAAATATTATAGCTTTGCTCACAAATTTTTTTAACCATCAAATCCATTTTCTCCATTTTACCTTCCGATGTGGATAGGCGCACCTCAATATTGCTGGCTTCAACTTCTTTGTTCATTCTGTTAATCTTATCCTCCATAGTCAACACTTTAGTGCCCAGCTCCCCAAAGGCTTCACCTTTGTTAATGGCTTCGATCCAATTCTTCAAGCTGGTAGCCATAGACTCTTCCCCAAAGGTAGCAACTTTAATCATACTCACAATCTTACCTTGTTCCTTAATTTCAGTCTTCATATTCACAGTATCTTGTGCCATGGTAGCCATAAACCTCCCAAAAGAGAGGATGATGTCTTTCTGGTCCGAGCCAATGTTGAAGCTTTCCTTTTTGTTCCCTCTAGTGTCAGTATTATCCTTCTCCTGAATACTAACCTCTTTTCCCTCAGCCTTACTGTGAGTGTTATCCCTATCTTTCTCCACCTTCTCCTTTTTCTCCAAACTCTCATGAACAGGGTCCTCCTGTAACGCCCCGCCAGGAAACCCAATAGAGATTAACCTAGAACATGTCACTATGTGTGCTGAATAATTTTTTTTTTAAAGTTAACATAAAGAAACATACAATCATGCAGAAGCGATTACCATTTATACACATGTCTTACACTCACATAGATTA
>MU227194.1:117609-129677 GCA_018584345.1 Thuja plicata | reverse complement strand
ACAGATCCCAATCGGATATCCAAAACCAACAAGGCATAACCACTAAGCAAGGGATCCTGATAGCTCTCTAATCTGGTATACTAATCATCATAAAAGGTAAGACTCACTAATCCAGAGGCAACTGACAACGTAGGAAATCTAGCATGTGTAAAGGAAGGTCTCATCATGTAGGTCTACCCTTAAGTTTAGCCCAGATAATCACAATGGATTTCGGCACCCAAGTGATTATACACGGAGTTAATGTCCTCTCATACTGATAAGGCCCACTAACTATGTCAGATCAGTGATTTTTTTAGTGGCTAATATTCGCCAATATTTTCTACAAAAAAATTGTGATTAAAACATATTCGCCAATACAAATAATTTGTTTTCCCAAAAATTTGAGAGATTCGCCAATAGGAATTAATTTTTTTATAAATAAAATGAAAGATTCGCCAGGATTTTATATATTTTTCTAGAGGGGGGTTTCTTAAAGTTATCCCTATGTCAGATACCTCGCAAGGCAACTAAAATTTTCTCCAAACCATCTTAGCCTATACTAGAACTCAAGCATGGGTGAGGGCACATCTTATTAATTCATTTTAATATCCCAAATATGTCTTTAGTTATCACTTATTAAGAAACTCCACAATAAGCAGCCCAGTAATCTCTTACGAACACAAAACTTATTGCAAGCCACCTCCTACTACGCATCTAGGTAACCTACCCTAGGCTCAGAGATCCTAACAGATCTAGTATAGGTCACAACCCTAGTGTAACCCAAAACGGTATCCCATACAATAGGATCGGTCACACATAGGTACACATACAGGTACATAATCGAAAGGGTCATCATGGTCAGTTTATGGTAATATCTAACAACACACACACCATGAAGTAACAAAAAAGATAAACACATCCCCCCAGCCTCTGTATACATCCTAGGTTTTCTAATGTCTCAGATAACCACATATACGAGCACAAGAGATCCATAAGATGCATAGAAAACAAAACGTCCTAAAAGACTGAAAAATGAACTAGATACATGTAAACATTTACAAATACCACATACAAAAATCCTCATCTATTCTGTAAAATTGATTTGATATAACTAATACTAATTGCATTTAGAACTATTTGACACTACCTCCAGCATCTAAACAGTCTAATCAAGTCACCCTTTAATTAAGTAAAATTAATAATCCAACCGTATTCACATTCAAGTAGAATGTAGATTCATCAAATCATTAATATCCTACCATTCTGCCTTAATCATAATCTAAGAATTAATCACATAATTTAATTAACAGGTAATCATTAATTCATAAAAATTCATAGTTAATTAAAAACTACCTATATAAATTTATTAATATAAAAACATACCAATTAAAAATTAACCATGTAAGTTAATTAACAAAAGTTCATATTATTTAAAACTATTTATTTAAATTAATTAATTAAAACTAATTAAAAATTAATCACATATATTAATAAATGAAAGTTCAAATTAATTAAAATCTATATATAAAAATTAATTAAATAATAAAAAAAACATATAAAACAAGTTTGTTTTATTAAAAATAAAAATGCACATTGCAAAGCTTAAATGGGGGAGGGGGGGTGCGGGGCTTGCAGCTTTCCCCACACCCTGCGCATGCTGCGCAATACCCAAAGGGGTAGGGGGGGACCACTGTCACCCTCCCCCGTGCACTATACATTGTGCAGAGTAGGGAGTAATAAGGGGGGGTTGGTGGGGATGGGGTCCCACCACCCCTTCTTTAATATTTTTATTTTTATTTTTATTTTTTTAAAATTTTCTAACTGTTCCTTTAATTGTTTTTTTTTCAATAAAGCCCTTTTTTTTTAATTTAAATCCGAAAACGGAAATAGTAAAATAGAGACGGATTTTAATTTTTTTTTCACACCACTGGTAAATTTATTTATTTATTTTTTTACCAAACTGTACTTTTCCAGTGAGTACCCTTTTTGAAAAGATTTAATTTTTTTGCAATGAAATTTCACCAGGATAAATATTTATTTTTCTTTTATAGTCAGGAATATAAGTAGATTTATTTTTTTTGAATTCTAGGATTTTTATAAGAGATAAAGACATGAAAATTGGACAACAAATTTGCACTATAGAAAGGATTACATATTCACGTAAATAATAGATTTGAGCTTCCTGTAAACTCCGAAATCACCAAAATATTAAGCATTCCTAAACTTAATTTCTTCTATAGTATACACTATATAATTCGCTTAGTTTTTTATTTTCTAAGAGATCTAGAGGGAATTTCTTCCCGAATTTTTGACAGTATAACCCTATGATGCTAAGATTATAGAAAATGAGAGAAGCATAGATCTAGGGTTTCTAGATCTAGGGTTTCTAGAAACACCCATAGACATAGAAAACATCTATAAGCTATTTAAAGACCAAATTTAAGGAACATGCCCTAAAACATCACAGAAAACCTCTAATCTACAAAATTGAATCCATACAAGGCAAATGAAACCTACCTTTAATCCAATGCAAGAAACAGAAGAATGTAGCTTGGAGGATGTATGTAGATCTGAAACCCTCAAGCCCAATTCAACCACAGATCTGGCACAATGTAGTTCTGAACACACACACAAGCAATAGAAAATACTAAAACTTTGAAGCAACCAAGATCCACAACAATCCACAATTCTTCAAAAACCCCAAAATCACCAAAAGCTCTTCAATTATCAAAAACCTGTTATGAGAGAATGAATGACCAATTCCCCCTAAAGAGATTCAAATTTTCCAAAACATCCAAAGGTGAATGACAACTCCCAAGTCAATCCCTACTTTAACTCAACTTGATAATTGAAAGTAAATCCAATTTAATTAAATAAAATATCCTATAATGCCACAACTCAACTTAGACTCCTAATTACAAGTTAAGATCTTTTGAATTTGAAATAATTTTTCAACACAATTATGGACATGTAATTAATAAAATATTTAATTAAATAGATTAAATATTTATGTCATAATAATGCATGCAACCAAATATTTAATTATTTAATTAATCATATAAGCTCATACAATATAGTTTTCAATTAAATATTTAATTACATCAAAATATTCAAATATTTCAATTTAATTAATTATTTAAAATAAACTTAGGATATAATTAAATCATTAATTCAACTATAATCTATTAATTCACTAAACATGGAAAATCACTCAATAATCCAAAAATCACCTTAAAACATAATCAAGCAAAACAGACATAAACTCAAGAGAGAGGATACTCGAATTTTGTCAACCTAGACAAATTCGAATAAGGTAGTCATACTGAAACTCATCCTACATTAGGACGATTAGGCTTAGGTTAGGGTTTTGGATCTGTATGTTACCTCCCCTCTTTACCATTGAGATGAATATTTATGGGCACACTCACTCCTGCCAATTCAGGGAAGACGATGCCATGTACCTGCAATCCTGTCATCAAAGAACACGCATGTACATACATAATATAATATCACAATCAATGATAGGGATCGGTCAAACGTGTGGATCTCGCCGAAGCAAGTAACTACGTCTCCGTCCTCTACCACAACAACACATCAAGAAGTACATTCACATATAAGACAACCATACACATGCGAGTATGGGGTAAGTATATCATAAAATGAAATTGACATATAATAATCACCATGATAACATCACCACATCTATCTAAGCATAAGGTAAAATCATCACATCATAAACAGGTATCATCACCAAATGAAATAATATCAACTCACATAAAATGTGGCCTAAAAGAATTCAGCCAAACAACTGAAACCAATGCCTAAAAGAGTATGGCATCACCAACTAAAAGCAAAACATGAGTGGCTATTATATCCGCCCCCCTAGGATTAGGCTTACTCCTGGAAGCCCGAAACAAATAGGGATACAACTCCCATAAACACAAAGCATCCTAATGAGTCATATAAGACTCAACAAGTAGATCCCATAGGACCTTTCCCTGCTCTCTGGTTAGAACACTAAGGATCCTTCCCCACTACTAAAAACTGAATCCCCGCTGCAGGTCCTCTACCCGCAGGCTCAATCACAGGAGGATGATACACTGGAGGATGATAATCCAAAGCTACATATGCTCCATGAGATCCACCGATGTTCCCAACTATAGCTTCGGAAGTCACAGGTCTCTGCTCAGAAAACTGAGAAGCACGTTGTGGACAATTCACCGCAATGTGGCCAAACTGTCCACAGGTGAAACACCATGTGCCTCTAAAATTGCCTCTCCCATTGGAGGGCGCACTTGACTACTGGAAACCATATCTACCAATACTCTATTGCATGCTCTACGCAGGTTGACTATACTGATTGCGCCGGGCGCGCGGACCACCATGAGAATCCCTAGGGCGAGTACCACCACTCAGACCCTGAGGATGAGTCACCTTCTACTGTGAGTTTTGATTACCCACAAAGGAACTAGGGGGTTCCTTGAAGTTTCCAGTCCCTCGAGACTGATTACCTCTAACCCCGAAACCAAATACACCACTTGTAGGAGCACCCGTCCAGCCTCCATGGCCTAATGCCAAGTTAGCCTCTGATAGGGTGGCCTTAATCACCGTAGCTCATAGGTCCGATGGCTCAAAGAGCTTCACATCACCTACAATGCGAGCGTTAAGCCCTTGTATAAAATGTTGTACCAACAATGTGGTATCCTCGCTATATCCAGAATACTACTGGAGCTCGTAAAAATGACACTTGTACTGTTCCACAGTCAATGTCAGCTGTCTAAGATTATGAAAATCATCAGCTCTCTACTGCCTCCACTAATCAGATAGGAATCTCACTCTAAAATTTTTGAGAAAGAGTTCCCAAGTAAAGGTTTCCATGCGGATTCCAAGCTTTTTCTCCTCTATCTTCCACCAGATAGCCGCAAAATGAGTCAACTGCATGATGGCGTACCTCTCTTTAGTATTACTACTAAAGGGATGCATCACAAATACTCTATCTAATGCAATCAACTAGGTCTCTGCCTCTAAACCAGAATCCTATCCAGCGAAAGGAATGGCCTTTCCTCTCATCAAGTCTCTCATGTGGTTGGCTGCAACCACTACTGGATCCACTGAGATAGTCCTCCCATGAGGGCTCCTGGATCTCTCTCTCTCCTCCTACTACTGGGAGTGATGAGATGCCTCTCGTTCCACTCTATCTCTCTCAGGAAGGCGATCTAGGATGGCCTGAAGGATCTACCTAATATTCAAATGCCCAGACTCATCTTGATTCTCCCTCCTCTGCTCACCCCTGTCTTGATGTTTCTCACTCTCTTGTCTAACACTAGTGGAGGAGCTATTTTGTCGCCTTCACCCACAGGAACCAGACCTACCCCTACCACGTCCTCTAGCTACTCGTGTCTCAGGAATAATTCCTGAAACAAATAAAGATAATATAAATCTCACCACAAAGCTCAAAACATAAACTAAAGAATAAATAAATCATAAAGCAATACATCAAAACATATGTGTAGTATGTCTACGTTTTAGTTTCAGTTTAAGCTAGAAACAACCTAATGAGCGTACACTTCCCAGAGTTTTCAGTGTAGAAACTAGTGCTCTAATACTAGATGTAACACCCACCAGGGAACCCAAGAGAGATTAACCTAGAACATGTCACTATGTGTGCTGAATAATTTTTTTTTTAAAGTTAACATAAAGAAACATACAATCATGTTGAAGCGATTACCATTTATACACATGTCTTACACTCACATAGATTACACGACTCAAGGGTCCCATGACGTTGAATTAATTAAAGAAAAATACAACTAACAATATAACAAAAGATTCCATCTAATTAAACATAACAAGTACAACTTACATAACCATAATTACAAACCTCGTGGATAACCATGAAACCACCACAACTCACATCCACTGCACATGTCGCAAGGTATGTAGTAATCACTCTAAACTACTTACTATTACAATTTCCAGATTAAGTATCACATGTGATACACTAATACAAGATTACAATAAACAAATTACATAATAAATGAACGAACATAAAGAGCTCATCTGCAAAGAAACCATCAAGCACCTGGTACAAGGATATCAAATCTCAATGGATAAAGAATCACTACCACCCATTCGTGTGGAACCACAAAGGTCCACCCCACCGTACTGAGGAGATAACAACAGATCCCAATCGGATATTCAAAACCAACAAGGCATAACCACTAAGCAAGGGATCCTGATAGCTCTCTAATCTGGTGTACTAATCATCATAAAAGGTAAGACTCACTAATCCAGAGGCAACTGACAATGTAGAAAATCTAACATGTGTAAAGGAAGGTGTCATCATGTAGGTCTACCCTTAAGTTCAGCCCAGATAATCACAACAGATTTCGGCACCCAAGTGACCATACACAGAGTTAATGTCCTCTCATACTGACAAGGCCCACTAACTATGTCAGATACCTCGCAGGGAAACTAACATCTTCTCCAAACCATCTTAGCCTATACTAGCACTCAAGCATGGGTGAGGGCACATCTTATTAATTTATTTTAATATCTCAAATATGTTTTTAGTTATCACTTATTAAGAAACTCCACAATAAGCAGCCCAGTAGTCTCTTACGGACACGGAACTTATTGCAAGCCACCTCCTACTATGCATCTAGGTAACCTACCCTAGGCTCAAAGATCCTAACATATCTAGCATAGGTCACAACCCTAGTGTAACCCAAATCGGTATCACATACAACAGGAACGGTCACACATAGGTACACATATAGGTACATAATCGAAAGGGTCATCATGGTCAATTTAGGGTAATATCTAAAAACACACACCATGAAGTAACAAAAAAGATAAACACACCCCCTAGCCTCTGTATACATCCTAGGTTGTCTAATGTCCCAGATAACCACATATACGAGCACAAGAGATCCATAAGATGCATAGAAAAGAAAACGTCCTAAAGAAATGAAAAATGAACTAGATACATGTAAACATTTACAAATACCACATACAAAAATCCTCATCTATTCCTTCAAATTGATTTGATATAACTAATACTAATTGCATTTAGAACTATTTGACACTACCTCCAGCATCTAAATAGTCTAATCAAGTCACCCTTTAATTAAGTAAAATTAATAATCCAACTGTATTCACAATCAAGTAGAATGTAGATTCATCAAATCATTAATATCCTACCATTCTACCTTAATCATAATCTAAGAATTAATCACATAATTTATTTAACAGGTAATCATTAATTCATAAAAATTCATAGCTAATTAAAAACTACCTATATAAATTTATTCATATAAAAACACACCAATTAAAAATTAACCATGTAATTTAATTAACAAAAGTTCATATTATTTAAAACTACTTATTTAAATTAATTAGTTAAAACTAATTAAAAATTAATCACATATATTAATAAATGAAAGTTCAGATTAATTAAAATCTATATATAAAAATTAATTAAATAATTAAAAAATATATATATAAAACAAGTTTGTTTTATTAAAAATAAAAATACACATTGCAAAGCTTAAATGGGGGCGGGGCCCACGCGGCTTTCCCCACACCCTGCGCATGCTGCGCAATACCCAAAGGGGTAGGGGGGGACCACCGTCACCCTCCCCCATGTGCTATACATTGCGTAGAGTAGGGAGTAATAAGGGGGGTTGGTGGGGATGAGGTCCCACCACCCCTTCTTTAATATATATTTTTTTCTTTTTCTTTTTTTTAAATTTTCTAACTGTTCCTTTAATTGTTTTTTTTTCAATAAAGCCCTTTTTTTTATTTAAATCCAAAAACGGAAATAGTAAAATAGAGAGGGATTTTAATTTTTTTTTCACACCACTGGTAAATTTATTTATTTATTTTTTTACCAAACTGTACTTTTCTAGTGAGTACCCTTTTTGAAAAGATTTAAATTTTTTGCAATGAAATTTCACCAGGATAAATATTTATTTTTCTTCTATAGTCAGGACTATAGGTAAATTTAATTTTTTTAAATTCTAGGAGTTTTATAAGAGATAAAGACACGAAATTTGGACAACAAATTTGCACTATAGCAGGGATTACATATTCACGTAAATAATAGATTTGAGCTTCCTATAAACTCTGAAATCATCAAAATATTAAGTATTCCTAAACTTAATTTCTTCTATAGTATACACTATATCATTCGTTTAATTTTTTATTTTCTAAGAGATCTAGAGGGAATTTCTTCCTGAAATTTTGACAGCATAACCCTACGATGCTAAGATTATAGAAAATGATAGAAACATAGATCTAGGGTTTCTAGAAACACCCGGAAACATAGAAAACATTCATAAGCTATTTAAAGACCAAATTTAAGGAACATGCACTAAAACATCACAGAAAACCTCTAATCTATGAAATTGAATCCATACAAGGAAAATTAAACCTATCTTTAATCCAATGCAAGAAACGGAAGAATGTAGCTTGGAGGATGTATGTAGATCTGAAACCCTCAAGCTCAATTCAACAACAGATCTGGCACAATGTAGATCCGAACACACACACACACACACAAGCAATAGAAAATCCTAAAACTTTGAAGCAACCAAGATCCACAACAATCCACAATTCTTCAAAAACCCCAAAATCACCAAAAGCTCTCCAATTCTCAAAAACCTGTTATGAGAGAATGAATGACCAATTCCCCCTAAAGAGATTCAAATTCTCCAAAACATGCAAAAGTGAATGACAACTCCCAAATCAATCCCTAATTTAACTCAACTTGATAATTGAAAGTAAATCCAATTTAATTAAATAAAATATCCTATAATGCCACAACTCAACTTAGACTCCTAATTACAAGTTAAGATCTTTTGAATTTGAAATACCTTTTCAACACAATTATGCACATGTAATTAATAAAATATTTAATTAAATAGATTAAATATTTATGTCACAATAATGCATGCAACCAAATATTTAATTATTTAATTAATCATATAAGCTCATACAATATAGTTTTCAATTAAATATTTAATTACATCAAAATATTCAAATATTTCAATTTAACTAATTATTTAAAACAAACTTAGGATATAATTAAATCATTAATTCAACTATAATCCATTAATTCACTAAACATGGAAAATCACTCAATAATCCAAAAATCACCTGAAAACATAATCAAGCAAAACACACAAAAACTCAAGAGAGAGGGTATTCGAAATCTGTCAACCTAGACAAATCCCGATAAGGTAGTCATACTGAAACTCATCCTACATTAGGATGATTAGGCTTAGGTTAGGGTTTTGGATCTGTATGTTACCTCCCATCTTTACCATTGAGATGAATATTTATGGGCACGCTCACTCCTGCCAATTCAGGGAAGATGATGCCTTATACCTGCAATCCTGTCATCAAAGAACACGCATGTACATACATAATATAATATCGCAATCAATGATAGGGATCGGTGGAACGTGTGGATCTGGCCGAAGAAAGTAACTACGTCTCCGTCCTCTACCACAACACATCAACAAGTACATTCACATATAAGACAACCATACACATGCGAGTATGGGGTAAGTATATCATAAACTTAAATCGACATATAATAATCATTATGATAACATCACCACATCTATCTAAGCATAAGGTAAAATCATCACATCATAAATAGGTATCGTCACCAAATGACATAATATCAGCTCACATAAAATGTGGCCTAAATGAATTTAGCCAAACAACTGAAACCAATGCCTAAAAGAGTATGGCATCACCAACTAAAAGAAAAACATGAGTGGGTATTACACCTCCTCGTCAGAGGATATGAAGATACCCTTGTTCTTATTTAGTTTCTTGATGACCGAAGGCTTTTCCTTAAGACCAGCTTTCCTTTTTCTCAAGATTTTGGGGTTTTCCTCGTCTTTAGTTCTGAAACCCTCCAAATTAGGGTTCATCTCCTCATACTCCAACTTTTTCTTAGAAATCTTCAAGGAACTACCCTTCAAACTTCCCATACCTCTGGTGCTAATAGTGTTCATATCATCCTCAGTATCATCATCAAATCTTTCTCCCAACTCTTCATCCTCGGTCTCTACATCGTTAAGGATTTTACCCTTACCAACAATTTTATCCATTTTCTTCATTTTTAACACATCATAAATGAGAACCATTAAAACTTGGTGAGAGGCATGATCCCCAAAAGGGTTATTCTAAAACTCCCTTAGAGTGACATTTAGAGAGCTCATAAGATAGAAAGGGATACTCATTTCCTCGTTATGCCTAAAATAATTCAGGATAACAAAATGATGCTCGTAGACTCTATTAAATCTTCCATCATGGGTAAGATAATAGATAACTGCATATAAAACAAAATGCCATGGGCGGCTGACATTAGTAGTACTGAAGAAACCTCCTACCTTCTTTGCAAGTCTATCAGCCTCCTCATTCTCAGGGAATCTCTCATACGCTTTATTAGAATAACTACGGTCACGATAGAACTTCATTCCACTCATAGGAAGACCAGTGGCCTCCGCAATAAGTTCCTCAGTGATATCTATCCATTGATTATTGAAATGGATCTTCCCTTTCTTCCAATTACGCATGAAAAAATGGTAATTGCAGGGTTTCCGCCACAAAGCTTCTCCATATACGTAGCAAAATTCCCCTTCTGAAGAATTTCCCAAACTTGCTCATTTTGCTTCCATTCACTGCAGTTGGTAGGTTCATGTCTTTTCTTACCCCCACCCATTCTATATCTGCTAACAATGTTGCTCTGGTTCTCTCTGTGCTTGATTTTTCCATTATTCTCCTTTTCTATAATGTACTCCACAATTTTTGAGAGCCCCCAAAATCTGTGTGAAAAGGTATTTTGACACCAAGTGGCATTGCAGAGGATTAACGCCTCATAATTAAGATGTACATCACTCATGTTATCTGCATTCATTTAATTAAATGATTTTCATTTCTCTTCCTTCCGTAGATCATCTCCTTATACATTAGGGATATGATATCGTACGATAGACTGGATTCATCATTCCAAGTATAGATATGGTTAATTTTACATGCGTAGTTGGCCGCCCAATCTGCACTAATATTGCCTTCTCAGTACACATGCGTCACAATACATTTATTCATAGTCTTGATTATAGACTTGGCATAATCACTAATCATTCATTTGTTGATTCGTGTTTTGCTTTTGAATTCATCCTTACCCTCTTTAAGAATTAACTTCATTTCATCTACGGCTATAAATGGACAAAGAATGATTAATGCTTTCTCTCTAATTATTTCATCCTTGGCTTTAGTATTCAATATTCAAATTTCCAAAATAACATACAATTCTTTAGAATACCATACATTGTTTCAACAAGTTCCTGTGTGTGTGTAAATGGGTACCTGTTGAAAATGACACAAACACTCAATAGGTCATTGCATTAGCTCAAATGGTTAGTCAAAATATGTAAAACCACTAATATCGGCCTATTTCCTTCTAACTAGAAAGAGTGTAATTAGTTGCATATCAGCCCTCAGAATATGCTCCAAATCAGTGACCAATACTATCCTAGCATGAAGGATTTGATTAAAAACAAGCTAAAAATATGAAAAGCATACAATCTAGCTTTAAAACATGAAATGAAAACAAAGAACTAGCATGATATAATGGATGAAATATAAATCTAGAGTGAATCTAACAGCATAAAAATATATTTCTGATCTAAGATGAAGGCTTATTTGCTCTCAAAATAGGATTCTATTTATAGAAGAATGGGAAAGAGAGAGGGGGACAAGGTTCATTTATGAATCAGGAGGCCCAATAAATGAACATGTAAGAGCCTTTCATGCCTAAGGCATTAATAAGGCATGGGAGAGACATGGGCTTAAGGTCTTCATATTAATGAAGGTATTAATAAGGCATGTGGGGGTGTAAGAAGATGGCTTGAGGAAGTGGACCTTAATGAGGTCAAGCTTTAGAAAGTGGACTTTCTCAAGTGGGTGGAGTTGCTAAGTATTCCTTAATGGAATGTGACAACATTAGGAGGTGGGTTAGAGAAGAATTTAGAATTAGGATTAGATTAGCATGGGTGAATGGGTTGAGA
>MU227194.1:88964-102049 GCA_018584345.1 Thuja plicata | reverse complement strand
ATACTTTATAGTCGCCTCTTCAAGTATTCTCTTACCATCATTATCAAACTTGTCAGAGAATTTGTAAAGTGGTCACAAGTCACCATGCATAGTTAAATTCCTTTCCATATTATTGACTAACATACTATGCTTATTAGACTCAAGTTTTTTCTTCTTACTTGTTCTTGAACAGATGGCTTTTTTTTTTTAAACGTTTGTTTCTTTTGTCCCCTTAGAGTTTATCTCTTTCACCTCATCATCAAACTTTGTAGTCTCATCATCATTTTTTGTTGCAATTTACTTCCTTGAACTCTTTGCCTTTACTCTTTTTGTCTCTTCCCCCCGGATGGTTTAGGTTGTTGCTTCTATTTGGGACTTATTGTCTTAGGTAGACTTGTAGATGGTGCAAAGCTTCTTTTCCTCATTGGCCTTAATGAAGAAGCACCGAGAGTAGTTGCCTCTACTTCAACTATTTTCTTTGCTAATTCAATATGCCTTTTTCTTGCCTCTCACTACATGCACTGGAATTACCATGCTCTCTACTAGATTCTCAACCTACTTCTGAATTTTTCTTTCTCTACTCGGTTTGTTCAATTCAACATGTAACTTCAAGTTCATTTCTTTGTAAGTTCCAAATATTTCCTCATATATATTGACTGGTTTACTCGATAGATGTTGACCATATAAATCAAGAATTTGTTCGTCTACTTCATACCCTAATTCCATATGCCTTTTTTTGTCCTCTCTCACTACATGCACTAGAATTCCCATGCTCTCTACTAGATTCTCAACCTCTTTCTAAATTTTTGTTTCTCTTCTTGGTTTGTTCAATTCAACATGTAACTTCAAATTTTTTTCTTTGTAAGTTCCAAATCTTTTCTCATATATATCAACTAGTTTACTCGATAAATGTGGAGCATATAAATCAAGAATGTGTTCATCTACTTCATACTCCATGGGCATGATCCAAGAAGTTGTATGTTCAACTACTTCCATCATACATTGATTTATCTATATCATGAAGAAAATGGTGTCCTCATATTTCTCCACAATAATCTTAGGAATCCTCTCCCTTTACTACATTTTGCCTCAGGATTCCTTGAAGAAACCCCATAGTGTACTCTTCCTAGATTTATTGTCAAGCATGTAAAGGTAATCTCTCATTTGAACTACAACAAGTCTATCTCTAGACCATTGTAACCTTCCTACACCAGGGACTTCATCCATGAAGTAAGAGAATAGACACATGATGAAGGTGTTATATTTAAAACTTTTATTTTTGTCTTTCTTGATCTTAGATAAGCTCTCCATCAATTGTCCCCTAGGAAATTCACACCAGTCATTCTTTTCATTCTCCTTTAGAATCTTATATGATTAATATATAGATTGTTGGCAAGTGATCAATTTTGTATAAATGTGATTCACTTTTTGGTTATAATTAATGGCAACACATCCGGGTTTCAGATCGATTCATATAAAGATAATTTTTGATGATTCAGAAATTGACTAAGTATAGAAGCAAGAATACAAAAGAGTTTTAGATGTCAAAGATTGAGATCGATGAATTAAGGCAAGCGAGCTTAGAGGAAGCCAGTATGGGGTATGTATGAATTCCACCTAAGATCAATTTGGTTTTGGTTATGTCTACGGCGAGTTATGAAGAATTGAATACAGACAAACTATAGCAGAACATCAATACAAAGTAGTTGGACAGTAGCGAAGATTGAGGGAGTATGACTTGGACTCTAGGAAATCGAAGTTAGATTTTGTTTGTTGATAACCTACACATTAACTATGCAAGAGCACTGACTATACATTTTCTATTTACTATATTAAATGTATTTTGTATTGAAGCTCGACTTTGTAATATTTCTAATATTCATATTGGGAGCTGACTTTGTAAAGTTGTGAGATATATATGTAAGATCTTTTTGATAAAGATAGATGTTGGAAGTTGATGGTTAGTGATGCAGGAGCATCTTGGGTCATTGGAAATCCTGCACAACCAAATTGATGCTTTCCTTAGTTCTTTACGTTTGTTCTCTGTCGCTCGGTTTCTGTCACTTGGGCATGCTTGTTCCTGATGCTTGGTCATGCTTTCACTGACGGGTTTCGGGGATGTCCTTACCGACATTTTTTATGATGCTCGAGTATGCCTTACTGATGGTTGCTAATTTTTTGTGTTCATCTGCCCGAGATGCCTATTTTGAAAGTTGGATCTTTGGCCAACTTTTTCATTTAATTTTCATTGTTGAGTTGATTTGGGATCTCTCATTGGGATCTATGTGGACCTAAATCTGGGTCTCTCTTATGGATTATAGCGTCAACTTCCTTGTTGGACTCTTGTATATATTTGATTCATTGTTATTAGTAGAGAGGCAGTTTTGAGTATCACTTAGAAGATAAAAGATTTGAAGGTATGTCTGTGACCTAGCATGTAGGAGAATCATATTGTAATTCTTTGAATATCTGGCCAAAATCGGGAAGGCCTTACAGCCTGGAATATAAAGAGTTTGATCAATTAATGATAAAGGATCTCTGTATTTTTTTTCTCACTATGTTGTTGGTGTTCCGCATTGTTTCTACAAGCTGGCTTGGTAGTTGGGTGAGCCCTAGGCCCCATCTCCATTCCCTCCTTGCATCAGGTGGCATCAAAGTGTGGTGAGATCTAAGTTCCTTCTTGAAGCCCTAACCCTAGTGGTATTGTTGTGGGGTAGCAGATTGTGATCTACCCTACAATTGCAGAGGGATTCAAGATGGATCGTGGGAGAAGAAATCTAGATCCAGGTCTAGCTGATATACTTAGACAGATGGCTGCTAGATTGGAAATTGTTGATACAGCCCAGCGCAGAGGAAGACATCTTGAAGATGTTAGTGATGATGAATTTGAAGAGGTTCAAGGTGAAGCTGCACCTACACCTATGATGGACCAGGAAGAAGAAAGATTCCTGAGAGCCTTGACAAGTTTGAAATCTACACCTCAATTCAATCCTCTTGAGTACAATGGAAAATTCAATTCTGACAAATTGATTGACTCGATAACTAAAATAGAAAAGTATTTTGAATATGAGAATGTAGCAGAGGATAAGAAGGTGAAGATTGAAAGTACAAAGCTGAAATGCCATGCATGCTTATGGTTGGAACATCTGCAATTGGATAGAAAGAAGAAAGGAAAAAACAAAATCAAGGTATGGGACAAGATGGTTAACAAATTGAAACGTAAATTTCTACCTTGTGATTATTAGATCAACCTAGTTCAGAGAATACAAAGTTTGAATCAGAAAGACAAATCAGCAAAGGACTACACTTAGGAACTCTATACATTGGACATCAAATCTAGACATGTTGAAGATGAGGTGGAAAGAACAGCAAGATACCTGAATGGTTTGAGGATTTATATACAAGATGAGATTAGTTTGGTCAAGATGGAAAGCATTGAGGAGGCATACAAATTTTCCCTAAAAGATGAAGAAAAGTTGAACATAAGGTATCAACAAAGACAAAGAGGTAGATGTGGTAGATTCTCTAGAGGAAGAGGTAGAACTCATGGTGAAAATAGTAGATCTGAACTAGACAAGTTAGTTTCCGACACATCTCAAGACAAAGGAAAGACTAAATGGAAAGGTGGAAGTTCATACTAAGGAAGAGGAAATTACTCCAGAGGTGGATATAGCAGAAGAGGATTCCAAGTAACTTGTTATAATTGTGGTGAGGAAGGACATAAATCCTTTGAGTGTACACATGCAAGAAAGAAAGGTGGTACCAGTAGTAGAAATGCATTAGTGCAAGAGGAACCATCCAATGAACCTGAATGTAATATCATGATCCAAAGGATACTATGGAGTGAGAAAGATAAGCAAGATTCAATCAGGAAAAGTTTGTTCAAAACCAGATGTAGAATTGTAGACAAGGTTTGGAAAGTGATTTTTGACAGTGGAAGCTCGGAGAATTTGGCATCTGAGGAAATGGTTGCAAATTTGCAGTTTGAGAGGATGATATATCCAAAAACCTACAAGATCTCATGGATCAAGGATAAGCATACACTAATGGTGAGTGAACAATGTTTTGTGAATCTGAAAATTTGGAAAATACTATGATAAGGTGTTGTGTGATATTATGCCTATGGATTGTTGTCATATTTTATTGGGTAGACCTTGGAAATATGATAGAAATGCTATACATGATGGAAGGTTGAATAGATACTTTATTTGGGTTGATGGTAAGAAGAAAATTTTGTTGCCTTTGGTTGAAGAATCTGCTAATGAGTTATGCACATCTGTGAAAGTTTGTCTGATGAAAGGTAGACAGTTTTTTAAGGATTTGAAAAGAAATGATGTTTTCTATGCTTTGATTCCTAATAGACCATGTAAGAATACAGAAGATGAAACTCCTACAGAAGTTGGAAAGTTTCTCACAGAGTAAGAGGAGATAATTGCAGATAATGTACCTGATGGTTTGCCACCAATGAGAGATATCAGTCATTCTATGGATCTAATTCCTGGATCTAGTTTGCCAAACAAAGCACCACATCTGTTAACACAGACTAAAAATGAAGAGCTTAACCGACAAGTTCATGAATTATTGAACAAAGGTTTGATCTGAGAAAGTTTGATTCCATGTGTAGTACCAGCTATATTGGCACCTAAGAAGAATGGAGAATGGAGAATGTGCACTAATTTAAGATAAATTAACAAGATCACAGTGAAGCATAAGTTTCCTATACCAAGAATGGATGATATAATGGATTGTTTGAGTGGAACAAAATATTTTACCAAAATTGATTTGAACAGTGGATATCATCATATCAGAATCAAAGAAGGAGATGAATGGAAGACTACTTTCAAGACAAAAGAAGGTTTGTATGAGTGGTTGGTTATACATTTTAGTTTAACTAATGCACCCAATAGTTTTATGAGGTTAATGAATGAAGTTTTGAAGAAATTCTTGAATAAATGTGTGAATTTATACTTGGATGATATTCTGATATTCAGTAAAACTAGAGAAGAGCATTTGATGCATATAAGACAAGTTTTACAGAGATTGAAAGAGGAAAAGTTATTGATAAATCTGAAGAAGTGTTCCTTCATGAAAGAAGAGCTTATGTATTTGGGTTTTGTGATTTCAGCTAATGGATTGAAGATGGATCTAGAGAAGGTTGAATCCATATTGAGTTGGCCTACACCTTAAAATGTTATTGAGGTAAGATTATTTCATGGATTGGCAAGTTTTTACAGGAAGTTTATTAGAAATTTCAGTTCTATTTGTAATTCTATGACTGAAACAATGAGAGGAGACAACAAAATTCAAATGGACACATGGAGCTGATAAGAGTTTTGAAGCTTTGAAGCTGAAAGTTGCTGCATTACCTGTGTTAGCCTTACCTAATTTCAATAAAGTATTTCAAGTTGAATGTGATGCAAGTGGAAGTTCAATTGGAGCTATGTTAATTCAAGAAGCTAAACCTGTTGCTTTCTTTAGTGAAAAGTTGAATGATGCAAAAAGTAAATATTATGTCTATGATCAAGAGTTATATGCTATTGTTCAAGCTATGAAGAAATGGAGACATTAATTGATGTCAAATGAATTTGTGTTGTATATTGATCATAAGGTTTTACAGTATTCAAGTAGTCACAATAAGTTGAATTAGAGACATACGAAATGGATTGAGTATTTGTAGAGATTTACATTTGTGATTAAGCATAAGAATGGAGTTTCTAATAGAGTTGCTGATACATTGAGTAGAAGAAGATCTTTGTTGACTGAAATGAGAATTGAATTTTTTGGTTTTGATGACATGAAGAATTTGTATGAAAATGATCTTGATTTTTTAGAGCAGTGAAGAGTGTGCAGAGCACCTAATTCAAATCAATCAAGTAAGTATGGAGACTAACTCATTCAGGAAGATATGTTGTTCAAAGGTATTCAGTTATGTATACCAAGAGGATCAATGAGAATTAATCTGATAAAGGAGAAACATAGTAGTGGATTGGCCGGACACTTTGGCATTGATAAAACTTTGAGTTTGTCAAAGGAGAGGCACTTTTTGCCTCTATTGTATAAGGATGTTCAAAAATTTGTGAAAATTTGTGGATTTTATCAAGTTTCAAAGGGAGTAAGTTAGTATACTGGTTTGTATACACCTATTACTGTTCCTGAGAAACCTTGGAGTGATATCAACATGGATTCTGTTCTTGGTTTACCTAGGAAAACAAGAGGTAATGATTCCATATTTGTTGTTGTGGATAGATTTTTGAAAATGAAACATTTCATACCATGTAAGAAAACATCAGATGTAGTACACATAGAAAATATTTTCTTTAAGGAAATTGTCAGATTGCATGGATTATCGAAGAGTATCATTTATGAGAGATAGAGTAAGTTTGTAAGTTATTATCAGAGAACACTTTGGAAAAATTTAGAAACTGAGTTGAAATTTAGTTCTACATTTCACCCATAGACTGATGGACAAATAGAGGTTGTAAACTGAAGTTTGGGTAAATTATAGAGATGTTTAGTTGGAGACACACCAGGAAATTGGGATTTGATGTTGGCACAAGCAAAGTTTGCATACAACAGTTTAGTAAATAGAAGTAGTGGAAAGACAACATTTGAGATTGTTCATGGCACACAACCAAGAGGTATATCAGATTTGAGAGATATTGTTGGAGAAGAGAAAAAGAGTGTTGAAGCAGAAGAATTTGCAGAATTTATGAAGACATTGCATGGTTATGTAAAACAGAAGCTAGAGAAAATTAATCAGAAATACAAGGATGATACAGACAGATCAAGAAGACATAAAACATTTGAAGTTGGTGATGTTGTAATGGTTCATTTAAAGAAAGGAAGATTTCCTATTGGGACATATGATAAACTAAAGATAAAGAAATTTGGTCCTCGCAAAATACTGAGAAGATTTGATAGTGAAAATGCTTATGAAGTTGGCTTACCTGATGACATGGATATATCACCTATATTCAATATTTTAGACTTATATGAATATCATAAACCTGATAAAGAAATGACTATACCAAATGATTATCCAAAGAATCAGATAGAGGACGTTGAGAAGATTTGGAAACAATGAGTTGGAAGAAGCACAATAGGAAAATAATACATGGAGTATCTGGTAAAGTGGAAGAAAAAACTGATTGAGGACTCATCTTGGATTTCTCAATCTAAGTTGGATTCATTTTAGGCTGGACCTGACACATGATTTGGAGAATCATTTCTTGTAACCTCAGGTGTCAGATGTAGGACAATCTTGGGTCACTGGCAATCCTGCACAACCAAAAAGATGTTTTCTTTAGTTATTTATGTTTGTTCTTTGTCACTTGGGTTTTGTCTCTTGGGGATGTTTGTTCCTGATGCTCAGTCATGCTTTCACTGACGAGTTTTGGCAATGTCCTTATTGACAATTTTTCTAATGCTTGAGTATGCCTTACCGACGGTTGCTGATTTTCGGTGTTCATCTGCCTGAGATGCATATTTTGGAAGTTGGATCTTTGGCCGACTTCTTCATTTAATCTCTGTTGCTAAGTTGATTTGGGATCTCTCATTGGGATCTGTGTGGACCTAAATCTGGGTCTCTCTTATGGATTTGAGAGTCGACTTTCTTGTTGGACTCTTGTATATATTTGATTAATTACTCTCAATTGAGAGGTAGTTTTGAGTATCACTTAGAAGATAGAAGATTTGAAGGCAGTTCTATGACCTATTATGTAGGAGAATCCTATTGTAATTCTTTGAATATCTGGCCAAAATTGGTAAGGCCTTACAGTGTGGCATGTAATGAGTTTGATCAACTAATGATAAAGGATCTCTGTATTTTTCTTCTCTCATTGTGTTGTTGGTGTTCTGCATTGTTTTTGCAAGCTAGCTTGGTAGTTGGGTGAGCCCTAGGCCCCATCTCCATTCCCTCCTTGCGTCAGTTAGTTGATGATTTGTTGAGTGAATAGCAGAGCATAGAATGAGAGAGATTGTTGAAGAATTATAAAGGAACTATCTAAGCACCAGTGTTGCTTGTTTTTTTTTATGACTGAGAATACTTTGTAAATAGAATTACTTTGTAAGAGCTATAAGCTCAGTTGGCCCCTAACAGGGTGGTGTGAACCTTTAACAAGGTTTTAATTCCTTTAACAAGGAAATGTGCTATGTAATATTCAGCTCCTAACAGGGCTAGGTCTCCTAACAGGGACATTATACTTTAGTACATGCTTATGGGTACCATCCCCACCAGGGTTTTCCCTTGGCCAAGGTTTACTCGAAAAAAAATATGTTGATATGAGTACTGTGTCATTTTCTTATGTTCTTTTCTTTACTGCAATTTTATGGTTAATATTTAAATGATTGAAGAATTTAATTAAGTGTTATAATATTGATTCACCCCCCCCCCCTCTCAGTATTATCCAATCCTAACAATTGGTATCAGAGCTTTTGGCCCTTGGAGAGAAATTCTAATAGCCTTAGGGAGATCATAATGGATTTGGATAGCTTGCAAGAAAACTTTGATGTTGCACTTGAAGAGTTTGACAAAGCAAATGTAGAAAATGGAGAGTTGAGATTCAACATGCGAAGAGCTAAGAAATTTATAAAGAAACTCAAAGAACTTGATCTTTCCAGAAGTCAAAGACAAGATCTTATGGTTCAGATAAAAGAGGATTTAGATGAAGACAAATTAGATCAGGTGAGGAAACTAAAAGAAGAGAATGAGACTCTGAAACTTGAAAATGAGACTATGGCTAAAGAGATACAGGTAAAGAAGGATGCTAAGAAGAAAGTTGAAGAATCTTTAAACAGTGCATTAGATAAAATGAAGAATGAGGCTAACAACTACAAGAATTATGTGGAGATAGAGAAATACAATCAGATTATAAAAGGTGAACTTGTTGAAGAAAAGAAACACATTGAGGAACTTCACACCAGCAGTGATTTGATTGATGAATAGATAGAAAAACAAAAACCTAAAGGTGATATGACTGGTATTGGCTTCAATGAAGCTAAATTTTCAAAGAATTAGGAAGAGAAATCAAATGAGAAGATTGATACTAAGAAAACTTCTACTGAAAAACCTAAAGAGAAAATCAGACCCTTCAAAGGTAGATACTTTGGTTGCAATAGATTTGGACACATGAAGAGAGACTGTAGAGGTAATGCCCCTTTTAGAACTTTTTCTAGTTATTGTTTTAACTGTAATGGATATGGTCACAAGAAAGAAGAATGCAGAAAACCTAATCAATCTGGATATAGACAAGACAATGGAAGAGAATCTATAGTGAAACCTACATGCTACAAATGTAATAACATTGGACACATTGTGAAGTACTGTAAGCTGCAAGTTAATTAGGAAAGAAGACCTCCTATATGTTACAAATGCAATAATCTAGGACATATAGAAAAATTTTGGAGGTATAATGGATCAAACAATAGAAGAGTACCACCTCCTATGAATTCATAGAAGAATACAAATGATACTGGTAAGAGTGTTGCAGATTTGAAGAGTGATTTTGAAAGTTGTTTTAACAAAGCATAAGATAGAAACAGTGATAAGATTTGGAAGATCAAAGAAACAAGTGAGACATCAATTCAGGGAGAGTCAGTAGATGGTACTGGATCTTTGCTTGATGGTAGAAAAATAGAATTGACCTAATTGGCCGATCATGGCCTTAGGGGGAGCATTGGATATAGACATCAGAATATATCATTCCCCAAAATTCATGGATTGAGCTCGAGTGAGCTTGGGTATGAACTTGGCCGACATCATTGAACATACATCTAAGAGCACAACATCAGTCGACACATATATTTTATTCGTGAGATCTAAGAGGCGACTCGATAGTTTTGAGTAAAAGTGAAATTTATGACCTAATCTTGTATAAAGAACCATTTGATGACTTATCTCTTTACCATTTGACGAAGAGAGAGCTAAGGAGATCACAGAGAATAAATATTCAAACTATTCTACATTGGTCGTGCGTGATCGACTGAAGCATAAACTCATATTTCAACGGAAGAAAGTTATTTACATTATATAGCTATGGATGCACCAATTATTTTTGATCTTGTAGATCAACATAGGTACAAATTTAAGAAACATTTGTTTAATTTATGTGAAGAGGATTTAGAAGGAGCATTTCCCAAAACCTCATATGGCGTATTACACGTAGAAGACATTAGGGCTTACATACATTATAAGTATGATATACAGGGAATTGATGAGATATCAACTGAGATGGATAATATGACTGATAATCGAATCATGAAAAAAGAATACAAACACATTGATCAATTAAGAATAATGAAAATTCTGGACTTATGCGAATTCTATGAAGATGAATAGTTTAAGATATTGTTGAGCAGGGTTCATGATTAGTTTATTTGGATAGGTGATCAACCTATGAAGATTTTTAATGACCTAATTCATGAAATGATTGGAATGGACAACACCGGAGTCATCCATATTGTAGAGAAACATGTAAAGAATGAAACCCTAACTCATTACAAATGGGACAGACGGGCAATGACAATGAATGACATCTTTCAGCAAGATGTGAGATTGATTGCTATGATACTTGGATAAAAATTCTACTACAGTAGTAGACCTAACTCAGTATTTGCATGAGTAATCATGATGGCATGGAGAATGGTGAAGGAAAATGTGAAATTTAACCTATGCAAAGTTCTAGCACAATAATTTATTGAAAATGTGAAGCTAGTGAAGAAGGAGAGAACTAAGACCTTCAGATTTGGTTCATTGTTGATGCTTATGTTTATTCATATTAAGCATAAATTTCTTAGCTTACATCCTAGTGGTTTGAAATCTAGGATACCTACTGGCATTTTAATTCTATAGAGCTACAAGAGACAGAATACTAATTGGGTTGATGGACAATTGTTTGTTATAATCAAGATCCTACAAAGACAGATGAAGAACAGGTACAGGTACATGAGGACATTGTTGAAAAGTACATGGATACAATTTGTTTCATGGTTGAAACTGATTGTGTATGTTTTGAAGAAGAAATGCCTAGAAATAAATGGTGTTATCCCATGGGTTATGAAGTAAGTTCTGAGGTACTTACCATGCAAGTAGAACATGTTATTGCATCAAAATTTGATACATCAGAATAAATATAGGGAACATATGAGGATAAATCAGCAAAGGTGAGAGAAGAACAAACTAGAGGTCTGAGGAAAAGAAATATTGAGAACCTTGTACATGAATGTGGTGTAAAAGTTGGGTTGACAGAATAAGAACTGAAAGAAGTGAAAAATAAAATGAAAGATAGATCTCTTGGACTAGAAAGTGAAAGTATTGCAGCCCCTTCTACTCCTGAGGTAGTTATGATAGACATTCCACCTCCTCCATAACAACAAACAACACAAACAAAGAACAACACTTCTAGAGTAACTAGATCAAGCATGCAGACATCACCTAAAGAGTAGAGCACAATAAGAGAAGAGAAGAAAAAAGAGAAGCACTTGTGGAAGCATGACATGAAGATGATAGAGAAGAGAGCAATAGAACAAGGTAAATTAGTCACAATTGATAAATACTATGATAGGTATGAAGAATCAGACAAGCTTAAGATTGAAGACATTGTGATTGAACATTTACTTACTTTCAAAAAGACTCTTTTAGAAATTGAAGGAAGTATACCTATAGACTTGTATGGGAGATTGGAGATAAAAAAACATGTAGCATAGATTGAGGATGATACAATCAGGAATCATGAAATTGATAACATGTTGCTTGTGATATTCATACAAGAAATTAAAACCTTTGTTAAGGACCAAGGTAAGATTGTTGAAAATCACAGAGAGGAAGTATGATGAAGTCACTGAGGAAACTCAGAAGGCACTAGAGAAGATATTGATGAATACTACTTCTGAAAATCCCCCACCTCCTAAGACCACTTCACCTACACAATTAGGAATGGGTGAAAGATCTAAAGAAATAGAGGCAAATGATGAGAAGAGAGAAGTAGATCCACCACCATATTTTAATTTTTCTGGTGTGTCAGTGACTCTTGACCCTTCACAAGATGAAAAGGACCCTTTTTGAAGGAATGTGGACACCCCTATAGTAGATGAAGCTGAAAAAAGAGGAAGAAGAGAAAAAAAAGGAAGAAGAACAGAAGACAAAACAGCAAGAGGATGAAAAGAAAGAGGTAAACACATCATCCATCTCATTGTTGGCAAGCAATGTTGTAAATGTTGATAGCATGGATGAAGTTGAATTGGTCAAATTGGCATTTACTACATTAAACAAAGCCAAGGAAAGATCATAACAGAAAGGAGACAAAAAGGCTAAATTAATTACTAGAGCAATTGATACTGTGAACAAATTGCTTCTAGTACCTATTGTTTTCCAGCACAAAGATGACATTGAAAATATGAGAATATCACTTGATGAATTTAATGGAAACTATGAGAATTTGGTAAAGATTGCAGAGGAGAAGGCAGAGAAGACATATTTAGAGAAGAAGTTAACAAAATTTTGCAAGTCTATCACATGGGACTTAGGCATTGTAAAAACTTGTTTGAAAAATGCAAAGAGTTGCATTGGACATGGGAGAAAACTGTTTACTTATTGCATGAATCCAATAAGGCATGTTCAGAATGTAGAAGACATTATTGCCAAAGAGAGGGCAACTCTAAACAGTATGATGGACGGTTGTGAAACATCTTTACAATCCACAACATAGTTAAACAAGGAAGTCTCAAGAATTTTGGCTAAACTCAGTGTATTGAATAATGAAAAAGGGAGAGTATTGACAAGATTTAATTTGTTGAAGAGCTTTATCACTCCTAAGCTATCCATACTTGAAGTTCATTTCTCAAAAGTGGAGAAAGTGACAAATTTGCTGACTAAATCTATGCCCACAAAATTGAAAGAAGCTGAGACCACATCATTTGCACTGAACGGCTTAGTTCACATTAGCCAAGTATTGTTCAAAACATGGATTGCAGAAGTGAAGATCTTCGAAGATTCTTTTCAGGATATTCTAAAACTGGTGAGAAAGCACTAAAACCTATTATTTTGTATGCACCTTTGTCATTGTTGTCAAAGGGGGAGAAGAGAATATATATATATATATATATATATA
>MU227194.1:66232-81899 GCA_018584345.1 Thuja plicata | reverse complement strand
GAACAATATAAGGTTAATTTACCGAGTAACAGCAATATATTAAGACATCTAAGGGACTTGTGGATTTATTTTTGTGGTAACTGATTCACCCCTCCCCTCTCAGTTACTCCATCCATATTTCCAACATCATATTGGGAGCCAACTTTGTAAAGTTGTGAGATATATATGTAAGATATTTTTGACAAAGATAGATGTTGGAAGTTGATGGTTAGTTGATGATTTGCTGAGTGAATAATAGAGCAAATAATGACAAAGATCATTGAAGAACTATAAAGGAACTAAGCACCAGTGTTGCTTGTTTTGTTCATGACTAAGAACACTTTGTAAATAGGATTACTTTGTAAGAGTTGTAAGATCAGTTGGCCCCTAATAGGGTGGTGTGAACCTTTAACAGGGTTGTAATTCCTTTAACAAGGAAATGTGATATGTAATATTCAGCTCCTTATAGGGCTAGGTCTCCTAACAGGGATATTATACTTTAGTACATACTTGTGGGTACCATCCCCACTGGGGTTTTCCCTTGGCCAGGGTTTCCTCAAAAAAAAAATATGGTGTTATGAGTACTGTTTCATTTTCTTATGTTATTTTCTTTACTGCAAGTTTATGATGATATTTAAATAGTTGAAGAATTTAATTAAGTGTTATAATACTGATTCAATCCCCCTCTCAGTATTATCAAATCCTAACATAGATATGCCTGACAGTGAGTTATCTTTGTTAGAGTGATAGATCTTGTACCTAATAAACATATATACAAATCGTATATCCAATCGAATGATATCATTAATAGTCATTTCTCTCTTATCCTACTATGACCTAGTAGAATAGTTAATAGTATGGTTCTTGATAGATGTCAACACGGGGATCACATCAGAAGCATTAAATCCAGTTAATGTCACGATAACCTCCTTTCTAATCTCATAGGGTTTGTCCAACAATAAGAATTATGCATGAATTATGCTCAACATATACCTAACCCACTCATTCTCATCAAAGGTTAGATATTTAATGATTTGTGCTAGCTTTTTTAGCTCTCACACTTTGTATTCATCCTTGAGGTTAGAGTTAATAGATAGCTCTATCAAATAAAGTAGGTATATCTGTGAATCACTCAAATCCTCCAAATTGGCATGAATATACACTCTTATATCTTCCACGTACAAAACATCGTATGGAATGGTCAAGCATTCCCATTTTAGATCATCCTTTATGTATTTGTATGGGTGTTTCTTAAATGTAGGTCTAGGCCTCTCAGTTATATCAACGATCTTAAGTGTATCCATGAATGAAAGATAAAGATTTCCAACTTCTTACCAAAATACATCTTTATAATGAACTAGGGTTTGCATAAAAAATCTTCTTCCTTGCCTTCGAACACACTGAATTTGCCTTCCAGAACTCTCTACTCACTTCTCCTCAAAGTGCAAAGTAACAAATTAATTGAATTTTATGTTCCTACCAAATTTTTTATACCATGAGAAATATTCTTCTTATTCTTTTGTTGCACACTTTGATTTACATTTCCAATCCATATATTGAATTACCTTTGTAATTCCTTAATCTATCTTATTAAACTAGCCAACCATCGTCATAAGCTTATGTCCATTTCACAAATTTATGACAACTATATTCATGCTAACAGTCTAAATTAATTATGTTGAATTAGCAATATAAGACAATATACATTAAGCTTGACTCAACTGAGTTGCATAGGCCTACTATTTTAACCTAGTTGCTCTGATACATATGAAAAATCCACCCCTTGACTAATTATTTTTTACTAAACATTGAATGTTAACTTAACCAACCAAGCATCATTCACTTTTTAAGAAATGGTAGTTTTACAAATCCTTTGTTCACAATGGAAGCAACAACTCAACATCACAATATACCCCTACACTTGCTAGTGTTAAGATTCCATAATTACATTCATCCCTACACCCATAACTATTCCTCAAGGGTTCACTTTTGATGACCTTGCAAACGTATCCTCTCATGGGAACTTAGAGGCTTCATAGTTCACCCTAACATGGAGATTACTCTCCTCTTCTCTTTAAATGATGACTATTAATTAAGTGCACTTTATACACTTAGTCCCACCACAATGAAATATATGAACTCTCATCATGTGTTGGTTCAATAACAATCATTGTCAATCATTACTTTTACTAACTTACACATACGCACAGGGGTCAGATCACAAATCACACGTGCAATTATATCGAGCATGCAAAAAATATACACAAAGGACAAGCTAATACACATCATACGTACAAAATTTAAATAACTTTACCATATATAATATACATAGTGAGTAGCTCTAGCATATATCACAAAGACAATAGTCATTGGCTCATAAATGAGTTACAAGGACAATAATGACCGCCCCATACAAGTATCACAAATAACATAATGACTGACTCATAAATGAATCACAAAGACAATATTTATTTGCTCATACAACTATCACAAATATAATGGTGATTGGTTGATGTACAATGGCTAAATAACCCCTATGCATAGTGCATCCCTGAGAAAGGGAAGTCAGTGCATGACACGCTACACCGTGGGTCCCATTCCTTTCTCTAGTCCTTTGCACCAATAGATACTTGGAAAGAGGGCTTGGTGCATCCCATCCTACCCCAAGGGAAAATCCTCAACCCAACAGGAAGATTTATACCATCAAACAACAAGGAACATGATTATGTCCATCCAATACTACAATTTCAATTTGTCCTCAAGCCTAAGGATTTCCACAAGTAATAAACCAACCTAGCCCAATGGATTTTGGCTTCAATCGCCTATAGCACACATGCAACAAGTATATCCAAGTACAAAAAAATATCTTTGGACATATACTACATAAAAAACTTAGCAGTATTATCAGAAATCTTCTTCACAATCTCAGGTAACACTTGGCAATAATCACTCCCATTCTATATGCAACAGCCAATGAAAACTCTCGATAGAGCTGTTAACTCCAGTTGCAGCTACCTACAAGGTAAAGAACCTACTTGTGAAACCGTTACCGTATCAAATCCCAAATAGCCCCTAGTAATCCTTCACTCTATGAACTGGGTGAATGTTGGCTAATTTAGAAGATACAACAATGCTATAGGCACCCGCCATTCAAATGATCCAAATATAACTTTCTAATTGTTATTGTATCATATCCTAGGTATCGAAATAAAGGGTTAAGCTTCTTAAACACAAAGAACCAAAAAAATATGACCTCCTATAGAGCCTACAAAAGTGGGAATGTCAAATAGATTTGTTACAAACCCAATACCTAGAGTTTCCTCCCTACACCCTCCCCCTACGAACTTGAGGTCACGAGGGTATCCTTCACCCAAGAACGCCCTATGTTTCTACTTCCAAACAGGTCAAAGTTACACGTAGTTCTCCTCTCAATTTCTATCAAAGGACCTACACTCAAGTTCTTATAACCATGGTTTTGTTGATATTTTACCTTAATCAACAACACCAACTTTGTAGTTGATAAATTGATTCTATAAGACAAACTATTAGAGTTATCAAGATCCTAGATTTCAATCTGCACACCTGATTATTATTCACAAGCCACCCAGAATTATGGAACATCTATTTTATGCACAAAGGGGCTAGACGTATTACTCAAAATTAGGTACCCTTCATTCACACAATTTAAAATCACTCAAAACATCAAATTTAAGACACTCAATTGAAAATCAAATAAAACATAATTTTAATTCAAAAATCCACACAATCAATGGAAAATCTAAACTTTGCCCAAGTCACTTTAAAATAATTGTATCTCAATTAAAATCAAATTTCATAAAATCCCACTAAACAAGAAAATTCACCAAAATCAATTGAAAATCAAATGACAATAAAAGTTGACCAAACCTTATAGAAAGGAAAATAGAATTTAAAACTCGTTAAACAATATCAAAAATCAAATGAGAAGCAAACCTCACCAATATTTATCAAAATTAGATAAGATTTCACAGTTCCTCAAACTCACCTACAAATCAAATTTCTTGGAGCTCAATTATTTGAAATCCAAAATCAATCTCAATGCAAAATAATTGGGCACCAAACTAAAATTCAAAAAAAAAAAGGTTCCTAAAACTTAAAATCTCCCCCTTCTCCTCCTCCTCCTTCTCTTCTCCTTATCCTTCTCCTCATTCTTCTTCTCCTTCTTCTACTTCTCCTTCTCCTCTTCCTCCTCCTCCTCCTTCTTCTCTTTCTTCGTCTTCTTCTTCTCCTCGTTCTCCTTCTTCTCCTCCTCCATCTCTTTCTCCTTCTATTTTATTTTTATGTAGTTAATATTAATTCCGAGTGGTTAAAACCATGGGAGTGGTAACAATTTATGTTGAGGTCCAATCAAGGTATTAGTGATGATTTTTCTCCTAGATCCAAAGATGTGATGTGAAAATGTTAGGGTCAATCAAACCATTTTAAATCTTGATCCAACCTAATAAAATCTTATCCAAGATATTACTGCTTGATTTCCAACTTGTTCTTAATATATATTTTATTTAGTTTGATTTGGAGTTTGGAGATGTATTACTGCTTGATGGACTGACAAGCCTCTGATCTAACGCTAGACAAAGTAAAAAATAGCAGTGACACGTGGATTCTGATTAGATCAAATATATAATTAATATTTTACACTAATTTTAAAATTATAACTTATAGATGGCTCTTTAACGGGGAAGCAGCGAACCCCTATAGTTTATAATTAATAGTATAAAGTAGTTTCAAATTTTAAATTATTATTGACTATCAAAGGATGCTTTACACACCTCATTGGAGGAATTGGCCAAATGTTTGCAACAAGTGAAACAATCACCTGTGCAGTTAATCCAAATAGCTATGCATCCAACAATGAATTCCTTGGGTGAGCATAGATTACTGAGACATCCAGATAAAGAGGTAAGACTTGTTGTTTTTAATTGCCTAAGTGAAGTTATAAAAAGTACAGCTGCTGAAACTCCTTACAAAGATGATAAAATGAAGGTTCTCATTCTCCTTCTTATTCTCTTTCCCCTCCTTTTCTTCTATTTATTCTTATTTTCTTCTTCTAATCCTGCTCCTCCTCCTTCTCCCACTTCTCCTCCTCATCCTTCTCCTTCTCCTTCTCCTTCTCCTTCCATTCCTCATCTTTTCTACCTCCTCCTCCTCCTCCTCCTCCTCCTCCTCCTTCTTCTTCTTCTTCTTCTTCTTCTTCTTCTTCTTATCCTTAACCTTCTTCTCCTTCTCATCCTTCTCCTTCTTCTTCTAATGCATTCATAGATAGAGGGAACTCAAAGAGATCTATCTAGTCCTTGGAAAATGACTTAAACAATTAAAATAATAGGATAGAACTGACAAATATGAAAGATCAACCTTCTTTTATTATCAAGATATCATATAAAATGGATCTGTAGGATGCATTCATACATGTTAGGCATACATGCCTATTTACAATCAGAAACCCTTACAAAATTCTTAGATAAATCTAGTGCCAGATAATTTTAAGAATGTTTCCCCTATAGGAACAAACCCATAAGCTTATAAAGCCTTCGCAAACCTCAGGTTGACATAGAAAGATTACATTCCCCAATGAGAGAAAACATAATACACCAATAGGTTAGGACTCAACTCATTAAGATCTACTTCAAATTAAATAAATACGAATCATGATCCCTCAAGTAGGTCAGCCATCATCGAGAAATGAGTCGATCTACATCATTGATCAGGAAAACCTTCACAAGATTGGAAAACATGAAAACTGGCCAGAAACATGAAGAACAAGACAGTCTCGCCAAGAATCTTCAAGACTAATAAAATAGGAAAATAGGAAAACAAATATTTTTGGTTGATGTCAAATTACCAAGATCCCAAGATGCTCATGCATCAGACACTTGGTTTTATTTGAAATGTGAGCCTCTCACTTTCTTTGGCCAAAGGAAAACCAAAATAGTCAACCTCGGCCTAAGAAATACATGAAGAATCTTCTACTAGTCTATCATTCCATTTGACAAGATACTCCATATACTGCTTACCTCTTGTACTTCTACCAACTCTACTATCTAAATTTTTCTCTATCTGATCCATCTGCTTCTTAAGATACTATTTTTCAACATTCAATCCATCATTGCTAGTGAAATATTTTTCATGATACTCATATAAATAAACATCATTGAATATAGGTGATATATGCATGTCTTCTAGTAACTCCACTTCATATGCATTCCCTAAATTAAATCTCCTCAAGATCTTACAAGAACCAAATTTCTCCATCCTCAATTTGTTTTAAGTACAACCAGGAAATCTACCCTTCTGTAAGTACACCATAACTTCATCTCCTACCTAAAATTCCTTATGTCTTTACTTCATGTCTGCTCTTTTTTTGTAACTTTGATTCATCCTCTCCAAATATTGTCGAATTTCTTCATGCAATGACTTCATAACCTCATAAAATTCTTCATCTCTGACACTTTTCTTAACATCAGAACTGGCATACCTCAATTATGCCACTCCTTTTGGATTAAAACCAGTAACTATCTCCAATGATGTCTTTCATGTGCTCTTATTTACTGAACCATTATATGCAAACTTTACCTAAGGAAAAAGAAAATCCCAATTTTCAGGCTTGTCTCTAACTAAATATCTCAACAAATTCCCTAAAATCTTGTTCACAACCTCTGTCAGTCCATCGGTTTGTGGATGAAAACTAGAATTGTACTTCAAATTGGTCTTTATCTTCTTCCAAAGTGTTCTACAAAATTATCCAAACCTATTATCCTCATCTGAAACAATGTTTTTTAAGTAATCCATGTAATCTCACAATCTCCTTAAAAAATAGATCATCTACATGTACTGCATCTGCAGTCTTCTTACAAGGAATGAAATGTGTCATCTTAGAAATTATATCTACAACCACAAAGATTGAATCATGTCCTCTCTATGTTTTTTGCAAACTAGTTACAAAATCCATTCTGACTTCTTCCCACAGTCTGTGTGGTACTGCCAAATGTATATACAATCCCACATTCTAACTACTACCTTTTGCAGCTTGACACTCTTTACAACCCTAAACAACTTGATGATGACATTAAGTTTTTCCATTAGTATACTTAAGTGAAAAACATGATAAAGGTCATTGGTATAGGCATACCCAACATACAACACACTGCATAACCGACGAGATGACAATGCCTATCGTAAAAATGATAAGTATAGAAATGCCCGATGAACACTGTGAAGTGTTGAACTAACGACAAAGCATAAAGGACATCACCAACGAAATAGTTTTCGGTACATCGCTGATGGATCCAAAATCACTAAACCGACAGTAAAGTTTTATGAACATCGCCGACAGAACAGAAAAGGCAAGGAACTCGACGAACAATTCAATATATCGACACTGATGGAGAAGAAGCCTGACAGAGCAAAGAATGAAAGAAACCTGACAGACTGACAAAGAAGCCCGAGCATCAGAACCGATAGTCTGTTACAGAACCCGCAAAAAGTGGATCTAACTTTCCATGTCAGATAAAACATTGTACTTATATTTATAGAGTTTTAATTTATTTTAAATCATTACTTGAGGGTCAAGCAAGTATATTGTAAATGTTTTAAAGCATCCTAGCGGATCTAAAACATAACTAACTAAAGATCAAGGTCAAGTTGTAAACTTTGAATCTAGAGTTAACATGAAAAGCGTGAATCAAGAATGGACTTAGAAACTAGTATATATATGTTCAATCATTTGTAATAAAAAGAGTTGAAAAATTATTGTAACCACAAAGAGCATCTAAATAGTAGAAGTGAATTCATGCAAAGTTTAGAAATAGATCATAAGAGTTCTCAAGGACACAGAGAAGGCTACTGACGAGCTGAGACAAGGTATCATTCAATCACTCAAGGTGATTACTTATACATTGTAAGCTTTATAGGATCTGTTATTAGCAATTAGAGATTGCATATACTATCAGATCAACATTTATAATGTAGTTTGATTCTAACAAGTGCATCACATCAGAAATCCTTTAGTAGAAGGTGGACTTAACAGTTCTTGACAAATCTCTTAACAAAGTGCACACCTAATGGCGTTTCTAAAGCTTCAAATGAAGTAGATCCTAATAGGTCTCCACTCCTATACTCCTAACAAGGTAGATCATCAAAACTGATCAAATTGTAAGCCTTAACCGACTCTCTTCTTATCTACAGATACTAAAGTTTTGTGGGTGACATCCCCACCGCAGTTTTTACTTCCTAACAGAAGTTTTCTACGATATCATATCTTGTGTTATGTGTTATTTAATTTCATGTATGTTTCTTGAATGTTTACACATGTAAAGAACTTATGTCATGATTTCACATACATAAAGAAAAATGAACAAATAGATAAGTGAATATACAAATCTGATGACACAAAGGTTAATGGGCTAATCACATTAAAGTTTTAGAGGTACTGATTCACCCCTCCCCTCTCAGTACATCATTCCAATAATTCCAACAATTGGTATCAGATATAAGGCTCTCTCTTAAAAATCTTAAAGACTTAAGAGAAAAGATCAAAACAATGGAAAAGTACAAACTAGACAAGACTATTGAGAATGGGCAGTTACAAATTTAGATTTACTATGAGCAGTACAAAGAGGCGACAGTAAGCATGAGAAAGTTGCTTGATGAAAGAAAGATTATGGAAAATAGGCTTAATGGAAAAGATTATCAAGAAGAGGAGATCCCGAATTACTTCAACTCAACTGAATCAACAACAAGAAAAGCATCAGACACATTAGTAGAAGAAACCACAAGTCTATAAGAGGTCAATCTACATCTGACAGAGTAAATCAAGATGTTGTAAATCAGTCAAGAGACTTAGATGGTAAAAATGATTGATGTCATGAATGATTCAAGAAAAGATGAATTAGAGAGAACATTGGTTATTGATGTTAGGAGGAAAATCACAGAGAAGCTAAAAGAAAAAGAATCAGAGATTCAAAGACTTACTGATCATCACCATGAGATTACCAATCAGATTATTCTTATGAGTCAAGAGGAAAAAATATTAAATACTGAACTCATTGAAAGAATATAGATCATCGGTGAGCTAAGAGAAGAAAATAAAAAGCTAAAGCATGAAGTCAGAATTCCGAATCAGGACAATGAATTAATCAAGAAAGCTTAAGATAGCAATAAAATAATGGACGATTTTCTTGACAGACAAAGAAGAGTCAACAACTACACAGGTCTAGGGTATGCCGACAATGGAGAATCATCTAATCAATTAGATCAAACATTTGCAGAAACAAAATGAAAGGTATTACTCAATCACAATCTACTTTCATTGGTAATTGTTATAAATGTCAAAGAAAGGACATAAGGCACATGAATGTAGATCTAAGGTGAAAAATCCAAAGAAGGAAACCTGCATGGACAAGTACTGTCCTACCTGCAAAATGAATGGACATACACATCGAGAGTGCTGGAAAAAGAAAAAGAAAACATGGATGCCAAAAGAACCTGATAATGGCTATAAACCGACAAGAATCAATAACTCATATGTTTGGGACTATAACACATGGGTAAACTGTATAGCATGTGGAAGGTATGGTCATATTCATGCCAACTGTATGAGAAAACGGACTAGAAGACCAAGAGGATGGACCAATCTAGATATGGCATGTTTACATTGTCATAAGGTTGGACATGTGATAAAAGATTGCAAAGACCAACTGACAGACGCAAGCACTTATACCAATGGAAACACCGTTGATGACATCAAGAAGCTGAGAAACAAGATGTGGAGAAAAGATACAAACACTGAAGGTGCTAGAACAAGCAATGCAAATGATGACACCCCATCCAAGGGATCTGGTGGCATCACTATTCCCAACTAAGCTACACAAGTAAGTATGGAACTGCATTATGACAAGTTATATTATGCATCAGTTTCATTACACACTGATAATAATGACAAAATTAGCATTATTGAAGATGCACTATATTTTTACTTGTAATATTATTGAAAAACAATTACATTAGTAAATGGGTACCAATAAGCATCGGTGAACACACACAGTAAAGTTGACACTACTTACCGAAATGTATCGGGCATCACACAAAAGCCAAGTCGCTAAGTGTATCCAACAGACATTGGTGATCTTTGAGCCAACAAAGGTTGTCGTCGCCATCTTACCGACAATCATTGGTGAAATCACCAAAGCTACTAGCTACTCCAAAACTTTGTGCCTATACCGACGATGTTATTTATGCCTCAACCGACGAACTCAGTCTTTGTACACTGACTAGTTGTTGGGCATTAATGAAAACTTAGGGCACAAAAATTTATAGAACTGTGACAGAAGAAATCATTTCACACCCAAGATTTTTGAGCAACGAAGTAGAGCTAAGCAGAGTGATTGAAGTGAAACCGCAATAAGATTCAAACACGACTCAATAGATTCACGAGCGATCACAGAGATTTAGTTCCTACAATCACCGACCGCACTGTGTTTAAGTTACGGAAAGCCCTAAATTTAAAAATACGATGGCATCTACTTCAAGAACAGAAAAATTGAAAGAGGATAAGATGAAAATGATTAATCTTATTACCAATAGTACTTGTGTTGAACCTAAATACAACTTACACCCAGAAATTGCATCGTAACCTGATGATTCTGGAGCATTCTCTAGAATCCCACCTAGGGTTTTGCTGGTAGAGGATGTAAGGTCCTATATACATTGCAAGATCTTGGAATTAGGAGATCTAGACCTAGACAATTCCTATAAGGCACTATGTGATGAAATTGGAAACCTAAAAGAAGAGCACAAGCATCTGGAAGTGAAAGGTCTGACAAATGCATTACACTTTCCTAGGGTTTTTAAAGATCGAATGGATACATATAGTTCTTAGCAGAATGCATAACCAGATATTGTGGCTTGATCAGCCTAAACGAATAACAAAAGATGTTATTCATGCAATTACTAGATATCCCACAACCGACAAGCCAAAATCTCATAAGCACCCATCCATGAAGGAAGTAGAAAAGTTAACAGGTGAAAAATTAGACAAAAGAGGTCTCAAGGTTAACACCACCACCAACGAGGAACTCAAGTTTGGTGCATGTGTGGTAGGATATAAAATATTTCAGGCTAGCAGAATGAACATAAAAATCACTGTTATGAGCACAACCTACAAGATCATCAAACTAGGAAAGAAGATGGATCTTGGAGAAATATTGTTAAATCAACTTGAGGAGAACATGAACACCATAAGGTCATCAAGGACAAACACTTGTAATTTTGGTTCACTTATTATGTGCATATTCTTTTACTTTGAAGAATAATTTCCTTACATAGGCAAAGTAGTATGGGACATAAGAAAACTAGTCACCATACACATATGTGAGCACATAGAATCATTAGGTATAGATTTTGATCACTTAATGAATGAGTATTTCAAAGGATTCAAGGAAAAGATGCAAGCAAGAACAAGGATACTAGAGAGTTTGATAGAAGAACACAAAGATGATATATGTTTTATGGTAGATACTAATTTTACTTATATCAAACCAGTAGCACCTAGAAAATCTTGGCTATCACCACTAGATTATGAAATCCAAGCAGGACAAGCTACAAAATTCATCAAGGCAATATTGAATGAACCATTAGACAACAAGCAACCAAGATTGGGCACTTTTGAAGAAGCCAAACCAAAAATCAAGTCAGATCTTATTGTCAAGAAAATTGTAAACAAGAAGAACAAAATTGTAAATGACTTAACCAATAAATTTGCAATTACTGAAGAAGGTGCAGAGGGAACATAAGGAAAGGAGGAAGAAACC
Organism: Thuja plicata; assembly: GCA_018584345.1. Taxonomy (NCBI): domain Eukaryota; kingdom Viridiplantae; phylum Streptophyta; class Pinopsida; order Cupressales; family Cupressaceae; genus Thuja; species Thuja plicata. The sequence continues at coordinate 70,077 of MU227194.1, read as the reverse complement.
GAGGGCTAGTCACCCATCGGTGAAGATACAAAAAAGAGTGATTCAGAGGCTACGCAAGTCCGATTCACCACCTCCTCCTCCACCTAAAAAATCAAGGACAACAATTGCTTCAAGGACAAGAAGCAAACCAGTAAAGAAAGCAACTCCTTCACCATTAAAGAAAGGGAGAGTGAGAACCTACAAGAGGAAACCAGTCTCACCAAAGGGGAATCAAACCAAAAGGAGGAAGTTAAATAGAACAAGAGAAGATCTAGATGACTCAGCTATAGATGAAGCTGACATAGAAGTACAAAAAGGGAAATAACCCTTAATTCCTAAAACCATTGATGAAATATGTAAAAACATTTTAGAATCACAATCTATTTCAGATCCTAACATTAGGAAATGGTTGAAATTTGATCTAGAGGATCAAAACAAAATTAAAAACACTATAATATCTAAAATTTGCAAAGATAATTATGTTCCACTTCAATTCAAGGAATATGAAATACCCAAGGAGCTATCAGATAGATTGTCTGCAAGATGGACATTTGCACTTCATCAAGAAAAACACATAAGAGAAAGAGTACTTGCTACCCTTATGCCTTCTGAATAAAAGAAGGAAGAGATAGATGAAATGATGAAGAAACATGCAAAGGAGTTCTCACCCAAAATGAGAGCATACAAATTTCTTCAAGGGAAGCTAATTGAGCTAGATCAGGAAAGAATCAAGAAATGGTGTAAAGTACTCAAAAAGCCAATGCAGGAAGCTAGCCCAGAAAAAGAACACATCATCATTAAAGGTGCATAGAATGATTCATCAGTTGAATTGGAGAGAGAAGAGAGTGATACACCAGGCCTCAACAATACTAAAGTTGAAAATGAGGTATGGACTGACACTACTCTTGAAAAAACTCAGAGTGAAGAAAGCCAAATTCCACCAAGCCCAACTCATATTGACTTGGATGATGAAGTAGAGGTTACCAAAGAATAATTGACCATAAAAGGTAACATAAATGAGGATGTCAATGATGAAACATGGTTGGATAATATCATCAATGACATTGTAGGAAAAGACCCCAAAAAAGACGTGCAAAAACTAGATAAAGATGTCGCTGCTGCACAAGGTGATACCGACGGACAGGATATGCTTACTGACACTGCAGAGGTAAATACTCCGACCAACATGAAAATATTGATAGAAGCTATTGAAATTAAATTTAGTCAGGAGAAATAATCTAAGAAATATGAGAATATACCTGAGGACACGGGTAATGATGAAACTAAAGATTCATTGGACACACAAAAGGATACAGACACAGAAATGAAGGATGCAACTGACACTCAGCAAAAGTTGTTAAAAAAAGACAAAGGAGAAGATACTAACAAGGATGAAACGTTGAGAAAGGATGAAGAAAAATAAAAGAGTGAAGAAGTTAAGCAAGATGATAGCATGAAGGAAAAGGAAGAAAAATATGTTGATACACCCAAGGCCACTAAAGAGACGTCTTCACACAACCAATAGGTGGACTCTGAACAGAATCAACAAGAAACTTCATCTTCTTGACCTTCACCTACCATATCAATTCAATCTCAAGATTTAAAAATGGTAGTTCATTAATCCGTCTCCCAACAAAAGAAGAAGAAGAAGAAAGTAATAAAGAAAGATATCTTGGCTGTAACACTTGATGAGGTGATCGAAATACCCAAGTGGGATGTATCAACTTTAGATATTGAAACACTTCAAAATTTTGGCGTGATAAGTCAAAGAAAATCCCTACAGTATAAAATGAGAAAAGCACATAGGGAAGCCAAAGCACTTGACAAAGCTAGGGATATACTACATCAACTTGTTCCTGAGATAAAAGTTTAAAATGACATATCAGTCACGGAACAAATTGCAGTTCTTACCGACACCATCACCACTCAAAATGTAGATGCAGAGCAGGCAATGGAAGAACGGGAAGAAAGGAAGTATCAACTCAAACTAGTTGAGAAGATAAGCCAAGAAGTGGCAGAAAACAAGGTAAAGCTCTCTGAATTAGCAAGTCAATTAGATCCAATGATTGCAAAAGCTATTACCTTAGTTCAAAAATTGTGCACACTTGACAATTTCACAAAAGAGAATGGTGAAAAGATGTCCCAACTAGATTCAGATCTGACAACAAGTGCACAAAGTTTCACCTCTGATGCATATGCAATAAAGTTGCATCATGACAAGATCACAGAGGTAAATAGGTTAAGACAAGAAATATGGGATGCAGAGACATGTTTTAGAAATGAGGTTACCGAGCTGCAGGCTCACATATTGCAAAACCTCACTAGTCTGCAACAACACATTACAGATGCAAGAAATCTGATCTCGACCCCGGAGATGTTTGTGGTAGACAGCATCTATGATATGCATGTGAGGATATCACTTGAGCACATGGCTCTTGAAAACCTGAAGGAGAAATGGGAGAAGATGATGGACGAAATCAAAGCCTCACACTCCCACATTTTTGACAATTTGTAAGTACATTTTCCCTTATTATCAAAAAAGGAGGAAAAGGATATGTATGTTGTATGTACAACACAAATAGATATGTAAAAATAGATATGTACAATATATCAAATATCAGAAAAAAGGAAATAAAAAAGGGAAGGGAATTATATGTACATAAACTTACACTTACCGACATATGCATAGGGGGATTCATTTCATGACTAAAATAAAAATGACTAAGGATGAAGTATGCATAGGTGTACATACTAATACATTAAGTATGTTGCTCATATCAAGTTTTGATACTAATTTCAAAGGGGGAGATTGATGACATTAAGTTTTTTCATTAGTATACTTAAGTGAAAAACATGATAAAGGTCATCGGTATAGGCATTCCTGACAGACAACACACTGCATAACCGATGAGATGACAATGCTTATCGTAAAAATGATAAGTATAGAATTGCCTGACAAATACTGTCAAGTGTTGAACCGACGATAAAGCATAAAGGACATCACCGATGAAATAGTTTTCAATACATCGCCGACAGATCCAAAATCACTAAACTAACGATACAGTTTTATGAACATCGCCGATAGAATAAAAAAGGCAAGGAACCCGACGAATAGTTCAATATATGGACACTGACGAAGCAGAAGCCCGACAAAGCAAAGAATGAAAGAAACTCGACAAACTGACAGAGAAGCCCGAGTATCGGAACCAACAGTCAGTTACAGAACCCGCAAAAAGTGGATCTGACTTTCCACGTCAGATAAAACATTGTAATTCTATTTATAGAGTTTTAATTTGTTTTAAATCGTTACTTGAGGGTTAAGAAAGTATATTGTTGATGCAGGAGCATCCTGGGTGTAAGGGAAATCTTGCATCACCCAAAAATATGTGTTTTCTATTCAATAAGGGTTATTTTGTACAAAGCTGTTATTTTTGGAAACTTACTATTTTTAGTAAGTTGGTCGTTTGAACTCAGAATGTTCTAATTTTCCAGGTGAAATTTCATCTTAGTCATATAATAATGTCAATTGAATTTCATTTCCAGATCATCTGTATTGGTGAAATTATTAAGGATTTACTATTGAGATTTTAGGGTGCAAAACCTTTAAGCTCAATTTTCAGGACCTTAGAGGCTCCGGATTGAAGTCGAACCCATGGCTGATTTGCGCATTGCTAGTCAGACACTGTAGAACGTGATCTCCCCTTTCCGGAAAGTGGTTATAATAACCAATTGGAGCTATGGTTCAAAAGTTATGGCTTCCGAAAGTTGGGCTACCTAATCTCATGTTTTGTAAATATTTAAAGCCGACCCTTTTGTAATAAAAGTAAAAAATAATTAAATGCTAAGGGTAGTCGGCCTTAATGGCT
>MU227194.1:46829-60772 GCA_018584345.1 Thuja plicata | reverse complement strand
TCTGAAGTTTGTAATTCCACATTTGTGGAGCCAATAAGAAGCCAATTTTCTGTTCTTGCAAATTTCTGTTGTTTCTCTTTGTTTCTGTCGTGTACTTGTGGTATTAAGGGGAGTCCCCTTCATCAATTGTAAATGTTTTAAAGCATCCTAAGGGATATAAAACATAATTAAGTAAAGATCAAGGTCAAGTTGTAAACCTTGAATCTAGAGTTAACTTGAAAAGCGTGAATCAAGAATGGACCTAGAAACTAGTATATATAGATGTTCAATCGTTTATAATAAGAAGAGTTGAAAAATTATTGTAGCCACAAAGAGCATCTAAGTAGCAGAAGTGAATTCATGCAAAGTTCAGAAACAAATCATATCAGTTCTTAAGAACACAGACAAGGCTACCGACGAGCAGAGACAAGGTATCATTCAATCACTCAAGGTGATTACTTATACATTATAAGCTTTATAGGATCTGTTATTAGCAATTAGAGATTGCATATACTATCATATCAACATTTATAATTTAGTTGCATTCTAACAAGTGCATCACATCACAAATCCTTTAGTAGAAGGTGGACTTAACAATTCTTAACAAATCTCTTAACAGAGTGCACACCTAACGGTGTTTCTAAAGCTTCAAACAAAGTAGATCCTAACAGGTCTCCACTCTAATACTCCTAACAGGGTAGATCATCAGAAGTGATCAAATTGTAAGACTTAACCAGCTCCCTTCTTATCTACAGATAGTGAATTTTTGTGGGTGACATCCCCATCAGAGTTTTTACTTCCTAACAGAAGTTTTTTGCGATATCATATCTTGTGTTATGTGTTATTTACTTTCATGTATGTTTCTTGAATGTTTACACATGTAAAGAACTTATGTTATGATTTCACATACATAAAGAAAGATGAACAGATAGATAGGTGAATATACAAATCTGATGACACAAAGGTTAATGGGCTAATCACATAAAAGTTTAAGAGGTATTGATTCACCCCTCCCCTCTCAGTACATCATTCCAGTAATTCCAACACTTGACACACTTGCCAAAATGCCCTGTCAATCCTCCACTATGCTTTTCCTTAATGAGATTATATCTCATAGGAATTTTAGGTATACATAATTGACTACCTTTAAATAACATTCCATCCCCAATAAAATAATCCAATCACTTACTTTTTTATGCAATAATTGGTTCTCTGCAAGTTCTACAAGGTTCAAGGAAGTCTGGATCATCCTTATATAATACCCTTAATTTATCAAATCCCAACATTGCAATCTTTATTTCGATTAGCAAAGCTTTTCTCCTACTCAAGCCATTAGCAACTCTATTTGACACGCCACTCTTATGCTTCAACGCAAATGCATAGCTTTGTATAAACTCCAACCATCTCATATGTCTCTAATATAACTTTCCTTGGCTGCTCAAATAATTCAATGCTTGATGATCAGTATACAGTACAAACTCACTATTAGTACTCCTAAATTTGGAACAAATTTGGAGTGACCATGTTAAGTTTTTCAGTTAAGCAAAGTACCCTTGAAAATTTTGTGTGAGAAGGCTCAGTTAGAATGCTTGGAAAGGATGCCCTGGTGATTTTCACGAGGTACAAATTGGGAAGAAGGATCAGTACCTTTCATTTCACATATGCAATGGGTTCCAACTCCTAAATTCCAAATCTGACATGTTTAGGGAGTAGTCATTTTGAGCTGGTCACCTAAATCTGCATTTTGCTAAGGTGTCATTTTGTTGTCCGGGGCCTACTTTGTTTCTGATTATCTTGCTCACTATTGAGTTTCATAGGACACTGCTTTGGGAATGTGTTACATGTATATCAGAGAGCTTATGTTTTAGATCTTAGGTCATTATCAATCCATTTGATAAGTTTTCATATTCCCCAAAGTTGGTCGCTCAGAACTGTTTGCATCTTTGTTCTACTCAGAAATCTGAATTGCCCAGTTTGACAGGTTATAACTTTTGACCAGTTGATTCAATTGAGAAAATTCCTTTTGTACTATGATCCAAGGGTCACATACTACATACTTTCCAGTTCCCAGATCATGATGAATCCATTTGAGCAATTTGCCAGTCTGACTCTATTGGCACTTTAAGTTTCCAAAAGTTGTTAAATGCAGATTTCTGAATACCTCATTTTGAAGGCCTGCATCTTTCATTAGATGGATAGATATGACATCATGGTGTGTTCCCAGGTTTTGTAAGCATGACAATGCACCAATATTTCCAGTTTGTAGAACCCTATGAAATCAGAGGACAAGTTTTTTAGAACCATTCCATTGGTGAATAATTCTGATTTCCTGAGTTTTCAAGTACAGAATTGCTAAGTTGTCCACTTTGAGGTCTTGAAAATGTGTACCCGGTTGAACATTTTGGATAATTGAGTTGTCCCTCATATTGTAAACATAAGAGTGCACCTATTTAAAGATTTACAGATTCCTGCCAATCCATTCATCCACTTTTCCAGAGCCTTTATGTTTTCAATTTACTGAAGTTTCACTGAAAATACAGAATTCAAAATTAAATGGCATACTTTGTAGTTTCCCTATTTGCACCCGGTTTGAGGTCAGACATAATTGAAGGTTGTTCTGTATTGTAGACCTAGGAGTGAACTCATCTGAAGATTTCCAAACTTTGACCAATCCGGTTGATTGCTTCTCCATGCTAATTTCATATTCAGTTTCTACTTTTTCACTAAGTTAAAGTTCAGAAAAGTGTTAAGATGCTAACATTTGCAGATTTGTATCAGTTGAATAGTTTGTTTTTAGAGCAAGACAACTGGGGTTTTGCATTCTAAACATGACATTGATTCCATGATCAGATGATCAAATTCTGAAGGTTTATTTTGGTGACTTTATGAATTTAGTTTCAGAGACATTTTATTCAATTTGCAGTATAGAACAAAGTTAAATTTGCTGAATGGTCATTTTGCGAGAGAGATAAATTTTTGTCTAAAATATTTTTTCAGGAAACGATCATGGCATCTTTCTTATTGCAAGTGAATGTATTGTCTGACTTGATAGTGAAGTCTCAAAATGTGATTTAGTGATTTTGCAATAACTGATCCAGATGAGGTTTATGGTGTTTTGACATTGTCATTTCCACTACTTTCTGGAAGTGCTAGGTTTGATCAGTTGCATATTGTACCAGAGGATGAATCAAAAGAAGCCCTCTTGCATGCATAGTTATTGTAGATGAATGAATCTTTTTTCCGAGTGCTAGAGTCAGATTGTCCATTTCAATCAGTTTTTAAGACCTGTTCCAGAGGCCAATTCCCATTAATGTGATAAATCAACATAAATGTTAAAATGATTGTAAAGGTCACCAGTTTGTTCTTTATGGCCAAAAAATTTAGAATGTGAAACCCAGGACAGGAGGCATCGGGTGTAATGAAACTTCCAAATAAGGCAAAATGACAATCGATGCAGTCCACCAACATATCTTCTATTCAACTTGTAGTCAAAATAGTTCACATTGTCAAACTTTAATGCCAATTGAATTCTCATGGGGATAGCTTGCAACTACAAAGTTAGAGAACATTCTAGGTTTCTTCTAAGTTCTAAATGGATGACCACACCATTCGATTATCCATTAAGGCATGAACAAAGGGGATATGGTCAATATACATAGCAATTTTGAAATTGACTGGAAGCCTACTCGATTGATCAACACAGCATTTGGTGGATGAGCCCACACTAAAAAAAATGGAAATGTTGACAAGAATATAAATTGGTTAAAATTCAAGCAGAGGTCTACACAATATGAAAAGGCAAAATAACATATCAGAAGCCACAAGCTAAATGCTATGGAGGTTGAAAGGTTGCACAGCCAATTGGCATATTTACACCAAAGATGAACTCTAGCGCATCATTTAGAAGGGTGAATCAAGTATTTTTTAATTCACCATTGCCAGGAATCTGTGCATACAATGAAGGAATGATAGTTCTGGTTTTGAAAGTTTTAAATTAAAAAAGACAGACTTCTATTACACAGAGGCTGCGTAGAAACATGTTAGAGGGAATCTAATATTTAAAAAATATAATTTGCAAACATTCTAGGAAAGAAAAAAACTTGCGCAGCATATTGGGCAGGAGTGGTGCATATTTCCAAATGCATAAAAATCAATGTTGAAATGCCAAGATCCTGCAAAATATTCCAAGAAAATTCAATAGACAAGGCACTTTAATTTGTTTGAAAGTCTGTGTTGGACATTGTGGAAGGTATAGACTGTTTTTGCAAATGTATTAGGGAATATTGCACACTTTAAATGAAGCATTGCGCAGCATATTGAGAAAGATGTGGAGCATTAAAACCAAAGACAAACCAGCAAGTGTCCTGCGCAGCATGCCAGGAAGGAGTCTGTGATGATTTTTATAAAAACCTATGTTTAATGGAGGATTTCAAACAAAGGTATTTTGAAGTCTGCATTGCCAGCAGCTTGCACAAGCATTAGAGGAGGTTTTTTTTTTTAAGATGTTTTGTTTTGAAATTGTGCAAAGATGAAACCACTGCGGGCTGCGTAAGAGATTGAAAGAGATAAGAGAATATAATGCGCAGATAAGGAGGAATGCAGGAGAAATTTTTGAAATTTTAAGTTCAAATTTGAAAATGTGAAACCATAGGGAGTGGCGTCCAGACCTTTGAAACATATTTATGGTCTTCATTAAAAAAGATGTGAAGCCATTAGTGAGCAGAATCTAGTGGAAGCTCTCAAAAAGCTTGAAAACAGTGAAAACAAGATGTCCCACATTGTCTGTGCAGTGGCATTTTTTAGTATTTATATACTAAAGCACTAACTTACATAGTAAGAAGAAGAGCACAAAGGCTCTTGGCGGGCCCTTGAGTGCTGGAGGTTGGAATGCAGGTGGGCCCCATAAATTTTGACGCCCAAATTCAAAAAGGCTTTAAAAATTCTCAAAATAATTATCCCACATACAACCTGCTACAAAATTTTGAAATGTTTATATGAAAAGCTCAAACATATCAAGTATGAAGCTAATGAGGAGGCTAGCCACACGCACGCCCAGTCATCTGACACCTCAGTTTTCATGCCCATATTTTGAAGGAAAACAAATTTTGACGAAAGTGACACGTACCGTCCAGTCGGGTAGTCGTCATAAACTGACAATCAAGGAAGATAACCGCTAAGATCTAGCGACTGACTACTACCGATTAGTCGCGAGGTCGCCAGATGCAGTCGCAAGGTTGTCAAATGCTAGCGGTTAATGCGAAAGGATCTGGAGAATTGGAGACTGAGTGTGGTCGCATGGTCGCCAGATGAGGATAAACCACCAGATGCTAGTCGCCAAGTCGCCGAGAGTTGATGAAAGAGTTAAAAACATTCAGAGACAAGGAGACTAAAGGCAGTCGCATGGTCACCGGTTAAAGATGTTAAGTGGAATTTGAGTCAGATACTATGAGACTGATGCTAGTCTCTATGTCTCTAAATCACACCATGGTTAGGCGAAAAGTTCAGAGACTTGGAGACAAAGTGGAAAAAGTTACCCAGGGTTAAAGCACAGTCAAAGAGCAGTTTAGAGTAGCTAGCCAACATATGCCACATGTCAATTTCTGGTAAAGTCTGGGAAAATTGCAAAAAATTGAGAGTTTCAAAGACATTGAAATGTGCACAGGTTAATTTTTTAATCTTTTATTGCAAATACTTGTCAAAAATGCATTTTGGGAGATTTTTTGCAATAACAGATAAAATCATATTTTCACAAAATGACAGTTCGATTTGCAGAAGATAAGATCAAATTTTGGAATGGGCAATGATAATCAGATTTTTTCAGAGATAGATGGAAATTAGATTTTTAAGTCAGATTCTTGGAGGATTGATGCAAATTTGAGATGGATAAGTTGAAATCAAATCTGCACAGGAGAATGAGACAAAAATGCATAATATTTTATTGCAAATTTTTCAGGAAAGGCTTTCCCGGAGGGTTTATAGTCAAATTTTGAAATCAGATATTCTTCATAAAGACATCAGATTTTAAAAGAGGCACTTGCAGAGTGAAGTCAAATTTCTTTGTGGAGTCAGATATTAATGAAATAAATCAGATTTTGTAGAGTTTGGAAGCAGTAAGATCATATATTTGAAAAGATAGTTTCAAAATCAGATTTTGGAGGCCACCGATGGAGTTCAGATATTTACTAAGGAAAGACAGAATGAGCAGATCAGATTTGAGGAGAGACAGGTGTGAATATCACAGAGTTAATAGGGTTTCTTCTCTTCTTATTTATTGTCTTCTTTTTTTTGTTTTGAGGGTTCTGATTCAGGTTCCTATGGAGGTTCCTGGTCTTGTCCTTGTTCCTATCTTTGCTTGGTTCAGTACAAGTTACCATTGGTTTGAAGATCTCTATTGTAAAGCATACTTCATTTTCATGTTTAGTTCTTGAGTTTATTGTCTGGATATTTAGAAACAATCTGGATTAATGAGAATACAGTGCAGTTCCTACTCATTGTTGTCTTGTCTCTTTTGGCTATGTTTATGCTCTAGTATAGTCCATTTTTAAGGGATCTGAAATATACCTACTACAAGGTAGTGTGTCTAATTGTTTGTCAGTCTTTGTCAAGGAGAGAGTTAAATTTTGTGAATGGTTTCAGAGAGCAGGACATGGTTATGAAGATTTGATGAAGTATTGAGTTGAGTAGATTGTTTGTAAGGCATCCAATCTGGATTGTATGAAGTTTGTAAGGCATTCTTCAGTATTGCATTAGTTTATCATTGTTGACATATGTTTTCATTGACTCTTTGCCCAAGGAATAAGCATTGATCTAGAGTTTGCTAAATAAGTGTTTTCTCCATTCAGTTATACACAAATTAATCAATTTCATCTAGTTTTTAGAACAAATGAGCTGAACTCATTAAGGACTCATATCAAGAGGATAGTGTCCATTTTAGTGATCCTTAGAGAGAGAATAAATTAGGTTACCCCTCCTGAAATCAAAAGGGAGAAGGATGAAAGTCCTTGTCTCATTGGTTCATGTTATCAAAACCATAGCCTGACTTATAATACTCTGTTTCAGATCAATCATTGCAATCTCTAAAGTATTCTATAAGTTGTTACAGTGAGGTTTTAGGTGCATAGCCAGTGAATGAAATAATCCACCAAATACATAGGCTGAAGTATCAATAATCTTTAATAGGTAATACCTGCCTTAGTCTGTGGAGCTCAAAAATGAAGGAGGTGATAATAGGTATCCCCAATGTTATCAAAAACCTCAGCAATTAGCCTTTCTCTTGCCTAAAAGAGGTTGCATTCAAATATATAAGGTATACTGTCATCATTAGGTAAGTGTTGCAAGAGAAAGGGCTAACAAATTGGCGACTCTGTTGAGGAATTCAAACAAGATAGAAAGTTTAAAACTTTGTTGAGTTATCCCAGAGTCTGGTTAAGAGAGACAGTTATAGAGTCTGGATTTCAAAAGAAAGGATATAATCCTTATGTTTTATAAAAGGAGCCATGTCTGTATGTTGTTTTCTGCAAAAGTGTTTGAAAGTTGCAAGTTTTTTCCAGGATAGTTTCCACCTGATCTCACTAATGGTGAGTGGCGACTCTGAACTCTGATTTGCACCAGTGTGCATGTTAAAGAAAGATTATAAAGAAGGTGAACTTGCAGTGACAGTGATAGCAGATGTTCTACATGTTTTGAAGCTGATTTAAAGGTGTTCTCAAAGCACATATTTTGCAAATGGCTCAAGTACATCCAGGTATTTCAAAAGGTTTTAATAATTTTTCATTATCAAGTGATTGCAGCGCTAAAGAAAAAAGGAATCAGTTGGAAAAGAGGTTTACATATTTCAAGTTTTACTTGCATTTTTGCAAATTTTGAATGAGATATGTAATAAATGAGAGTGGCAGTTTGTAATCTTTTTAACTGCTAAGATGTCACAATCTAGTGATTGGAGGGGTAGTAATTTGTATGGGGCAATTAGTTTTGAGGGTATCTATGGATATCCAAACCATATTTTGTTAAAGGTTAGGGAGTGTTTGCCAAATTTTACTGGTTTTGGTGAACAGTTAGCTGAAGATCATTTAGAAAGGTTTGTTGACCTAGTAGACAGTGATAACATTTCACATGAGGATATATTGATGAAACTTTTTGTAATGTCCTTAGTTGACATTGCAAGAGATTGGTTTAGGAATCTACCTCATGGCTCAATAGAATCCATGGAAGCATTAGAGGCTTGTTTTATTAAAAGATTTAGTGAATTTGAGCAGCTTGGTGATATAGAGCAATAAAATGAAGAAGAGCATAGTGAAGAACATAACATATCTAAATTAGAAGATCCTATATCGGGGTTTGATTTTATCCAAGCAAAGACAACTATGTTGAGGCAAAGGCTTCAAGAAAAGGTGGTATTACTTTTACAAGAACATATGAGCAGAGAGGAAGGAGAATCACCAAATGATTTCTACATGAGATTTGTTGATAAGCTAAGGGGCTATGGTATCATTTTTTGTCCTCAGAAGTATGTATTGGTTGATTTATTTGTTCAAATTTGTTTACCTTATACATATAAGTTATCAATGGTTCAGAGGGCAGAATGTTTTCAGCAAGTTATAGAATGGATAGAGGGTTTAGAGGATGCTTCTTCTAAAGATATGTCTAATGTTGAGAATACTGATATTGAATCTGAAACTTCTAAACATGCTGAATATGAATCTAGTCATAATGATGAGACTGAGTTGGGTGATATTGAATCCAGCTATTATGAAGGTGATGTTGAGTTTACTTCGGCTGAAAATGATGATTATGATGCTGACAATGAAGTTTATGAGCAGCAAGATGATGAAGAGGTAAGTTGTGATAATTCTTATGATGACAGTAACATAAATCCTGATATTTCAAACCAAGTCTTTGATATTGAAGATCCTATATTTATGATTTCACATGAGGTTGCATCTAGTAGTCCTCGTATTGAGAATGATGAACATAAAATTATTATACCTATGTCTAAAATGGATGATATGATTTATAATCATGAAAGTAATAATCATTCTCAATGTGAAACAGAAGATGGGTATAATCAGCAAAATGGTACAGATCTGATAAATGAAGTTGTTGATTGTGATTGTGTACCAAAGGAGGATGTAAATGATGATAGTGATTCACTTCATAGTGAAGAAATTTTAGACTTATTGTCTTATGATTATCTCAGATATTCAGGGCAACACAGTTTTGAATTCTTACACCCTAGGCACATTGATTTTGACAAGGAGTATATATCAGATGCTCAGAGCTATGATACTAAAATTTCTAATTTTCCTTGCACTTATTTTTCACGAGATTACGATAGGATTCAATTTGATTCTTTAGATAATGAGAGCATCAGTGTGTATTCAGATTCAAAAGATGAAGAGATTTCAGGTATGATATTGAGTACTAAATGGGATAGTGGTGTTGATTATGAATCTTTCTCTGATTCTAAATCATCCATAAAATCATTTTATGAGGAACTTTTAGTCACTCAACATATGCAGTTGCCAAATATGTTTCTTGATATTCTCCCTCCCACCCACTAGCAAGTTAATGAATTGTGTGAGGATAGCGATTTGTAGGAGAGCTCTTTAGGGATTTCTAATTTAGATATGCAAACCACTAACAAGTTGCAGGATCACTTTTCTTCTGAAGAGCAAAATATGGATTATGACATAAAATTGTCATATTATGATAAGAACAAAGCTGAAACTTGTTCTTTCTCTCTCCCAAAGGTTCAAAATAACATGCATCAGATCCTTGTTGTTCATAATGATCTAGATTTTGGTTTTTCTCAAATTGTTGTTCCAAATCCATTACAGAAAAGGTTGAATCATGTTTTAAATGATGAATGTTGTAAGGTTCAATCTGCTTTCTCCTTTGATCTGCAAGTTTTTTATGTGAATGGACCTAATGATGCTTGCCCAAGCAGTATGACAGAGATTGAGTATCCCCCCTTTCAGGTGAATGGTGAGTCTTTAAGTTGTGGTTTACAGATCAAAGATGATAAATGTTGCAGATATCTAAGTTTGTTTTTATCTAATGAATGTGACATGTATATGCCACAAACTTTTTATGATGATAATCTACCTAATGTTTATGGAAGCTCATCTGAAGAGTATGTAGATTTTCTGTCATATGATGAGTTGATAAAGGATGACAGTGGATTGGACCAAACAGATAAGAGTGGCACTATTATCATATTCTTAAAACATGGGGCAGAGAGCTTTATGTTTGACAGAGGTCAGAGTTGATCTCAGTTTTGGGGTTTTGGGCCTCTTGTAGATAATGGACATATTGCACAATTGCTTTCCCTTTTAGTTGTGTGTTTTCTTTCAGTTTGAGGTTTTCCCTTTTTTGAGAGTTTTGAAAGAGAAGGAGAAAAGTAAAATACAAATTTTAGTTTTGGGGTGGTCTACTACTCCAGAGATCTGTGGTTCTTGGTATAAACTTGCATTTAAACCATCCTCAGTTAGAGCCACTGTTGGTACTCCTAAATTTGGAACAAATTTGGAGTGACCATGTTAAGTTTTTCAGTTAAGCAAAGTAAGTACCCCTGAAAATTTTGTGAGAAGCCTCAGTTACAATGCTTGGAAAGGATGCCCTGGTGATTTTCATGAGGTACAAATTGGGAAGAAGGTTCAGTACCTTTCATTTCACATATGCAGTGGGTTCCAACTCCTAAATTCCAAATCTGGCATGTTTAGGGAGTAGTCATTTTGAGGTGGTCACCTAAATCTGCATTTTGCTAAGGTGTCATTTTATTGTCCGGGGCCTACTTTGCTTCTGATTATCTTGCTCCCTGTTGAGTTTCATAGGACACTGCTTTGGGAATGTGTTACATGTATATCAGAGAGCTTATGTTTTAGATCTCAGGTCATTATCAATTCATTGATAAGTTTTCATATTCCCCAAAGTTGGTTGCTCATAACTGTTTGCATCTTTGTTCTGCTCAGAAATCTAAATTTCCCAGTTTGACAGGTTATAACTTTTGACCAGTTGATTCAATTGAGAAAATTCCTTTTGTACTATGATCCAAGGGTCACATACTACATAATTTCCAGTTCCCAGATCATGATGAATCCATTTGAGCAATTTGCCAGTCTGACTCTATTGGCACTTTAAGTTTCCAAAAGTTGTTAAATGCAGATTTCTGAATACCTCATTGTGAAGGCCTGCATCTTTCATTAGATGGATAGATATGACATCATGGTGTTTTCCCAGCTATTGTAAGCATGACAATGCACCAATATTTCCAGTTTGCAGAACCCTATGAAATCAGACGACAAGTTTTTTAGAACCATTCCATTGGTGAATAATTCTGATTTCCTAAGTTTTCAAGTACAGAATTGCTAAGTTGTCCACTTTGAGGTCTTTAAAATGTGTACTCGGTTGAACATTTTGGATAATTGAGTTGTCCCTCGTATTGTAAACATAAGAGTGCACCTATTTGAAGATTTACAGATTCCAGCCAATCCATTTATCCACTTTTCCAGAGCCTTTCTGTTTCTAATTTATTGAAGTTTCATTGAAAATACAGAATTCAAAATTAAATGGCATACTTTGTAGTTTCCCTATTTGCACCCGATTTGAGGTCAGACATAATTGAAGGTTGTTTTGCATTGTAGACCTAGGACTGAACTCATCTGAAGATTCCCAAACTTTGACCAATCCGGTTGATTGCTTCTCCATGCTAATTCCATATTCAGTTTCTACTTTTTCACTATGTTAAAGTTCAGAAAAGTGTTAAGGTGCTAACATTTGCAGATTGGTATCAATTGAATAGTTTGTTTTCAGAGAAAGACAACTGGGGTTTTGCAATTTACACATGACATTGATTCCATGATCAAATGATCAGATTTGAAAGGTTTATTTTGGTGACTTTATGAATTCAGTTTTAGAGGCATTTTATTCAGTTTGCAGTATAGAACAAAGTTAAATTTGTTGAATGGTCATTTTGCGAGAGTGATAAATTTTTGTCTAAAAGATGTTTTCAAGAATCGATCATGGCATCTTTCTTATTGCAAGTGAATTTACTATCTGACTTGATACTGAAGTTTCAGAATGTGATTTAGTGATTTTGCAATAACTGATCCAGATGAGGTTTATGGTGTTTCGATATTGTCATTTCCACTGCTTTCTGGAAGTGCTAGGTTTGATCAGTTGCATATTGTACCGAAGGATGAATCAGAAGAAGCCCTCTTCCATCCATATCTATTGTAGATGAATGAATCTTTTTGCTGAGTGCCAGAGTCAGATTATCTATTTCAATCAGTTTTTAAGGCCTGTTCTGCAGGCCAGTTCCCATTAATGTGATCAATCAGCATAAATGTTAAAATGATTGTAAAGGTCACTAGTCTGTTCTTTATGGTCAAAAAATTTAGAATGTGAAACCCTAGACAAGAGGCATTGGGTGCAATGAAACTTTCAAATAATGCAAAATGACAATCGATGCAGTCCACCAAGATATCTTCTATTCAACTTCTTGTCAAAATAGTTCACATTGTCAGAATTGTACTTTAATGCCAGTTGCATTCTCATGGTGATAGCTTGCAACTACAAAGTCAGAGAATATTCTAGGTTTCTTCTATGTTCTAAATGGATGACCACACCATTCGAGTATCCATTAAGGCATGAACAAAGGGGATATGGTCAATATACAAAGCAATTTCGAAATTGACCGAAAGCTTACTTGATTAATCAGCATAGCATTTGGTGGATGAGCCCACACTAAAAAAAATAGAAACATTGACAAGCATATAAATTGGTTAAAAGTCAAGTAGAGGTCTACACAATATGAAAAGGCAAAATAACATATCAAAAGCCACAAGCTAAATGCTATGGAGGTTGAAAGGCTGCACAGCCAATTGGCATATTTACACCAAAGATGAACTCTAGCACATCATTTAGAAGGGCAATTCAAGTATTTTTTAATTCACCATTGCTAGGAATCTACGCAGAAAATGAAGGAATGATAGTTCTAGTTTTGAAAGTTTTAAATTAAAAAGGACAAAGACTTCTATTACAAAGAGGTTGCGTAGAAACATGTTAGAGGGAATCTAATATTTAAAAAATATAATTTGCAAACATTCTAGGAAAGAAGAAAATTTGCGCAGCATATTGGGAAGGAGTGGTGCATATTTCCAAATGCATAAAAATCAATGTTGAAATGCCAAGAGCCTGCAAAATGTTCCAAGAAAATTCAATGGACAAGGCACTTTAATTTGTTTGAAAGTTTGCGTTGGACATTGTGGAAGGTATAGACTGTTTTTGCACATGTATTAGGGAATATTGCACACTTTAAATGAAGCATTACGCAGCATATTGAGAAAGATGTGGAGCATTAAAACCAAAGACAACCCAGCAAGTGTCCTGCGCAGCATGCCACGAAAGAGTCTGTGATGATTTTTTAAAAACCTTTGTTTTATGGAGGATTTCAAACAAAGGGATTTTGAAGTCTGCATTGCCAGAAGCTTGCGCAAGCATTAGAGGAGGTTTTTTTTTTTTAAGATGTTTTGTTTTGAAATTGTGCAAAGATGAAACCACTGGGGGCTGCGTAAGAGATTGAAAGAGATAAGAGAAGATAATGCACAGATAAGGAAGAATGCAGGAGAGATTTTTGAAATTTTAAGTTCAGATTTGAAAATGTGAAACCATAGGGAGTGGCCTCCAGACCTCTAAAACATATTTATGGTTTTAATTAACAAAGATGTGAAGCCATTAATGAGCAGAATCCAGTGGAAGCTCTCAGAAAGCTTGAAAACAGTGAAAACAAGATGTCCGACATTGTCTGTGCAGTGGCATTTTTTAGTATTTATATACTAATGTAGACACCCTAAATTGTCCTTTTTCATTTCTATATTAATTTAATTAATATTGCCTATAACAATATAGTTAATTCTTATAGATTAACTATATTTGTTATATTCGACTATTTATTTAATTTTATT
>MU227194.1:32075-46700 GCA_018584345.1 Thuja plicata | reverse complement strand
AATTTTATTTATTTAATCCCTCCATTTTCTCTAAAATTCTTCTAAACCTCATTTAAATTTAATTTAATTTAATTTAAATCTTGCTTCTCCTTGCTTTTGGCTAAAATCAGTCTAATCACACTTAAAATGTAAATAAACCCATTTTAGCCTTAATCACTTGCATACACATGTGACTTTTTTAAATTATTATTCCCTCCCCTTGAAAAGTCAACTCCTCACTTTAACCACTTAATCCTAGCCACTCATTCCTTTTGCCTCTTAATCTCCTTTACTCCCACCAAAACCCCACCTAACCCTCCATCTCAGCCACTCTTTTTCCACCACTTAATCTCAACCCTCCAATTTTCATAGCAAATCCATAAAAGGAGGCCTCACTCCTCATTTGCGACTAATGAGAACTAGAGTAACTAGTGTGAGAGTTTTGAGTAAGTACATTGAGCTAGTGATTGCATTTTAGAGCATTTTCTTAAGCATGTCTTAGTCTTCATTCTATTTAGCTTCTTTGAGCGTTAGATCATCTAGATATTATATGTTAGGTAATAGAATCAATCTTAGTTTATTTAATCTTGCATCTTCATCCTAGATTCACTATTGCATTCTCAATCTTCATCATGTGAAGCTTGGGGCAAGTTCCTCATACTTGTTCTAAATCCCTTCACCATCTTATAGCTTGCATCATAGTGGGATTTATTGCATTGTGTTGGGAAAGCACACCCACAAAATCTCTAAGAGAAAATCAAACAAGTCTTAGGTGCACTTGTTTTAGCTCATCGGAGGTTGTAGTGAAGATTAGGTTGTATTTCAAGTTCTTTTCATGCTTTAATTTATTGTTATATCTTGTGTTTTGCATGTTTTGATTTGTTGTACAGCCTGAGGTATTTTAATTGCATACAACTAAAGCGCTAACTTACATAGTAAGAAGAAGAGCCCAGAGGCTCTTGGCGGGCCCTTGAGTGTTGGAGGTTGGAATGCAGGTGGGCCCCATAAATTTTGACGCCCAAATTCAAAAAGGCTTTAAAAATTCTCAAACTGATTATCCCACATACACCCTACTGCGAATTTTTGAAATGTTTATCTGCAAAGCTCAAACATATCAAGTATGAAGCTAATGAGGAGGCTATCCACGCGTGCACCTAGTCATCCAACACCTCGGTTTTTGTGCCCAAATTTTGAAGGAAATTTTTTTTTGGCAAAAGTGACACGTAGCGTCCAGTCGAGTAGTCGCCGGAAGCTGACCGTCAAGGAAGATAACCGCTGAGATCTAGCGTCTGACCGCTAGCGGTTAGTCACGAGGTTACCAAATGCAGTCGCAAGGTCGCTGAATGCTAGCGGTTAATGTGAAAGGATCTAGAGAATTGGAGACTGAGTGTGGTCGCATGGTCACCAGATGAAGATAAACCGCTAGATGCTAGTCGCCAAGTCGCCGAGAGTTGATGAAAGAGTTAAAAACATTCGGAGACAAGGAGACTAAAGGCAGTCGCATGGTCGCCGGTTAAAGATGTTAAGTGGAATTTGATTCAGAGACTATGAGACTGATGCTAGTCTCTGTCTCTAAATCAGACCATGGTTAGGCAAAAAGTTCAGAGACTTGGAGACAAAGTGGAAAAAGTTACCCAGGGTTAAAGCACAGTCAAAGAGCAGTTTAGAGCAGCCAGCCAGCATATGCCACATGATGATTTCTGGTGAAGTATGGGCAAATTATAGAAAATTGAGAGTTTCAAAGACATTGAAATGTGCACAGGTTAATTTTTTAATCTTTTATTGCAAATACTTGTCAAAAATGCATTTTGGGAGATTTTTTGCAATAACAGATAATATCATATTTTCACAAAATGATAGTCAGAATTGCAGAAGATAAGATCAAATTTTGGAATGGGCAAAGATAATTTTGGTTTTTTCATAGATAGATGGAAATCAGATTTTTAAGTCAGATTCTCAGAGGATTGATCCAAATTTGAGATGGATAAGTTGAAATCAAATTTGTACAGGAGAATGAGACAAAATGCATAATATTTTATTGCAAAGTTTTCAGGAAAGGCTTTCCCGGAGGGTTTATAGTCAAATTTTGAAATCAGATATTCTTCATAAAGACATCAGATTTTAAAAGAGGCACTTGCAGAGTGAAGTCAGATTTCTGTGTGGAGTCAGATATTAATGAAATAAATTAGATTTTGTAGACTTTGGAAGCAATAACATCATATATTTGAAAAGACAGTTTCAAAATCAGATTTTGGAGGCCACCGATGGAGTTCAGATCTTTACTAAGGAAAGATAGAATGTGATCAGATTTGAGGAGAGACAGGTGTGAATATCTCAGAGTTAATAGGGTTTCTTCTCTTCTTATTTATTGTCTTCTTTTTTCTTTTTTGAGGGTTCTGATTTAGGTTCCTATTTTGGTTCCTGTAGAGGTTCCTGGTCTTGTCCTTGTTCCTGTCTTTGCTTGGTTCAGTACAAGTTACCATTGGTTTGAAGATCTCTATTGTAAAGCATACCTCTTTTTCATGTTTAGTTCTTGAGTTTATTGTCTGGATATTTGGAAACAATCTGGATTAATGAGAATACAGTGCAGTTCCTACTCATTGTTGTCTTGTCTCTTTTGGCTGTGTTTATGCTCTAGTATAGTTCATTTGTAAGGCATTTGAAATATACCTACTACAAGGTAGTGTGTCTAATCATTTGTGAGTCTTTCTCAAGGAGAGAGTTAAATTTTGTGAATGGTTTCAGAGAGCAGGACATGGTTATGAAGATTTGATGAAGTATTGAGTTGAGTAGATTGTTTGTAAGGCATCCAATCTGGATTGTACGAAGTTTGTAAGGCATTCTTCAGTATTGCTTTAGTTTATCATTGTTGACATATGTTTTCATTGACTCTTTGCCCAAGGAATAGGCACTGATCTAGAGTTTGCTGAATAAGTGTTTTCTCCATTCAATGATACACAAATTAATCAATTTCATCTATTTTTTAGAATAAATGAGCTGAACTCATTAAGGACTCATATCAGCAGGATAGTGTCTATTTTAGTTATCCTTAGAGAGTGAATCAATTAGGTTACCCCTCCTGAAATCAAAAGGAAGAAGGATGAAAGTCCTTGTCTCATTGGTTCATGTTATCAAAACCATAACATGGCTTATAATACTCTGTTTCAGATCAATCATTGCAATCTCTAAAGTCTTCTATAAGTTGTTACAGTGAGGTTTTAGGTGCATATCCAGTGAATGAAATAATCCACCAAATACATAGGCTGAAGTATCAGTAATCTTTAATAGGCAATACCTTCCTGAGTCTGTGGAGCTCAAAAATGAAGGAGGTGATAATAGGTATCCCCAGTGTTATCAAAAACCTCAGCAATTAGCCTTTCTCTTGCCTAAAAGAGGTTGCATTCAAGTATATAAGGTATACTATCATCATTAGGTAAGTGTTGCAAGAAAAAGAGCTAACACTCCCTAGGTAAAAAAAATATCTACATTTCTTCAATGCTTCAACTATGTCATAAGATTCATGATCATACACTAAATACCTTCTTTTAGCGACATTCAACTTTTCATGAAAATATGCAACAACCCTCCCTTCTTGACTTAAGACAGTTCCAAATGCATTTCCACTAGCTTCACAATCTACTTGAAATACCTTTTTGAAATCAAGTAAAGCTAACACTAGTTGTTTTGTACTTTCTACTTTAGCAATTAAAAACTCCTCTATGCTCCATGTGTCCACTTTAATTCCTTCATGTCTCCTCTCATGCTTTTAGTCATCGATCCACAGATTGAGGTAAAGTTTTTGATGAGCTTTCGGTTAAAACTAGCCAGCCCATGAAATGATCTTACCTCTCCAACATTCTTCGGTGTAGGTCACTAAATAATGGCTTTCACTTTCTTGGGATATGTCTTTAATCCTTGAGCAGATATTAAAAATCCTAAGTATACTAATTCACCCTTCATGAAAGTACGCTTCTTGATCTTGATTAGCAACCTCTCTTCCATTAACTTCTCCAATACTTGTCTAATATACATCAAATGATCCTCCTTTCTCTTACTGAAAATCAAGATATCATTCAAATACACAATGATAATTTACCTAAGAATTTCTTCAAAATTTCATTCATTATCCTCATGAAAGTACAAGGTGCATTGGACAATCCAAAAGGCATTACCAACTACTCAAACAATCCTTTATTTGTTTTGAATGCAGTATTCCACTAATTAGCTTCTCAAATCCTAATTTGATGATATCCCCTTTTCAAATCAATCTTGGTGAAATACCTAGCTCCACTCAAACAATCCACCAAATCATCCATCCATACCAAAGGAAACTAATACTTAATTGTGATTTGATTGATAGCTCTAGAATCGATACACATCCTCCATTGTCCATCTTTCTTAGGTAATAACACTGCAGGAACTACACACAGACTCAGAATTTCTCTGATAAATCCTTGCTGCAACAAATTTTCTACTTTCCTTTTGATTTCCTCATTCTCTGTTAGTGTCATCTGATATGCTGCTTTGTTAGGTAAACTGGCCCCCGATATCAAATCCATACAATGGCTACTACTCCTCACAGGCAGTAATCCATCAGGGACATTATCTAATAGGGTGTTGTTGCATGATATCAATTTTGGTTATTGATCATGTTGTTGATATTCATGTTTTGTCACTGATGTCAACATATATTTCTATGGAGAAGACAAACTGACCACTTAACTGGAAGGAGTGTACAGACACTGCACGAATGATTCAGAATGATCGAAGTTGGCTTTATGCAGAAGGATGTGTTCTGACCTTATTCCTTAGGTCGCTTGGCTTTATGTTACATGCTATGGATGTTACAGTTGATTCAGTGAAGACTGGTTTTCTGGACTGTAACTATGATTCTAGACAGAGCAGGTCTCTGTGTTTCAGGTATATCTTTCTGGTGAAGATATTTCAGAACTTGCGAGCTTATTGATAGACATCTGACATATGGTAGAGTAATGCGTTGAGTTTGATTGTTGATTGGATACTAATGGCATCAACTGTGGCGTGCATTCTGGAGAAGACCTATTTCCTGGATGACTTCAGACATGTAGCAGGTGAAATTAATTGTGCTCATGAATTACGAATCTGGAAGCATATGTGATGGATTTTAAATGTTGTATGCTTGTTATAGATACCGTGTGTGTCTTAGCAAGGGACTATGTAATTATTTGTATGATGGAAAGCCTTAATTGTCCGAACTAGTTAATTAAGGATTAGGAAAGCTTAATTGGCTGACCTAATGAATTATTGTAAGAGGGTATATATGAATGGTAATTTCTTGTGGAGAAGTATGACAAAGAAAAAGAATGATAGATATGTGTGGAAGTTGTAAAGCTTGTTGACTCCTAGATACAAAGTAGAGTTGATACTTCATTGGAACTGACCAAGAAAAGACAGCTTCTATCAGACAATTCATTGGAATGTGTATTTTCTTTATACACTTGATTTAGATTGTAAATCCTTCAAGGTGTCTTTTACCTTCTTTGGGAAGTGTGCCTTGGCACTGAGCCTACTATTTTCGTTGATTCCTAATAGGGTATGTCTCCTTATAGGGACTGTGTACTGTAATGTTGTAACAAGCTCCTAATAGGGCTAATATCTTTTAACAGGGATACTATGCTTTCAGTAAATTATTTATGGGTATTAATTCCCACCAGGGTTTTACCTTTAACAGGGTTTCCTCGATAAAAAATATTGTGTTATGGTGTTGGCATTTACTATGTTATCATTTACATTTGTAGATTTGGTTTATAAAGTTTAAAGTTTAGTAATATCTATTACAACTGGTTCACCTCCCCCCCTCTTAGTTGTCTTGTGGATTGTTATTCCTAACAATTCATATCAGAGCTATTGGTCCTCAAAGAGAAAGTTTAACAGCTTGAGGTGATCCTAAAGATGACTTACTACAAGAAGGATGGTCCAAAGTTTGATCCTGAAAACTTTAACAATTGGTAGAACAAGATGAGAACACATTTGCTATGTTTGGGAATTGATTACTAGATGTTAACAAAGAAGGAAAAGATGGCAACTAAGGATGAATTAGAGAAAGCCAATGAAGATCAAAAGAAGTTATTCTCATGCAATATGGTTGCAAGGGAATCCTTAATCAGTGCACTATCATAAGGAGAATTTACTGAAGTAAAGGACTTAGACTCTACACATGAAATCTAGTCAAGACTGGAAGCACTATACATTGGAGACAAGTTTATAAAGAAAGCAAAGTTACATAACTGGAAGAAAAAAATGGAATCAATAAAGATGAGAGAAGATGAGAACATCAGAGAATATGCGTAGAGAATTACTGAAGTGGTTACTGGTATTAGGAACTCTGGAGGAACTTACAGTGAAGAAGAAGTGATTGCAATGATACTCAGATCTTTGACACCTACATATAGAACCAAGGTTCAGGATATAGAGTAGATCATACTTTTGACACCGAACTTCACCAGAGAGATGCTGATTGGCAAGCTAACTACATTTGATGCCGCAAAATTGGGAGACACTTTACCTAAGGTTGAGTCAGCCTTCAAAGCAACCGTGCACAAAAGCAAAAGAATCTTACCTGGAAATGCAAGCACGAGCAGTAGTGACCTAAGAGAAGAACATTGAACATATGCTGATGACTGGGAATAAATACAGGAAGAAGAAAGGAAGCTAGATGAAATCGTAGCATTGATTTCTAGAAGAGAAAAGAGAGGTAAGGGTAAGTTTGAGGGAAAATTACCTTTGAAATTTTTTTCATGTAACAAGATCGGTCATTTTGCATCTAGATGTCCTACAAGAATTCCAAAGCACAAACCTAAGTTTTTCAAGTCTAAGTTCTTAAAGGACAAGGAATGTTATTATGCTAGTGAGGGTATATATGATGATGGAGATGGTGACTATGATGAAATTGGATATATTGATATTAAGGATGATGAACCTATGGATAAAGAAAAAGCCTTAGTATCCCAAGTTGAAAAGAAATCTGAATGGGTCATAGATAGTGGTTGTTCACATCATATGACTCGAGATAAAAAAATAAGTTTGTGAATTTGAAAAGACATGATGGTGTTGTTGTTAGATTTGGTGACAATACTCCTAAACTTATTATTGGAATTGGATCTATTTTCTTGGATGGAAAGACTAACACTGACAATGTATTACTTGTTGATAGACTTAATCACAATTTGTTGAGTGTTGGATAGCTAGTGGATAAGGGTTATCAATTGAACTTCATAAATTGAA
The DNA here is from genome assembly GCA_018584345.1 of Thuja plicata. NCBI lineage: Eukaryota > Viridiplantae > Streptophyta > Pinopsida > Cupressales > Cupressaceae > Thuja > Thuja plicata. The sequence continues at coordinate 39,458 of MU227194.1, read as the reverse complement.
AATGTTCTATCAAGACTAAAATAGGAGACTTGATAGCATCTGGTACCAAATCCATAGGTAATGTATTTGAATTAAACACATCTGAAACTTCTTGTTTTATTGCGAAGGTTGATGATAGTTGGTTATGGCACAGAAGATGTTTTCATGTCAATTTTTATGACATTATGAAGGAAAGTATGATAAAAGTAGTAAGAGATCTACCTAAAATTGTAAATCCATCTAACACTATGTGTAGAGAATATGTTATGGGGAAACAAACTAGAAGCACTTTCAAGAGAAAAGCTTATTCACCAAAAGGAAAGTTGGATCTTGTACATACAGATCTATGTGGTCCTACAAGAACAAGAGCATACTATGGTGAAAGGTATTTTATACTTTTTGTTGATGAATTTTCTAGAATGATGTGGGTTACATATTTGAGAGAGAAATCTGAAGCATTTGAAAAGTTCAAGTTATTCAAAGCAAAAGTTGAGAATGAATCTGGTCTGAAGATGAAGTATTTGAGATCAGACAGAGGAGGAGAGTTTACATCAGAACTGTTTAATGCATACGGTGAAGAAAATGGAATACATAGACAGACTTTAGCTCCTAGAACTCCACAACAGAATGGGATAACAAAGCAAAGAACAATACTAGATGCTACAAGGACTATGTTGCTGGAAGGAAATGTGTCACATGTTCACTGGAGAGAAGCAGTTGGCACTATTATGTACACATTAAATAGAACTCAAATCAGAGAAGGTACAAATAAAACACCTTATGAATTATGGTTTGATCATGCACCTATTGTGAAATATTTTAGAATATTTGGTAGTAAATGTTATATCAAGAGAGATGATGAGAAAGGCAAGTTTGATGCTAGAAGTGATGAAGGAATATTTCTTGGTTATTCCACTAAGAGTAAAGCATACAAATGTTTCAATTTGAGACTGAGAAAATTGATTGAAAGCGCCAATGTGAGGATAGATGAAAATTTTCAAATTCAAGACAGAATATATGATTGTGGTCAGATAACAGAAACAAGAGAAGTTGTTGCTGAACCTGAAGGACCCTTGATGATCGAGAATGAGATTGAAGAAGAAGAAGAACATGTTGAAGCTACTGAGACATTGAAGACACCAAGGTATGTCAAGATAAACTATCCTAAAGAGAAAATTATTGGTGATACAAGAAAAGGCATGATGACTAGATCTAGAGTTAGAGATGAGATCTGTTTGATTTCTCAAGTTGAACCAAAGACTACTGATGAAGCATGTAAAGATGAATCTTGGACTAAATCCATGGAAGAAGAACTAGAATATATAAAGAAAAAATACTTGGAAATTCGTTCCAAGACCGAAGAACAAAATGTGATTGGCACTAAGTGGGTTTTCATAAACAAGATGGATGAGGAAGGCACAATGGTAAGAAACAAGGCTAGACTGGTATGTAAAGGCTACTTACAACAAGAAAACATAGACTATGAAGAAACATTTGCACTTGTTGCTAGATTGGAAGCTATTAAACTATTCCTTGCTTATGTTGCACATAAAGACTTTAAAGTGTATCAGATGGATGTGAAGTTAGCATTCTTAAATGGTGATCTAGACAAAGAAGTGTACATTGAGCAACTTGATGGTTTTCCTTTGACAGATGACGAAAACATGGTTTGCAGACTGAAGAAGGCACTGTATGGACTGAAACAAGAACCAAGGGCATGGTATGCAAGACTGGATAAACATCTACTTCATCTTGTTTTCAGAAAAGGTAATGCAAACAGTAATTTGTATTTAAGAACTGATGAAGATGAAATCTTAATTATAGAAGTTTTTGTTGATGATATCATTTTTGGAGGCAATGATAAAATGAGAAATAATTTTGCTAAAGAAATGGAGAATGAGTTTGAAATGTCAATGATTGGTGAGATGAAATTTTTTCTTATTTTTCAAATTAATCAGAGTAAGAATGGCATATTTATATCTAAGACTAAGTATCTTAAGAAAATGTCGAAGAAATTTGGAATGGAATATTGTAAACCTATTTGTACACCCATGGTGACAAGGAACAAACTGACTAAAAGTGATGAGACTTAAAGTATTGGTCAAACTAAGTACAAATCAATGATTGGTGGTCTAAAATATCTAACACACACTAGACCAGACATTACCAATGCAGTTGGAATTGTGGCTAGATATTAGGCAGATCCTAAATAGACACATTTTACTGCTGTGAAAAGAATTTTCAGATATTTGAAAGGAACAGTAGAATATGGATTATAGTATGAAAAATATGATGATTTTACATTACAGGCTTTTACTGATGCTGATTGGGCATGTAATGTGGATGACAGGAAGAGTACAAGTGGTGGTGCATTTATCCTTGGAAAAAGGTTGGTTTCTTGGTTGAGCAAGATGCAGAGCTGTATTGCTCAATCTACTATTGAGTCAGAGTATGTTGTGGCTGCAATAAACTATACACAAGTTGTTGGGATGAAACAAATGTTGACGGACATTGGAATAATTTTCAAAGAACCAGCGATTATCCATTGTGATAACGCTAGCACAGTGAATATGTCAAAGAATGCTATAATGCATACAAAGACTAAACATATTTCCATCAAGTATCATTTCTTGAGGGAAAAGGTAGCAGATAGAGAGATTAAAATGGAGTATATTAGCACCAAGGAAAAGATAGCAGATATATTTACTAAACCTTTGCCAAAAGATGATTTTGAATATCTCAGAGGCATGCTTGGGGTGATGGCCCCTCCTAGTGAAAACTAAATGATGCAAATATGCATCAGTCCAGTGGATCTCAGAGCTATATCATTCTATGGACTTGATGTATGGTTCTACTCCTTAGGGGGGAGTGATTGCAGGAGAATACTATGGAGTACATTTGGGTGATCTTTCACCTAGCTAGTTGGACATCAAGATTTGAAAAAGCTACATCTTATAGAAGACTACAGGTGAATTATGCCACCCTTTGCCATTGCTGCCACAGGGGGAAGAAATCTATGTGAAAATCCCTACTATTTTGGGGAGATTTGTGTTGAGAATATTGAGAAAATTGTATTAAGAGAGTACTTTTGGGTTGATGAATGTAGATTTTTCCATATATTGCCATCATGCCAAAGGGGGAGATTGTTGGATGATATAAATTTTGGTTACTAATCATGCTGTCAACATACATTTCTATGGAGAAGACAGAATGGCTACTTAATTGGAAGGAGTGTACAGACACTGTACGGATGATTCAGAATGATCGAAGGTGGATTTATGCAAAAGGATGTGTTTTGACCTTATTCCTAAGGTCGCTTCGCTTTATGTTACATACTATGGATGTTACAATTGATTTAGTGAAGACTGGTTTTCTGGACTGTAACTGTGATTCTAGACAGAGCAGGTCTCTGTGTTTCGGGTATATCTTTCTGGCTAAGATATTTCAGAACTTGTGAGCTTACTGATGGACAACCGACATATGGTAGAGTAATGGGTTGAGTTTGATTGTTGATTGGATACTGATGACATCATTTATGGTGTGTATTCTGGAGAAGACTTATTTCCTCGCTGAATTCAGACATGTAGCATGTGAAATTAATTGTGAGCATGAATTATGAATCTGGAAGTATATGTGATGGATTTTAAATGTTGTATACTTGTTATAGATACCGTGTGTGTCTTAGCAATGGAATATGTAATTATTTTTATGATGGAAAGCCTTAATTGGTTGACCTAGTTAATTATGTATTAGGAAAGCTTAACTGGCCAATCTAATGAATTATTGTAAAACGGTATATATGAATGGTAATTTCTTGTAGAGAAGTGTGACAGAGAAAAAGAAGGATAGATATGTGTGGAAGCCGCGAAGCTTGTTGACTGTTGGATACAAAGAAGAGTTGATACTTCATTGGAACTTACCAAGCAAAGAAAGTTGCTATCAGAAAGTTCATTGGAATGTGTATTTGCTTTATACACTTGATTCTGTGACTGTCAAATGATGCACCTATTACCTGCGATACAACACTTCAATAAGTCATTAGATTAGTGAAAAATAGCATAAAAGAGTAATGGTTAGATACAAATCACTAAAACTGACTTATTGCTCTCTATCTATGAAGAGTTTGAAAAATGTCATAATCATGCCCTCAGATTATGCACCATTCAGTGACAATACACTTCTAAGAATGAGAGATTTAATTGAAAACTAAGCTAAATGATTAGAAAGCATGTAATTAAGCTATGAAAACTGACATTATAACAATGCATGGAATTGAAACTAAATGTTAAGGATATCTAAACAACATAAAAATGCAATTTAACTCTAAAAATGAGGGCCCTTTCCTCTCAAAAATGCCTTCTATTTATAGAAAAAAGGGTTCAAAATGGGTGGTTCAGATGCAAAGCTGAAGAGAGGTTAGGATTTCACTAGAAAAGAGCACATGGATTTTCTTCTTCAAGTGTATCAAATTGTGACACTTGTCATAATATTATTGGGTTGAAAGTAGGAAGGAATGTGACCATTTAGGGAAAAGAACCAAGAAAACTCTAGAAGATAAGGCTCATAAAGAGGGTGTAAGAAGCATTTATGAGGATGGGATTGAGTCAAATACATTAAATGCAAGCATTTAAGAGGCATGGAGAGAGACATGGGCTTAAAGAATCTTCATTAATGAAGCATTAATGAGAGCCTTAAAGAAGCATGGGAAGGGTGTAAGAGGGTGGCTTGAGAAAGTGGACTTGGAGAGAGTCAAGCTTGAGAAAGTTGACTCTCCCAAGTGAGTTTAGGGAAATATAAATGAAATGAATTAAACTTATTTAATTCATTCAAGAATAGGAATATTAATTATTTAAGCTTTTTATTACTTTTGATAATTAATTAGGACTATACCCATTTTAATTAAATTAATAGGCTAGGAGAATGGGTTTAAAACACAAGTGATGAGATATATTAATTCCTTTATAATTAAATACTTTAGCCATTATTTGAATTTGATAAGATTTGATTGGTTTAAATTGATTTGAATTGTATGGCTGAAGTAGTTAATATAAATTAGTGATAAAAATCACCTAGGACATTAAATCCGATTTAATAATAAATTATGCCAAAGTAACATTGTCTTGACATAACACGGGGTATGATCACACCTAGGGAAAACATGGTCTATGGTCGGTACAGACCAAATCTAGGTGGTTACATTTGCCCCTCTTTGAATTGGTGTGCGAGTAGTGCATTGATTCAAAGAAAGTTTTTGATTTTGACTTCAGAAAGATTGAGAATCCCGTTCTTGGTTGTCGAACGAAATGTTAATGAAATCAGTCTCGCACTTGATCGAACCAAACTGATAGAATTGATTTTGAATTTGGTTGTAAGGTGTGAAAAACACTTGTACTCCAGGGTTTGAAATTTGTTGATTGTTTTCAGAAGTTTATCTTTTTAATGATCTTTTGAATACGTCAAACAGTTTTGCATTGTTAAAAGGGTGAAACAAACACTCATCTTTTTATATTCTCTAGGTGGAGGATGAAAATCTTTGCTCGTTCACTCAGGTACACACTCAAATGCTAATTAGAATACAACCATCACCAAGCACACAATGGCTCCAGTCATGATGCTGTATTAGCCGACTCCAAATGCAAGTGAGGGCACGATATGACGAGTGTCTTGGGGCAATTACTTTTTGCCTTGCACAAAGATTATCACCCTTTCGAGGATGAATCAGGAATTCTTTCAGTTGAAGTTGTAGATTATTGGGCAATCCATTCAAAACTGTCCCCCATAGAACTGCACAAGGAAAAATTCAAGCGTATAGCCCTATGAGTACCCGAATATATGTAGTCTCGCAAGCAAGATTCAAGTGGCTCCGCTCTACATATATCCAGATATGTTCAAGGAATGATGTCGTAATTCCAAGAACAAAACCAGTTCCGTCTTCTGAAGCTTTAGCCTACAAGGAAGCAACTATTTATAGTGAGTTGGAAGGGTCGGTGTTAAACCTGTCCTCACTTAGGTCGTTCCTAGGAGATTCTTTTCTCAACCGACAGGCCCTATACTGTTTAAATATATGGTAACCAAGATTGGCGAGCTTTAGATGTCTAGATTTTTTATTCTTCCGAAGAAGAAGAGCATACTCTCCTAATCTAAGTTATTTTCTCTCAAAACACTTAAAGCAAAGTTCATTCCTTCAAGCTATGTTGAGCTCAATTTAGTTGTTCCTATTTTTAAAAAAATAGGATGCTTGAAAGGGAAAGTTTGCCTTGTTTGATTTTAAACCTGAAAATGAAGTGTTTGGATCAGTTTGCTTTAGGCATTCAAGATTGGATTTAAAGCATTGAAAGTGTTCATTTTAAAAGCCCAAACTGAAAAGTGTTTGATAGTTAGTTCAATTTTAAGATCCAAAAACAGGATGTGGGATTTGATTGTTCAGTTTTAAACCCAAAACCAAATGTTTGATTTGTTAATTTTCCTTAAAGCATTCAAGATTTTGTGCATGTTTATTTTAAGCCCCAAAAAGAAATATTGACTTTTTGACTTTTGTTGATTTTTGACTTTTATTGACTTTTATTGACTTTTGACTTTTGTTGACTTTGACTTTTATTGACTTTGAAACCCAAAACCAAGTGTGAAATGATGTGAGTACATACACTATTTTTTTTAAACATTAAAAAGTGAAATGAGAATTTTTTTAATCAAAAGATTATGTGGTTTCTTACCAAACTTGATGGCTAACCCGTAGACCTATAAAAAAAAATGAAAATAGTTAGTAAGAGTGTATTATTGTAGGTTTACAGTGCCTTTCCCCCATGTTTTTACAAATAATGGTCTTAGTGATATAAACAATATTTCCACAAATGGGTAATAGAGAGAAAGTAGAAAGAAGATAGAAGGAATATAATTTTCTTTTTTTTGCGTATCAATGATATTTGTAGAAGAATGATAAAGAGAAAGTAGACAGAAGATAGAAGATAAAAGGAATATAGTCTTCTTGTCTTTTTCAACCTAAAAAATAAAATAAGAGCCTAAAAGCCCCACAGTGGGTGCCAGAAATGTGAGTGTCAAACGATGCACCTGTTACCTACGACACAACACTTCAATAAGTCATTAGATTAGTGAAAAATAGCATAAAAGAGCAATGGTTAGATACAAATCACTAAAACCAACTAATTGCTCCCTATCTAGGAAGAGTTTAAAAAATGTCATAATCATGCCCTTAGATTATGCACCATTCAGTGACAACACACTCCTAAGAATGAGAGATTTAATTAAAAACTAAGCGAAATGATTAGAAAGCATGTAATTAAGCTATGAAAACTGACATTATAACAATGCATGGAATTGAAACTAAAATTCTATAGATATCTAAACAACATAACAATGCAATTTAACTCTAAAAATGAGGGCCCT
>MU227193.1:662770-679391 GCA_018584345.1 Thuja plicata | reverse complement strand
TTACATTATAAGATTAGGCAGCTAATTGATAGTAAAGTTATTTATATATCATGTGGCAATGAGTTATATTTCAATCCTATTTTCTCTAAATAACATTTATGTTCCTATTATGGAACTCCATATTATGTAGACAATGTTATCCTTATCTTTGGGGGCTCATTGTCTTGCATAGTATTGTGAGCGATATAATAGGTCCCTTTTCATCCTTGTCCCTTCACTTGGGGGGCAAGGATTCCATCTCCTTCTTTTCTATCTTTTCGGGATCCACTTTTTCCTTGGTTAAGCAGTATCTATCTATTATGTGATATCCATCATACATGAAAATTTTGGTTTGCATTTAGGATCTATGTCCTTGATTATAACCTATTTTGTTGTTTGACATTCGGTTTCAATGGTTGATAAATCTCTCACCTTGGAAACTGAATAGTGTGCTATCCCTCACAAGGGTTACTTTTTCACTTCTCACATGATATCTCTTTGCTACAATATCTCTTGATATAATTTGATATATCCCTTGCCTTCACACCTGGGGGGAAAGGTATTCTCCTTCTTCCTCTATCTAAGGATCTACTTTCCTTAGCTTAGTGGCATTTGTTTATCATATAGCATTATTTCCTTATAAAGATTTATGTTATGGCTATCGATACCCTCTTATTTGAGAGGTGATTGTCGTAGGTCATCACCTCTTCTTTATTTTGCAAACTATGCTTTTGATAAACTCTTGTTCTTGCTTTGGGTTAGAGTTTGACTCCTTCATTCCAAGATTCATCTTCCTCTTGATGATAGTGGATCTTTGGTCCCTCTTTTCTTTAGAAGATGACATTTTATCCTAGGCACTCCTCTTTGGTGAGGGTCTTGTTGATGAGATCTCTTCCCTTTTGAGGATCCTCTTTCCATAAGTGACATATCAATTTCATGATTATCTATGTTCTTGGATGTAAGAGTCAAGATTCTTCGCTAAGAATATGGTATACATTGTTGTGAAGATGGATATCTCCTTACCTTGTGAAGCAGGTATCCTCTTTTGTCTTCCTTATCATGCCTAGTGGGTAGTCATGATAAGGAGGGGAGCATATATAGGGTCTCCCTTGTACTATAGTTTACATTTATTTACATTTTGCACCATGCTAAATCCTTGGAAGGTAATGCACACAAGTTGCTAAATCCTAAAGAGATACGCACCCTTTTTATTTTGCAATATGCTAAATCCTTGAAAGGTAATGCACATAAGTTGTTAAATCCTAAATGGACACACATTTTATATTCCATAGTGATACAAGAATGTGGATCTATAGATATTTTTCAAAAATCCGTTAGAAGACGCATTTACAATTACAAGCACAGTTTATGGGTGAACCTGTTGGGGGCTCTCCCTCCTTGGTGATTCATAGTAAGGTGGGCATCTGACTAGGCGAGGTAATCACTTTCTCTTTTCTCTCTTTTGTTGTCATGCTAGTAGGATTAGATCATGAAGCTATGTTATCTATGGTGTTGTTCTTGTCTTACTTATGTAGTCATGTATGTTTTCTATGATTAGTTTCTCTGTACTTCCATATCTTTATGTATGTATGTTGAGTTAGAATCCTTGGTTTGGGGGCTCATATCCTTTACTTAGTGATATTCTACCTCATTTCAATCCACCAGGATCTCTTCCTTCTAACTTTATCATGAGCACATTCGATTTCCGTACTCCCGTTAAAGTGGGGGCTTAATGTATCATCTTAAAATGGAAGCACTTCCATGTTAGGAGTTTTTAACCCTCCTTAGGGGATGTTTTTGGCCTCCATCATACTGTCCCCTCCTTTTAGCATCATCTCCTACTTCTGTGCCTATTTAGGATCCTGATTGGGCCTCTCCGGGCACCTTCTATCCCACCTGGCACTTTTTCCAGGGGTTCTGACCCCCTGGGTCAAGGTCGACCTCGACCTTGACCTAGGTTAGGGTCAACCTTGACCTTGACCTAGGTCAGGGTCGACCTCAACCTTGACCTTGACTTGGGTCCCCCTTTCAAATTTGGAAATTTATCGGTTGTCGGAAGTAATCCAAAATTCATTTCCCACTTTCGGGTCGGCTGTTTTGGGGTTCCAAAGCAGTAAATCTTAAATTATATTTAATATAGGTCATCTTCTAGGGGCATGGGTCTAATTGGAATTTAATTCTCCTATGTCAACCTCCTTAGAAGATTGTGCCCTAATTTCATATAAAAGGAAGCCTTCTCCTCTCATTTTATCTAAGTCTTCTAAGTGCAAAAAGCTCTAACCAAGATTTTGTCAAGAAGCAAAAAGATTCAAGCATCCATTTTTCTACATGTTTCCAAGCTTTCAAGGTGTTCAAGTCTTCCTCTCAAGCATTCAAGATTTATCATTCAAGCCCTAGATCTAGCCATCATGATGGTGTGATCTTCCTTCAAGATCCTTCATGCATCCTCAAGACTCTTTCATCATCTCTTCAAGGTGGATTCCAAGCATACAATCATGGAGGTTTATGGTTTCTAAATTCCATGCTTTCATATTTACATATTTGTCTACATTTGTATTACAATTACATATCTATTCAATATCGTAGCTTCATTGTTAGATTCAATTCTACTACTTGCTAGCATTCTTATTTCAATTATTGATTTCAAGGTTAATTCCTAAATCGGGGTTTGACTAAGGCAAACCCCTCCCCCACAAAAAAAAATCCTCTTTTTCTTGCAGGTATAGGTTCAGAACAGCAGATTTGAGACCAGATCTGGATACCCTTTTCAGCCAACTTTCGGGATCCGCGAACAAAGTCACTTTTGGATCTGTGCAGGTCAGGGTCAACATTATTGGGTCAGGGTTGACATTTTTGGGTCAAGGTCAACCTTTTTCATAAGACGACATTAGAACGGAAAAATATTTCTGGGTTTTGTTCATCTTTGCATTTTCTTTTGAGATCATATTTTAGATTTTCTAGAAACTAAGTACAAACCCCATAAAACAGCATTCTTTGATCTGCAATATTTCAAGGTTAGTAATTTTCTATCATTCATTTCAATTCAAATCCTTAATCATTCTAAATCTATCACACATTTACATTCATTTCAAAACACATTTTAGGAGGGAAACCTAGGATCTCCTTCTTTATTCTTATTTCCAATAGATTGATTCATTTATGCATTGATCCTTTTTGGGTTGATCAAATTGGATCTTTCCTTTGTGCATTTGAGAATAAAAGGGAATATCTTATCTTTCCCTCCACTCTAAACATTAAATGTAAAGGTGATAAGTGATTTGAGTATCAAAACACTCTTATTCCATAAACATCATTTTTCTCCTTTACAGTAATATACACTTTCGATCGAAAGTGTATATTAAAAAACAATTAAAAAATGCAAATAAAAACGTGAAAAACTAGTTGGCGACGTTTGATGATTCGAAAGCCCCATAGTTTTAATCCAACCAAAACAGTGATTTTCACTATTTCGGTAGGTTGTATATATGCCGCTAAAAAAGATCTAACCTACTTTCAATTGAAAGTAGGTTAGTACTTTTGATTGAAAGTACTTAACTACTTTCGATTGAAAGTACTAAACTACTTTCGATCGAAAGTAAAAAAGTACTTCCGATCGAAAGTACCCATTTTTGGTACTTTTGATCGTAAGTTACTCACTTCCGATCGAAAGTATAATTTTTTTTCGTGGGCCACGCTTTTCGGGGTGAAATCCTTCCTCCCGAAAAGTGTAACCCACTATTGTGGGATCACCCAGGAGGAACCTGAAATATGGAGGAGGCTTAGGAAAGGCCAGCTTAGTCCCTATTTGGAGAAACTACATGGATATGACAAGGGGATAACCCAAAATTTCATTACTGGGTGGAGAAATGATTCTGTGACTATCGATGGAAGGCATGTTGATCTTAATGTGGGGCTTATAGTGTAGGTAACTGGTTTACCCATGTTTGGAATAATTTTTTACAGAAATAGGAAAGTGTCTAAAATGGTGATTAAAAGATTCCCTAAGACTGTAGCTGAGAGGAATGGAATGGTTAAGAAGAAGGGTTTTTATGTGGTTGCAAATATTAAGGAATTATGGCACAAAATTCTTATTGTGATTATGGAGTATATTACTTTGGAAGGGCATTTTACAAGAGCTCAGTCTCATCATAAATTATGTTTTTGGAATCTTTTTTGACACAAATATTCTATATCCTTCCCTTTTTATGTACAACTCTTTGGATCACAGCTTGGTTGAAAATAGCGAGGACTCTGGTAAGCCTTTTCTTCACAAGGGCCTTTATTGATTTTTGAGTACATGAAGAGAAATATCCCTGAGACTATGGTAAAAAACCCTAGGTATAAGAGGAAGAGTATTTGTTTTGGAACAAGTAAGGTTGAGACACCTGCTAAAAGAAGTAAACATATTAATCCCACTTCCAAGAGTGTTAAATCCCCTTCCTCTTCTTTGAAGAATAAGAAGATTGAGTTGGTTAACTATTCGATGAACTCAGAGGAAGAGGAGTCGGATGTGGGTTCTTCTAAGGAGGAAGATTTTGATTATTTCCCAAATAATAACAAGTCATTGGCTAGTGGCATGGATAGTTCATCTTCAGGGGATACGCCAAATGAGGAAGTAGAGGAAACTCAAATTATAACCGGTAAGGAAAAAATATTGATAAAGGCAAGGAGAATAATGATGAAGCTATAGAGGACCCTGCGAGGAGATTGCTCCCAGCCAAAATGATAAAGGTAAAATTATTATTGATCTTGACGGGAATAATTTTCCTAATATGAATTAGGATACTGCTAGTGTGGATAAGCAGATTAATTCTATGGAAGGAGAAGGTAATATTGACATGGACAATGAGGAGAAGTATAAAGCCAAGTAGTCTGAATATCCTTTCCCTTTCCAAGGATGTTAAGGATGATGTTGACCCAAATGAAGAGGGGTCCCGTAGTGGGGATGAGTTAAAGGTGATAGATTATGACATTCTTTATATGCCTAAGGAGTATGTGAATGCTAAGAATAAGGAGAAGGAGGATAAGCAGGGCACTGCTAAGATTGATCCCTCTGTTACTGTGGTGATGGGGGATTTTTTTGATAAGGAGGATAGAACTATTGGGTTTTTAGATACTGCTAAAGCTAAAGCCCTCTACTCCTTCAGAAATGATAATTGGTGCTATTAGGAAATAAAGAAGCTTAGGTTGCAGAACAAAGATGTGGAGACCAAATACCAAAAGAAGGAAGACAAGATGAGTAACAAGGGTAAGGACTATGATAACTCTCAATATTTTTGTGCCCCTATTAATTTGTTGTCTAGAATTGAGTGCTTGGAAAAAATGTTGGAGAATATGCTTTAGCATTCTAAGGGGGGAATGAAGGCCTCAGCTAGTAACCTTTGTCTATTGGTCAATCTGCTCGAGCAACCGATTGAGGACTTGTTTTAGGATCCTATAGCCAAGGGTAAAGGCCCAGGTTCTAGAACCATAGCGAAGCTGAACAAGAATACTTCGTCCAGCAAGGAGATAATGGAGTTAAAGGCCAATGTGATGAAAATGACTAAGCTGGATACCATGATGGATGAAACCCTCCAGGGTTTGAAAGGTTGGCAGTAAGCTATTTTCTTTTGCTACTTTTGTGTTGGTTTCTTTTTTAGTCTATTTTAGTTGTTGAAGGGTGCATTCATTCCCCCTCCTATTTTGTTTTTCTAGTTCTAGTGTTGGACTTTTTGCCTACTTTGTAACTCTAAACTTGTTGGGTTTCGGGTCCCTGTAAAACCCTTTTTTGCTTAATTTTCAAAACTATTATAATATCAATCTCATTATATTCGTGTCTCTACAATCTTGTCTACAAGCTACCCATGGAGGTAGAAACACCAAAGTAAGGGTTTGATTGAGGCAAACCTCTAAAAATAGTTGCACATACAAGTTCAACTAGAGATGATTGTCATCTTCTCTACATCTTCAATTGTGGATCTTAGTGATATTATTTTGCTTCTTTTGTCACTTTATCTCTTTATTCCATGTTTAATGTCTCCTAGATATTCAATAAATTTCATAATATTTAGTTACTAGAATAGAGTATACTTCATATATTTTTTCCTATGATAGTCTCTATGTTTTGTTTGTATAGGATGGTTGTGTGTCATGCTATCATCCTAGACCCGCATGTGTGTACTAGACAAAGATGTTACAAAGTTGTCTAGAAGGTTTCTATGACTTATACTTTTGCCTTCTATGATCTAAATAGTTTAGTTAATATGTTAATGAAATGCTAATTCTCCTTAAACAATGAACAAGCTCAGAGGTTGTAGTTACCCAATGATTTGTTCCAAGTAGAAAGTGGAACTTGAGTTCTCAAAAAGTTTGATAGCCCTTCGTAGAGGCTTAATATAGTAAATCTAGAAATATTTTTCAGTCATGAACATAACAATAAACTATAAAAATATCATATGTACAAACTTCTTTACCAAATTTAAAAAGACAGTAATTAATCAACCAATCATTTTTTATTAGTCCAAATAAAAAATAACATTATTTAAAAAGAAAAATCCACTTTCTTATTTCATTTTTCCCAAATAATGTATTGGTTATTCTCTAGAAAAATACTACCAAGTAAAACTCTGAGAAAAAATGCCCCATATCCATGGAAGAAGGATCTAAAATAGTAATGGCATATCCCCACGTCCACTTAGAAATTCAAGTAAAATATTGAAGCAATTTGTAGAAAATCAGAAGGATTTGAGTTCTTCTAGAAAGTTTTTTCATTGTGAAAATAGTGAAACAACGAGAATTTTCACGAAGCTTTATTCTCGAGTCCACCGACATACTAAATTTTTTAACCGTCAGCTTACTCTGCCGATTTCCTTTTTTTTAGTTTTTTACTTTGTCAAGCTCTTGGTTTGAAAGGCGACAGGGAAAATATCATCTAATAATAAAAAAAAAATTGGTGGCAGACACTTTATATGGTGCCCAATGACTTTACAGTTGACTAATTATACACCTTAAAAGATCATCAGAAAAGGCAAATGGATAAATCATAAGTAATAAAAATTAATGGTAAAATTTAAAATTTAACGGTTTCGGGATATTTTATTATTATTTAACTGTATACCCTTTCTTCTAATTTTTTTTTATTTTTTATTTTTAATAGTTAGTGGTCTATATTTATAGTCTATTTATTAATTGATCACATTGACACAGATATGGCTGAGATTGAGACTGAGACACACTTCTTCTTCTATGTCTTACTTACTATGAGATCAGAGGGAGATTCTATTGCTTATTCAAAGGGTGCAGTTCCTTGACTGCTTTCTTCAGCTACACCAATCAGAGATGCCTGGCACTTTATCTCTGTGAGACTATACAGCTCCGCGAACATACTCTACAGCTTCTTTTCCCCCATAGACAGATTTTTTATTAGCTCATTACGACCTTCTTCTCGCTCTCATCTCCTTTATGGGGGGTGAAGTGGCCTCACTTTGCCTCCATCACCGGTCACTCTAGATCTATGAGACCTTGCAACACCTTTACCCATTAGTGACACATCTCTAGCAGCTCACAGCGATGACCTAGGGTTCCTGCTCATTTGGATCATTATCCTTCAATGTTGGATTTCTTTCTACCTGAAAATGATCCTTAGTCCTTCTCTTGTGTATGTTCTTCTTGCTTGTAGTTTCTTGTTCTCTTCTTTCTTTTTTCTCTCTTGGTTGCTTTCCCGGCCACTGTTTGGTGGTCTGTTGGTTTGTTGTTCCTTTTGATGTACATTTCCAGTCCCTTAGACCCTTGTTGGTCTCTTGTTGGACATTAATAAATTTATCTTATCTTATCTTAGGTAATGTTTAGAGTGTAACATTAATTACTTTGATTCAATCATACTTTATCATGGTATTTCTTACATGATTAAATCTGTTTAGTTTTCAATCATATTTGTAAATCTTCTAGTAATTATTTTCCCTTAACAAATATTATTAAATCTAGATAAGACATTATAATATAACACACTATGAAAATTAACTCAAACTTGTCATCTAAATGTGTCATCAAATGGTCAAAAGCTAAAAATATGTGAAATATTATTAAACAAGAAATTATATGCATATTGTAGAAGTTAAATAAGAAATTGAAAGATGTTTGAAAATTAAACAAATCAAAAAATATTTTATCTTAGACAGAAAAGAATGTAAAAATAATTGTTTAACTAGTTATTTATCCTCATAAATATTGGAAAAGAAATGTGAACAATAAGAAATATGATATTTTTATATTTTTGATTGGATAAATTAGGAGAGGATTTGAAACCTTTACAAAAAAATCCACTCATGTAGACGAGAGGGAGGAACTCACAAGAAGTGAGATCACCAAGACCAATCAAGTACACACTCTTTTTAGAAAGAGAGTCTTTTGACTAGAGCCAAAAAATTGGCATGAACAAGGTTCACAACCTAACAAAGGATTCACCTAATTAGAACATAGGGGCTTAGGAAGGAACCCAAAGCATCTTGTTTGGAAAACTCCATGCGCTAGAGAAAAACTCATACAAGAAAGTAGAGCTTTGGAAGGTACCTTTGAACCTTTTACAAAATAGCACTTATGAACTACAAGACAAGAAGTTAAAGCATAAAATAGACCAAAGAAGACTAGGATGTATTGAAAGACTTCCTCCATCTTTTAAAATTAAAACCACTATGAAAAACTATGTTCATAGAAAAGGAAGAGGGCATAAAAGAATCCAAGCTCATCTAAAAAGAAACCATTACAGACATAGCATTCTAGACCACCTCGATAGGCCCCTTAACAATAGAATAAACTTTGTTAATAAAAATCCTTGCAATCAAATCATAAAGGACCACCTCAATAGGTCCACTTTGAGAAATAACACTAAAAAATACCTGGACATTTTGGAAGACATCCTCCAACCTTTTCCACATAAAGTCATTATTAACATCTATATTTATAGAAAGGGAAGAGGGCAGAGAGAAGCCCAAGCCCAACTAAGAAGAAAACACAACTAACATAGCATCTTGGCCAACCAAAGAGAAGAGCCCTAAGCACTCCAAATCCAAACGCCAGAACCAACCCTCTCCTTATACATAGTCGCCTAAAACCTCAATAGGAGAAAACACTACCACAATTAATGTAAGGGTATTGTTGGGTGTGTCGAAGTACAGTGAAGTCCACTGTACGGTGAACTAACGTATAGTGATTCCATTGTATGGGGTTCCACCATATGAGGAACACATACGATGAAACATGTGCCATACATCTGAGGTTTCATACACAAATACTAGTATGATAAGTGATGAAGCCAGTATGGTGAGGGCTAAAGCGTTACAGAGGAACATGCTGGCACCATACGGAGACCGTGCAGGTTGGCATTGTACAGAGACCGTGCAGTTTGGCATTGTATAGAGACCGTGCAGGTTGGCATCGTACGGAGATAATGTAGGTTGGCACCATGAAGAGTAACATGTTGGGACTATATGGATACTGTCCATGTTGGCACCGTACGGAGTATGAAGACCATATAGAGTATCGTACATATCGGCACTGTACACACATGCTGATTGTATAGTGAAGGAGGATCGAGAACCATAGGTCAGTAAAGAGCCAAGTTTTGGCATGGTGTTAGGTATAATGCCATGTTTGGTACAAGAGTGTGGTGATGATGTATGGTGATTCCTAACCATTGGACAAATGGAAGTTGGTTGTTTGTTATGTTTAAAGTACCAGATTCCATAACAAATTGTGGTGTGTATAAATCATTGCAAGATTCGTCAGTATGGTGAGAGGGAAAAGTATGGAATAGTGAGGGAAAAACAAGGAGAAGATGAACTAATGTTGTAGTGATACTCAATAAGTTGCAGAGAGTCAATCTCTGTGAAACTTTGTGATCGAGTATTCAGCATTTGTAGAACTAAGGTTGAGAATGTACATCGGAAAGAAAATAATCTGTTACATATATGTAACCAAATTTATGATAATATAAGTGAAATTTTTTTTGGGTGTGTGGGTTTTTTACCTGAAAGGGTTTCCCACATAAATACTAGTGTTCTATTCTATTATTGTTTATCCTTTTGTGTTCACTCTATTTACTTTTGTGCATCTTATTGACTGTAATGGAAATTGATATTCATCCCTGGTTTATTCTCCCCTAAAAATTTAATACAGTGGAAAGTGTTCCACACTCTTCTTTCCTAACAAGTGGTATCAGAGCAAGGCTATTTGGGTTATCCTTGTGGGCAGGTTGTTTGTGTCATTTTTGTAGTGGGTGATTTGTAGGGTACTGGTAATCAATATTGCAGATTGAGATGGTGAGCACATCCAGAAGAGTAGATGTTTTCAATATTATGTCATGGCACACTTTTGAGATGCATTTAGAGTTTTGTAATGATATGGTTATGTTCATGTGGAGCATGTTATCTCTTTGAATGAGATGTTTTAGGTCATGTTGTCATGTTTATGTTCCTAATTCTATAGTTGGAACTTTGACATTGATCTTGGTTTAGATTTTTGTGTTTTGAGAATATTGAACATTTTTTGGGTACTTCATGATGTGGATCTATGCACGAAGTTGAGTGCCAATTCCATGGAAGTTTGTGGCCAAAAAAAGTTTGGCAAATGAACGGGCACCTGTTTCATAGAAAATACGTCTCTCTCTCTCTCTCTCTCTCTCTCTCTCTCTCTCTGATGTAGAGAGAACTGCAAGAAGACCTTAATGGGCCCTAGCTCTTTGATACCTCTTCAAACTTCAAACTTGATCAATCTCACTCCACACAAGTCTTCTTAGGATGTCTCCTAACTTTTCCAAGGGGTCAATAGGCTTCCCTTATTATCTTTGGGTTCTCCAAATCAATCTATGGAACAAAGCAATTTCTCCTTTAGAGACACTTTCCCTAAACCATATCACAAGGTGTAAAACTTCACGAGTGAATTCAAAATTCTATCCTAAGAGCTTGAAGAATCTTAATAGACCCTAGGGGTCAGGAATCCACCACTAAATTTGGTCTTGAAGACCCAAAGTTGGTCGAACCCCAAATGGTCTAGGATTCCTTATAGCCCTAACCAGTGGGTTTTTGAGACTTAAAATTTTGTGACAATAGGATCTAGAGGATATGATTGGGTTTCTAGACACCCTTTATGGATTTTGTAAACCCCCTAAAGCATTAGCACCTCACTCCACTCCTGCACCCCCAAGCTCTCACAAAACACACTAACCTAATTAGCTAGTTTAGGCTTGGTTTGTTAGTAAAATGATAGATTGTGGGTTCATGAATGAAATTAAAATCTTTGGAAGGATTCCCCTACCCCAAATTAGTCTATAACCACTCTTTCTTCAATCTCACAACACTCATATAACTCCTGCATGTGACTGTACTGACAGACTAGGCTAATTACATAGGGATAATTAGCCTAGGGCTTGGTCTTAAAAATAGAAGGACTAAGAGTGAGAGTATGAGCTTCTTGATTCCTAAATACCATGATCCTAAATAGTAGTTTCCAAGTGGCCAAGGATATCCACTAGATAAAACTCTTGTTAGGATCACATCTTTGAGACTAGTCCAGTAGAGTCTTGGTTTCTCAGACAACAACCAAGTAAAATCTATAACTTTTCACTAACTTAAAAAAAACACCTCAAATCAACTAGAAAGGTTAGTAGACTCAAGGAATTACAAAATTCTACAACTAGATCTTCAAAATAAATCCGTACAAGGTTGTACCATGCAAAAATGACTCAAAACACTCTTCTATTTCCTTGCTTGAACATCAAACTTCGTACACACAGTCTTCTGACCTTAATGGAAGGCATCCTCTCACCTAATAACATCCTCTAAAAATTTTAGAAGCTTCATAAAGTGGTTGAATTCGGTGACAAAGAATTTGTTCATTCTCGAGCAACATTTTGCAAAAGTTGCTCATGCAACTTTGTAAAAAGACAACTTTTGGCAATCATGAAGGAAAGTTGCTATTTTTGGAGAATGTTAAGTTCAACGACCCCAAGGATGTGTGAGAAGGTCAAAATAAGACAAGAACCTACCTAAGGAATTAAAACATGACTTCTAACCAAACTTTAAAGACTTTAAAAAAACACGGTCTAACTTTGGTTTCATGAACCTAGGTTTATAACTTCACCTTAGGTCATTCATCTTGTTAGTAATAACTGAGAGGGGGGGTGAATCAGTGGCCTCAATTCTTTATCCTTTAAAATTTAATCCACCAATTAATACACCTTAGATTATTAAGTCCCTACAAGATGTATGCCTTGAAATACTTGAAACAATTTATTGTCTGTCGGTTTACCTTGTCTGTCCTTATTCTCCTTGATTACTGATAAGCAATAAAACTCATTTACCGATACTCAGTAAATATGCAGAGTATACCAATCAATCCAGAAATGCATATGCGAAATGTAAAACAATAAATTAATAAACCATACACACATAGCACATGGATTTTAATGTGGAAACCCAGTTAAGGGAAAAACCACTGGGACCGGTACCCCAAATTTTCACTCTTCTGAAGTGAGCCCTGTTAGGAGCCAACCCTGTTAAAGGTTACAAACATATGGTTAAGTGCAACCTTGTTAGAGGATTTTTATACATAGGTTGTCACTAAGTATCTAAAATCTAGGATACCATCCTTGAATTAGTCTTTACAATATCAATAGGCTTTATGCTAATCTTACTACCATCCTTGAATCAACCTCCTTCTTAGACTGTCAATAGGCTTTAGGTAAGATCGCTGCTACTATCATGAATCAAAATTTTTGGTAATTTGTTAGGATATACCTCAATTAAAGAAGACAGTTAAGTCCTGCTCTGTTAAGAGACTTAATGCTTCAATGGTTAAACTGAAACACAATGACCTATTTCTAATGCAACTTTGAATTGCAGATATTCAAATCTATTTATGTACTTTACCTCTTTGATCAATGTATCAATTCAATTCCTTTGTACTTCACACTTTTTGCTCTGTGATGTTGTGCTTTATTGTTCGTCGGTGTCTGCAGAATTCTTTAGCTCTCCCTTAGCTTGATTGATCAGGACTATATGAAGTTCATCCTTCACCAGTTTCTCTTCAGCATCTTCTTTTGATTCACTTCCCCCATGTATCTAAGTGCTTGTGGAAATGAATTATGATTTTCTCTTATATAGACATGATTTTTCTTGATTCTTGATTCTTGATTCTTGGCGTGAAAAACAATCTAGCCAATTTGATTTATGGCTTTAACTCCTGATTTATCTCGTAGTTATCTTCTTGCCAACTGTATAAATCAATTGCTTTAACTGTGGTCGAATAAAAAAAATAAAACAACCAGTTAATTCTACCTTTAAGCTCTGCTAGCTAGATATTTTGTCATTTTCTTATCTCTTTGTTATGTCGGTGAATTCTACAGTTCGTTGCTAGTGACAGCTGCCAGTTCCATCGGTGCAACTTTAGTTAGCTTCGGGATCTCAATCCGTCAGGCATCATTGGATCTTTCTTGTCGGGAAACTCTATTTTCAGCTCATCGGGCATCTTGTGATTCTGCTTCATCAGGCAACACTGTCTTCTGTTCGTCGGGCATCACTGTGACTTTATCTCTGTCTTTATCGGTGGTGTGCACTCCGTCGGTGTTGTCTGTCACTTAGTGAATACTTGACTTTTATGCATTGGTAAAAGCATAATCTTTGTTCCATTGATACTCTGAAGCCTTTGGCATTATATGCATGACCATACAGATGATATCAAGTTGACATCAATGACAATACAAACCATTAACTAATTTAATGCCTTGCATCATCTTCAACTTAACATTATCAAAAATTTAATCAGTTACATGTCATCAATCTCTTCCTTTGGCATTGATGGAAACACACTATATTATCACACTATACTATTTCTAATAAAATATGAAATACAATTGTTGAGATTCATAAAATTACCAAACAGTTTGTTTTGATAACTTAAAAAATGTTTGACCACCGGTAAGCTTTGTGTAAGCTTAGATTTGATTCTTGCAGCTTTTCCATTTCTTCTTCTGATGTGTTGTATCCTCTATCTGTGTCAATTTCTCTCTTGACTGTTCTTCTTCTTTGATGTCTCTATCTTTTGTTTGCAACTTTTATACAAATTCTCTCCCTATGGATATGATCTCTCCCTATTTGGAGTAATCTGATAATGAATAGTTTCTGATGATAATATGGATACATTCTCTCCCTTTGACATTAATGCCAAACAAATATTTTCACAAATATCTGACATTCTGTCAAATAATTTCTTCTATCCATAATATATTCCTTGAATTTCCCTTATCCATTATCAATATAACAATTTGTTCTGGTACTCAGCTCTGATATATACCTTTTTGTATACAGATATAGCTTTGAAGTTCATTTTCTTCTTGCATCAATCATGAATGATATTCTGATAATATACGGCTGATGCAGTCTTTAGTTCTTTGACTGATTGGTAGACATGGGTTTGACGCCTAGTCTTTTCCTCAGGTACTCAAATGTATCCTTGCGAAGTGGCTTGGTGAAGATATCATCCAATTGTTTGTTTGATTGCACATATTCAAGTATGACCTCTTTTTCTTGAACTTGTTCTCTCAAATAATGATACTTGATGGCAATGTGTTTAGTCTTTGCATGCATGAATGGATTCTTGAAAATATTTACTGCACTGGTGTTATCACAATAGATAATTACTGGTTCTATGATCTTCATATGCATACCTTCCAGCAACTATTTGATCCATGCAATATTTGAGCAGTTTGCAGCAACAACAACATATTCTTCTTCTGCAGTAGACTAAGAGATGCATCCTTGCTTCTTGCTAATCCATGTGACAAGTCTGTCACCCATAAAGAATGCTCCTCTAGTTGTGCTCTTTCAGTCATCAAGATTTCCAGCCCAATCAGCATCTGTAAAAACTTTCAATTCAAATTTGTCTTCTCTTCTATACCATAAGCCAAATTCCTCAGTATTCTTTAGATATCTTAGGATTCTTTTCACAGCAGTTATATGTGATTCCCTGGGGTTAGCAGAAAATCTGGCAACAATCCCTACTGTATGTGCAATATCTAGTCTAGTGTGTACAACATACATGAGTTTTCCTATGATTGATCTGTATAGAGTCTGATTTACCTCTGTTGTCTTGTACTCCTTTGTTAATTTGCATCTAGTAGCCATCGGTGTTCCAATAGGTTTGGAATCTTCCATCTTGAATATTTTCAGAACTTCTTTGATGTATTTGGACTATGTAATGAAAATACCTTCACTTTGTTGAATGATCAGTAGACCAAGAAAGAACTTGATCTCTCCAAACATGGAAAGTGACCATGTCTTATTCTTCTCAATCTGTTCAATCTCATCATTCATAGAACTTATCCATTCTTCATTATCTAGTGCAACATTGATAGATTTTGGTTCAAACTCACAAACTCACAAATTAAGCAATATGAGTTTAAAGACTTACTTCTTGTTCTTGTACCAAATTTATTATCTCCTATGATGTGGTCCTCTGGATGGTTCCTTCTTACATATCTTGCAACTACAGGTATAACTCTTTGTATACCATCTTGATCTTCATTACCTTGCACATTATCTTGATCATTATCCTGACTGTTGGTAACAACATTCTAACCATCGGTTGCAACATTCTGTTGTTCTGGATTTAAGCACTGTTGCTCGGGTAGAGTTGTGATTCCTTCATAGTATACAAACTTATTGTAGTCTTCTGGTTCTTTTGTGCTTTCCAGCTCATTCTTTTCTGCAAATTCATGAATCTTCACATTTTCACTTTCAACTATTTTGTTATAAGCCTTGATTAGACATTTAAAATCTTTTCTTTTGGTAGAATACCCCAGAAAAATACCTTCATCACTTTTGGCATCAAGCTTCCCATTTCTATCATCTTTTAAGACATAACATTGACTTCCAAATATTTTGAAGTAACTTACATTGGGTGTTTTACCATACCATAGCTCATAAGGAGTCTTCTTTGAGTCCTTTCTCAATTGTACTCTGTTAAGTGTATAAACAATAGTGCTAACAACTTCCCTCTAGAAGATCTAGGTGATGTCCTTCACTATCATCAGTGTTCTTGCACAGTCAACTATTGATCTGTTCCTTCTTTCAGCAATCCCATTTTTTTGTGGTGTTCTTGGTGTGGAAACATGTCTTTTGATACCATGCTCATTATAGAAATTAGTGAATTCATCTCATATAAATTCTCCTCCTCTATCTGATCTCAAACATTTTAGATCCTTACCACTTTGTTTTTCTACCATAGCTTTGTACCATTTAAACATCTTGAATGCTTCAGATTTTTCTTTTAAAAACATGAATGTCATCATTCTAGAGTAATCATCAACAAAGAGAATAAAATATCTATCTCCATAATATCTCTTTGTCCTCATAGGTCCACATAAATCAGTATGAATTAATTCTAGAATATCATCAGATGTATGGGTTTTTCTTTTGAAACTAGACTTTGTCGTTTTACCTTTTTGACAATTCTTGCACATGATGTTGTCTAGCTTTATCATCATTGGTAAGCCTCTTACACTTCTTTTCCTTCTTATTTTCATCATGTTGTCAAAATTCACATGACACAACCTTTTGTGCCACAGCCATATGTCTTCATTTCTAGTCATCAAGCAAGTGGGGTTAGTATC
>MU227193.1:606679-651547 GCA_018584345.1 Thuja plicata | reverse complement strand
TATAGGCTTAATAGCTCTAGCTGAGAGCATTCTAAAAACCCTTGCACTCCATGCCTAGGGAGCTATGGATCAATTTTTGAGACCTCATTCTTGAGTGTTCTTGAATGTAAGGATTCATAGAAGTGTGTCACAATTATAGCACACACTTCCAACTCTTTCAAGAGCTTCAAGAAGTTTTAATTGGTCTGTAGGCATGTTCTTTGTCTCATCTTGCTCCTTCTCTTCCTCTTCTTCTTCTCCTTCCTCCTTCTCCATTTGGAGATCTTTCAACTTCTTTATCTTGTCTTCCATCCTCTTTTTCTTGGCTACTTGTTCTCTAACAATTTTTTCCAATACCACATTAGCGATTCTAGTGGGGATTTCTTACTCTAGAGAACTTTCTATTCCCTTAGCCATTCTTCACTCCTTCCAAGATCTTGGCAGGCTCTGATACCACCTGATGCACAAAGCACTGCAACAAGACCTTAATGGAACCTATCTCTTTGACACCTCTTCAAACTTCAAACTTGATCAATATCACTCCACACAAGTCTTCTTAGGATGTCTCCTGACTTGTCCAAGGGGTCAATAGGCTTCCCCTATTCTCTCTGGGTTCTCCAAATCAATCTATGGAACAAAGCAATTTCTCCTTTAGGGACACTTTCCCTAAACCATATCACAAGGTTTAAAACTTCACCAGTGGATTCAAAATTCTATCCTAAGACATTGAAGACTCTTAACAGACCCTAGGGGTCAGGAGTCCACCACTAAATTTGGTCTTGAAGACCCAAAGTTGGTCGAACCCCAAATGGTCTAGGATTCCTTGTAGCCCTAACCAGTGGGTTTTTGGGACTTAATTTTTTGTGAAAATGGGATCTAGAGGATTTGATTGGGTTTCTAGACACCTTTTATGGAGTTTTTAAACCCCCCAAAGTATTAGCACCTCACTCCACTCCTGCACCCCGAAGCTCTCACAAAAAACACAGACCTAATTAGTTAGTTTAGGCTTGGTTTGTTAGGCAAGTGATAGAAGGTGGGTTCATGAATTAAATGCAGAGATTTGGATTGATTCCCCTACCTTAAATTAGTCTAGAAACACTCTTGGTTTGATCCCACAACACTCATATAACTCCTGCATGTGACTATACCGACAGACTAAGCTAATTACATAGGGATAATTAGCCTAGTGCTTGGTCTTAAAAATAGAAGGAATAAGAGTGAGAGTATGAGCTTATGGATTCCTAAAGACCATGATCCTAACTAGCATTTTCCAAGTGGCTAAGGAGATCCACTAGATAAAAATCTTGTTAGAATCAGATCTTTGAGACTGGTCCAGTAGAGCCTTTTTTTCTTAGACAACAACCAAGTAAAATCTATAAATTTTCACTAACTTAACAAAAACACCTCAAATCAACTAGAAAGGTTAGTAGAATCAAGGCATTACAAACTTCTACAACTAGATCTTCAAAATAAATTTGTACCAGGTCATACCATGCAAAAATGACTCAAAATACTCTTCTATTTCCTTGGTTGAACATCAAGCTTCATACACACAGTCTTCTAACATTCATGGAAGGCATCCTCTCACCTAATAGAATCCTCCAAGCATTTCAAAAGCTTCAGAAAGTGGGTGAGGTTGGTTACAAAGAAGTTCATTCTCGAGCAACATTTTGCAAAAGTTGCTCATGCAACTTTGCAAAAAGACAACTTTTGGCAATCATGAAGGAAAGTTGCTATTTTTGGATAATGTTAAGTTCACTGACCCCAAGGATGTGTGAGAGGGTCAAAATAAGACAAGAACCTACCTAAGGACTTAAAACATGACTTCTAACCAAACTTTAAAGACTTTAAACAAACATGGTCTAACTCTGGTTTCAGGAACCTAGGTTTATAACTTCACCTTAGGTCCTTCACCTTACATCAAAGACCCAAACAAAAAAACACACACAAGGGTGATCTCATGGATGCACCTTATTAGAAGAAAAAAAAGAAAAGAAAATGAGGATCTCCAGGAGGTGCTCTCTCTCTCTCTCTCAAGAACTAATAAGACCCTGAGGACCTATTACCTGACCTAACATTATTAATAGGATCTCTCTGTATCTCTCTCTCTCTCAAGGAGTTAGGTATCCTGGTCATGATTCCAATGCCACTGACGACACTAAAAATGAAGCTACCAATCTCAAGTTAGGATGAAAAGAGTGAATGCATATCTAAATGCATGTGAAGGAAAATTCAAATTTAACCTAAGTAAATTAAAAAACCCTAATAAAACCCTAATTTCTAGCTATAAATAAGAGAAGAAAGCACTTACCACCTCACTCCTACCATTTGCAAAGTTTAGGAGAAAAAATAGAATGCCTAAGAGAGAAGAACTTCAAGCAAATCGCATGGAGATCCTAAGAGAGTTCCTGGCCAGCGGACAACCACTTCCTAAGGTGAGTTCATCATTTTGATATTAGTGTTCATAAAATTCATGTTTTCATAGGTAAGGTCAAACTTGACCCTTAAAGGTCAACCCTGACCTAGTTATGTTGACCTTGACCCTTTAAGGTCGACATCAACTTGGGAAGGTTTCATCCTTTCTGGGGATAAGGTTGACGTTGACCCATAAACATCAACCTTGACCCAAAAAGCTTGACCTTGACCTGTTCAAGTGGGTGTTATATTTTTATGATAATAGAGTTCTGATATGATTTTGTTTGTGCTGACAGGATCTTGTCCATCTTTGAGAGCACCCCTTCAGAGGGCCATTGCTGACTATCAGAGAGAAGTTGTCCAAGCTGCATCAGGATGAGATAAAACTATTGAGAGATGTAGGATTGTACTGGGTAACAATCCTACCATAGATGAGGCTCCATCAAGCCATGATATCAACTATGGTAGAGAGGTGGGATTAGGACACTTGTTCCTTCCATCTTCCCTTGGGAGAGATCACGATTACATTAGAGGATGTGTACATTATCCTACGACTTCTAGTCTGAGGTGAGCATGTTAGATAGAGATTGCAGCAGGGTTCTGATGAGATCTTCTCAGATGGGGAGTATTATTTAGGATGAGTACCATAGATGAGGACCCAGGCAGATAAGATCGGTCTATCAGCCATCTTAGCAGGCTTGACACCTTTGGTACAGAGAGTGATGCTATGTATCCTCTCTTTGGTTGTAGTACCCAACACAAAGGGTTTAGTATTCTCAGCACCATTCACCCATCTCGTACACAAGATGGAGAGTGATAGGACTTTCTTTGCATGGGGACGCAGCATGATATCCCATCTCTACCATGAGTTGTGTCAGTTAGTGAGATACCAATGGGAGAGTCTCATAGTATGCACCTTGTTACAGGTTTGGATGTTTGAGAACTATACATGTACAAGACCATAGGGTGTTCTAGTGATGGTAGATGCGAGCACATCGAGAGCATTTGCCTACCCACTAGTAGATGTCTAGTAGCACATAGATATCCTCTATTGGAGAGTACACCTAGAATATGTACCAGTATTTATGTGATATGGAGACTGTATTGTTGAATGACAGAATGGCCAGATACACGGCACCAACTGAGACACTCATAGTAGTGTAAGCTACTGGAGGGTCACATCAGTCACATAGTAATGTCATATTACTATGACAAAGTGATGAGACAGTTTGGTCTTACACAGGGGGTCCCCAGAGTAGTACCTCGGTATGTACACCTGACCAAATACTATCAAAGACCCAGTGCTATATGTCGACCATCAATAGAAGATATTGTAGACAGTGATACAAATGAGAGGGAGGATGTAGAGGTAGCTCCTAATGTGGCCTATTCAGGCAGTAGTAGGGACTATAACAGATATTGGAGTCTGCAAGGAACCCACCCGATATTCCCTAATGACTATTCCATAGGTGATCTAGGCCTTTCAAAGAGGACACACCGAGATAGTGGCATAATAGAGGAGGAGGAGGATCACAAAGATGAGAAGGAGCCCATCTCTGTAGGAGATCCTATGGAGCAGGATAGAGTAGAGGAGAGAGCAGACATGATGCCCCCAGATGCTGGTACTGGTGCGGATGAGCCTTTTTTCCATGCCACACCACTGAGATCATGATGACTTCCATGTGCCCATACAAAGACACCACCTCTGAGACCTAGATGTAGAAAACATGGAGAGAGTATTCATTCCATTCCCCCACTATCTAGATCCTATGGTGATGCTTACGAGGGAGATCCAGAAACATGTACTATACTTGAATATTTAACTGAATATTTGAAAAGAAATACAAAAAAAGTATGTTTGAATTCTGCAGCTAGCATAGCAGAGTGGAGGAGCTTTGTATCTGAGGTCTTGAAGGATACATGTACATCCTACCAACTTCTAGCTAGCGAGAGAGTCCCTCATTGGGCACAAAGATCTCGGTAGGCATGCAGACATCTTTGCATGTGTCCAATGAAAGCTGAGTTTATGTAGAGAGGGAGAAGATAAATTGATGGCCAACCTAGAGAGAGATCAGGAGCATACCTATGAGGTTAGTAATTCAAGGATCCGCACACTAACTACCATAGTGAGATCCTCAGTCTCACATCATAGACTAGAGAGAGTTGGGATCCATCGACCCTCAGAGCATAGAGACAAAGATTGATAGATAGGGCACATGTGCCACATATGTATCAAACTCAAAAAATGTTATATATATATATGAAACACTTTCTATGCACAATTAGTTCTGTTATTGATTACTATATTTTAATCAATACAAAAAACTTAACAGAAAGAAAGAATGAAATTGTGTATGAATGTATTCAAATATGATCTGCTAAAATCACATAACTTATAAAATAAACATAACTTTTTTATATAAGGGATACATAAATACACAAAGAAAGAATGATGTATTAAGGATAATAACGTTTGAGATGCATAATATTAATAGGTTCCTTAAAATGCACACCATCCATATCAGAAATTTTATAAGCACCTGAACCAAAGTCCTCAATTACAAAAAAATGACCAAGCCAAATAGGGCTAAACTTTCCTTTTTCATTGGGTAAAGCATACACATTTCTTTGGTTTTCATACAAGACTAAATCACCTACTAAGAATGATCATTCAATCACCTTATGATTATACTATTTCAGAAGTGATTTATGATAAGCCTTTATATGTTCCAAAGCATTTATCCATTGTTCATCCAGCATTTCCAATTCCTTTAATCGTTGTTCCTGAAAAGTATCCTTGTCGATTATCCCATGAAATGAAACAAGTAAAGAAGGTATTTCTAATTCCAATGGCATAATAGTATCAGTAACATAGACAATATTATAAGGAGAAGTACCCGTTTCTATATAAACACTAGTCCTATAAGCCCATAAAGCATAGGTAAGTTGGGTATACATATCTTTTGCATGCTTATTAACCGTTTTCCTTAAGATTTGTTCAATGATCTTATTCGATGCTTCAGCTTGACCATTAGATTGAGGATAATAAGGAGTATAAAATCTATGTTGAATGCGATATCTCTTCAATAATTTCATGACTTATTTATTTTTAAAAGAAGTGTCGTTATCCAAAATTATTGTTGAAGGAATACCAAATCATGCTATAATTTTATTAAGGATGAAATCACAAATAACATCCGCAGTAGTAGAATGGAGAGGAATAGCTTCCACCCACTTCACAAAGTAATCTGTAGCCATCAGGATGTATGTATGTCCTTGAGAAGAAGTCGGTGAGATTTTTCCAATAAGATCAAAACCCCAAATACTAAAAGGCCATGGAGAAACTTGATTACGAAGCTCACTAGCAGGAGCATGAATCAAATTACTATGTTGCTGACACTGAGGAAACTTCTTAATAAACATGAAAGAATCTTGTCCAATTGTTTTCCAATAATATCCCATTCTAAGAAGTTTATTGACTAAAGACTTCCCACCAAAATGTCCCCCACAAGAACCAGAATGAGCTTCTGCTAAAGCTGTCAGAATTTTGGTTCTACTAAGACATCTTAATAGCAAACCATTATAAGAGTGTTTTTAAATTGTATCTCCTAGAATGATATAATGTGTTGCAAGCTTCCTAATATGATTACCCATGTTCCTTTTTGCTGATTCAGGAAACATACCATCTTTCAAAAAATGAAAGATATGAGAATACCATTCATCCAAATGCAAATTAAAACAATAAGAGGTAACCTTATTAGAAATTGTAGGGTGTTTAAGAGTATGCATAGTGAATTGAAATTCTTCAGCATTATTCTTAAGACAAACCAAAAAATTTATGCTTTCCATGGTGTCTACATGTCGATTATCTTTCCTAGGTAAAGTTTGAATCGTATAGGAAGAGAATTGCGAAAGATTATCGAGAGCCAAATCTCTATATTGTGTCATTTTATCATTCATAGTTTGATAACCTCCCTTGATTTTTTTTGCAATAAATTTTGAATCCCCATAAATTTCTAAGTTTTTAATATTAAGGGATGAAGTTGCTCGTAAGCAAACTATAAGAGCTTCATACTCTGCAATATTGTTAGTACAAGGAAAGGTCAATTTATATGACATAAGGATCAGTTTCTTTGTAGGAGGGACCAAGATAATGCCAACACTAGAACTTGTCTTACATCTAGAGCCATAAAAATATAATTCCCAAACATCCTCCTGTTTAATAGATAGAATATTCTCATCAAGGAAATCTATTGAAGTAAGGCATGTATTGGAATGAGGACAAGGAGCTTCAACTAAATAATTAGTTAAAGCTTGTCCTTTAATTAATTTTTGGGAAATGAAATCAAGTTCATATTTTGTAAGTAACATCACCCACTTTGCAAGACACCCAAAGAGATCAGTCTTCGAGAAAAGGTGTTTCAAAGGATCAAATTTAACAATTAAATTGAATTCAACATTCAATAGGTAATGCCTAAGTTTTTGACAAGAATAAAATAAAGCCAAGCATTGTCTTTCCAAATTAGTATATCTCATTTCATAATCTGGTAAAGTCTGACTAATGTAGTACACTGGTCTTTCCTTACCTTCATTATCATGTTGAGCCAACAACGCACTCACCGCATTCGAAGTAGCTGAAGTATACAAATAAAAGGGTTTATCAAATTGAGCGGGTTGCAAAATAGGAGGATTGGTGAGATACTCCTTAAATTGCTCAAAGGATTGTTTACGTTCTTCATTCTAAGAAAAAATGGTATCTTTTCTAAGTAAGGAAGTGAAAGGAACAATTCTATCAGCTAAGTTAGAAACAAAGTGACGAATAGCTTGAATTTTTCCTTGTAAACTGTGTAATTGAGAAATGTTCTTAGGAGGCATTTTAATGATAGCATCACTCTTTTTAGTATCAACCTCTATGCCTCACTTAGAGATTATAAACCCTAATAATTTATTGGAATCAACTCCAAAGGCACATTTTTTAGGATTCAATCTCATATTATAAATCCTAATCCTTTCAAGTATTTTCTGTAAAATAAAAACATGATCCTTTATTTGAATAGATTTTGCCAAGATATCATCCACATAATCCTCCATAATCTTATGAATATAATCATGAAAATTCAAATTCATATCACGCTAATAAGTTGCTCTCGCATTTCTTAATCCAAAAGGCATCATGACCCAACAAAATGTTCCCCAAGGTGTTATAAATGCATTCTTAAGTTGATCTTCTATAGGAATAAAGATTTGATTATAACCTGAAAAAATCATCCATAAAAGATAATAAAGCATGACCCCTTGTTGAATCCACAATCATATCAATATTAGGTATCAGGAAATCATCTTTTAAGGATGCATTATTTAGATCCTGAAAGTCAGCACACATCCTTATCTTATTTTATTATTTTGAAACAACCACAATATTGGAAATCCATTCTGAGTAATCAATAGAGCGGATGAATCCAGCACCCAATAATTTTTCAATTTCAGCCTTAACTAATAAGGCAATTCTTGGATTCATTTTTTGGATTTTCTGTTTCACAGGTTTATTATTAGGTTTGAGAACAATATTATGAGTAAAAATCTTAATATCTATACCCAACATATCCGAATATGTCCAAGAAAATATATCCTTATATTCAAGTAAAAGGGAAATCAATTGATCGTGTTTATCCTGATTCAAAAATTTCCCAATTTTGACGTCTTATCAGAGTCATTCACATCCACTTGGACCTCAATAGTCTCAGTTATGACAAAATTACTTTGCATTGGAGAATCCAGTGGTAAAGGAGAAATACCTTGTTCATCATGTTATCGAAAATAGGCTTCATTATTAATACAATAGGGCTTCCTTCTTTTATGATGAAACATAGGTAGATCCTCATAAGCTCCTTAAAAACCTGCTTAGGGTTCATCCTCGGAAAAAAAATCCAAGCTAGGTTTTTGATGCATATTGAGGAGAAGTGGATTAACCAACTTCAAATGTCCACCACATATATGATTAATATTGAGAGGAAAAGCTGATGGTTGTTTATAAGGATTGAACGCTAAACCATATGTATAATCATAAATTTCATTGTCCAAGGGTACTTGTATACCTTGTTCATATTTACCACATCCTTTCCCATTAAATCATGATTTTTTTAGCAGATGATAACCAGAACCATATCTATTGGCCATATCATATTGAGTCAAAGGAGAAACATATGTGACGATGTCGTAGAAATCTAGTTTTATTTTTTCAATTGTTTCTTCAATTAAAGCAACAAAAAAATTACTTTTTAACTCCTCAGAAAGTGGGGAAGGAGTATAAACTTGTTTTTCAAATCCACTTTATTGTTTCATAAATTCCAGATCATAAACTTTATATTCTCCTACAAAAGAAGGATTAAAGTCCAAAGTTTTGTAATCATCCCCAGTCAAAGAAGAAGATGGAGTTTTAGTTTGTTTAACCTCAGGTGGTTGCTCAGGTTCCTTACTGGGTTTTAGAGCTTCAGAAACCTTAGCATATTCTACATTTAAGCAAGGATTTGGTGCATCATCCACATGTAACGTATACATCAAATTTTTATAGATGAACATAACCTTGCGATGAAGAGTAGAAGGAACTGTTGATGACATGTAATTGATTGAATGTTTGAAGATGTTAAGTTGATCACCGAAATGCAGAAGGATAAAGAAAGATATTAAATCAGTTAATGGATTGTATTGTCATTCATGTCAACTTGTTATAATCTAATCGATTATAATTAAAGTGTCAAATACTTTAGAGAATCAAAGAGATAAAGATTATGCCTTCAATAATGCATAAAAGACAAGCATTTACAATGTGACTTCAAACACTGATGGTCAGTGAAAGCTGACGGACAAAGATCACCAAAAGTCAAGTCACTATGATGCCCGAGAAAGAACACTGACGAGCATTACCAACGAGAAGAATCACAAGCATAACCGATGAAAAGAAACATAGTGTAAACCAATGGAGAATCCCGAGGGAAACATGAGTGTTGACTGAAGCTATCAAAGAGTTAAACATCAAAATTAACTTGAGTTCAGAAATGAAAAAATATCTAGCTGGCAGAGCTAAATATAGACTTAACTGGTAGATATCTTTGTTTTCATCGACAAGATAAAGCCAGAGATAAGTAAAGGATTTAAAGTTGTTTTGTCTAGTTGACTAGAAGATCTCTGCGAAATAAAACAAGAGTTTTTCTTTAAATCTAATTGGCGATAATTGTGGATCACGCCAAGATCAATAAAATCAAGAACCTAACAATGGTGATATCATGTCTATAAAAGAGACAACTCAATTCATTATGAAGTGTGTGGGTGAATGAATGATAAGAGGATGCTGAAGAGAAATTGATGAAGAGCAACTTCATACATTCTTGATCAAGCAAGTTGAGGAAAGAGCTAAAGTTTTCTGCGAACACCGAGCAATAGAGCACAACATCACCGAGCAGAATCAAAGTGGAGCAAAGGTATAAAAATGGATATATTGATCAGATTAGTTTTATGAGATTACAATAGATCTGAAAATCTACAAGTGTAAGTTGTATATGTGAACATATCATACTGTTCCTGTTTAACCATTAATTCAGCAAGTCTCTTACCCGAGGGAGATTTTAAGATCCTTTCTATATTGAGATACATCCATAGGAGTATAAAAAAATTTGATCATGAAGATAGCATGAGATGCCAGATACCTATTGACATGCCAAGTGAGTGTTTGATCAAGGAAGGTAGCATAGAGATGCCTGATATCAAGTGATAGACTAAACTTTTAAATCCTCTAACAAGGTCACACCTAACAGTGTGTTTGTAACCTTTAACAGTGTTGGATCTTCACCGAGCTCACTTCAGAAGAGTGAAAATTTTGGGTTACTAGTCCCAAGTGTTTTTTCCCTTAACATGGTTTCCACATTACATATCCATGTGTCAATGTGCTTATGAGTCATTAATTTAGTGTTTTGCATTACACATAGCTTAACTGGATTAATCGTTATACTCTAGATAATTTACTGTCTTTCAGTAAATTAACATACTGTTATTCAGAAAACATACAATAGAAGTTTTAACAAAGCATTCTGGGCAGTAGTAATTTGAAAATAGTAGTTGGAGGCATTCATCTTATAGGACTGAAGATAACTAGAGGCTTAATATTTTGGTACTAACTTTTTGGGTTGATTATTGGAATATTTTTGAGGCCACTGATTCACCCCCCCCCCCCTCCTTANGGAATATTTTTGAGGCCACTGATTCCCCCCCCCCCCCCTCCTTAGTTATTACTAACAATTGGTTTTAGAGCTTGTGTGCTTAGAAAGGGAGTTTAATAGCTCAAGCAAAAGATCACAAGATGAATAAATGAGATGTGCCCAAGTTGACTAAAGCCAACTTTGTATCATAGAAAAGAAGAATAAGACTCCACTTATCAGGTATTGGAAATGATATTGTTCAATACTTAGATATTGAATATGTGTTTCTAACATGACCTCACACTCTTGATCAATTAAGAGTAAAGCATGAGTGTAACTGCATGATGATAGAACTTGCATCATCACTCTTTGATACTGAGTTTGAAGATGTCAAAACCTACACCTTTGCAAACCAAATGTAGGATAAGTTGAAGCTAGTACATGGAGGAGATGCCAATGTACTAAGAGCAAAGGTAGAAATCCCAAGAGGGAGGTTGGATGACCTAAGGATGAAAGAAGGAGAAAACATCACTCAGTATAGCTGCAAAATCAAAGTGGTAGTAAATTCTATCTGAGGAGTTGGAGGTGTACTTGAAGAGGAGACAGTGGTAAGTAAAATCTTAAGAACCTTACTACCTATATATGCTATTAGAGTTTCTTCTATTAAAGAAATGAGAGTGGTTGCAAACAATATAGTTGCTCTAGATAGTTTGATTGGTAGACTAATTTCATTTGAGATGAACAAATTTGATAATAGTGTCTTACCATCTATAGAATATAAATTCAAATCTTATTTAAAGATAAGTAACACAAGTCATAGACATGTTAGAAATGATAGTGATAGTGATAATGAGGATCAAGGACTTGATGAGATTGAAGCACTTATGGCCAGAAGATTACAGAGAGGCAAAGGTAGATACATAGGTAAATTACCACTTGTATGTTTCAATTATAAAGAGGTTGGACACTTTACTGCAAGATGTCCAAACCGAAGAAAATATGACAGAGGAAATGAGATATCATATGAGAAGAAGTTTGATAGAGGTGATAATAGAGATTATCGGTGCAACCGACAATCTGACAAAAAGAGATACCCAAGACTGCAAGGACAAAGGGAAGAAAGCTTGTTACCTAGCTGAGAATAGAGCTGATGACACTGACACCGAATTAGAAGAAGACATCAAGATGGTATTTGTAGCCATGAAGGATGATTTAGATGAAGATGAAGAAAGGTATGTAGAAACTGAACTCATATCTAAAGTTAGTAAAAATGATGTCTAGATCATAGATAGTGGCTACACTCACCATATGACCGGTGATAAACAAAAGTTTGAGACTTTTGAATACTATAATGGTGGTTTAGTAAGAATGGGAAATGATAAACCTTGTCCAATTGAAGGTAAAGGAACCATAATGTTGAATAACTTGATAAAATGTGAAAATGCTTACTGGGTAAAAGGACTAAATTATAATTTGATAAGTGTTTCACAGTTGAACAATTCAGGTCATAGAGTAGCATTTGAAAATAAGAAGGCAAAGATATTCAATGAATCAGGAAGGTTGATTGGTATCGGTGAGAAGACAAAAGGTAACCTTTTCTATCTTAATGACACTAACACCACTTGTTTAATGGCTAGAAACGAAGACATATGGTTGTGGCACAAAAGAATTGTGTCATATGAAATTTAACAACATGATAAAGATAAGCAACAAAAGGAATGTCAGAGGCTTACCGAGCATGACTAAGCCCGAGCATATCATGTCCAAAAATTGTCAAAAAGGTAAGATGACAAAGTCCATACAGATCTATGTGGACCCATGAGGACAAAGAGCTACTATGGAGATATGTATTTTATTCTCTTTGTTGATGATTATTCTAGAATGATTACATTCATGTTCTTAAAAGATAAATCAGAAGCATTTAAGATGTTTAAATGGTATAAAGAAATGGTAGAAAAATAGAATGAAAAGAAATTGAAATGCATAAGGTCAGATAAAGGAGGGGAATTTACTTCAGATGAATTCACTGACTATTGCAATGATCATGGAATTAAAAGATAGGTTTCTGCATCGAGAACACCACAGCAAAATGGAATTGTTGAAAGGAGAAATAGATCAATTGTTGACTGTGCAAGAATATTGATGATTGAGAAAAGCATCACTCAAAATTTCTGGAGGGAATCTATCAGTACTGCTATCTACACATTAAACATAGTACAATTGAAGGACACAAATAAGACACCCTATGAGCTTTGGTATGGTTATACACCAAATGTAAGTTACTTTAGAATCTTTGGTAGTCAATGTTATATTTTGAAGGATGATATAAATGGAAAAGTTGACTGCAAAAGTGAAGAAGGTATATTCATAGGGTATTCAACCAAAATAAAGTCTTATAAATGTCTTAACAAGTCATCTAACAAAATCATTGAAAGTGCAAATGTGAAAATAGATGAATTTGTATAAAATAATGATAAGGAAAGAAAAAAGGAACCAGAGGAATACAACATGTTTGTTTATATAGAACCTGACACTCTACTCGAGCAATAGTGTATTTCTCCTGAGCATTAGAACATTGCACCTGAGCATCAGGTTGTAATTACCAAAAATTAGGAAAATCCTCAAGATGATGTTTCAAACAATGGAGATGAGAATGAAAGTCAAGAAGATGATTAGAATGATGAACACAAAGCTGAACCAAAACTTGCCAAGTATGTCAGAAGACATCATCCACATAATCAAATCATAGGAGACAAGAAGGCTGGAACAAGAACAAAAAGTAAGTCACTAAACACCAGATGTTAACTTTGCGATTTTGAGCCTAAATCTGTTAACAATGCAATTGAGAATGAAGAATGGGTTAGTGCTATGAATGAAGAAATAGAACAGATTGAGAAGAACAATACATAGACACTAGTACCAAGACCAGATGATAAGAATGTCATCGGTACCAAATAGATATTCAAAAATAAGCTGAATGAGAGTGGAGAAGTCACTAGAAATAAAGTAAGATTTGTATGCAAGGGATATGCACAAGAATAAGGTATTGATTATGGTGAAACCTTTGCACCCATTGCTAGACTAGAAGGAGTTAGAATCTTACTTTCTTATGTTGCATTTAAAGGATTCAAGGTATACCAAATGGATATCAAATATACATTCCTCAATGGAATATTGGAAGAAGAGGTATACATTGAACAACTAGAGGGGTTTGTTGATCCAGACAAGAGAAACATGGTATGTAGACTATATAAATCCTTTTATGGATTGAAACAAGAACCAAGAGCCTGGTATGAAAGAGTTCACTCATATCTCATTAGCATAAAATTTTTTAGAACAAGTGAAAATAACAATCTGTACTTAAAAGAGGATATCGATGGTAATATTCTGATTGCTAAAATGTTTGTTGATGATATCATTTTTGGGGGAAATGAATTTTTATGCAAATCCTTTGCTAATGAAATGAGAAAGGAATTTGAAATGTCTATGTTTTGGGAGATCAAATTTTTTCTTGGTCTACAAATTCTTCAACAAGATGTAGGGATATATATCACTCAATCTAAATACATCAAGGAAGTGTTGAAGATATTCACGATGGAAGATTCCAAACCAGTTGGAACACCTATGGCTACCAGATGTAAGCTAGAAAAAGAAGACAAATCCAATGACGTAAATCAGACCTTGTATAGATCAACGATTGGCAAACTGATGTATGTTGTTCACACTAGACCAGATATAGCACATGTAGTTGGAATAGTTGCAAGATTCTCTGCTAATCCCAAAGAATCACATATGACTGTTGTCAAGAGAATTCTAAGATATCTGAAAAACACTGAGGACTATGGCTTATGGTACAAAAGAGAAGGAAAATTTGAGCTATAGGTCTATACAAATGATGATTGGGTTGGAAACATTGATGATCGAAAGAGCACAACTAGAGGAGCATTATTCATGGGTGATAGACTTGTCACATGGATCAGCAAGAAGCAAGGATGCATCTCTTAGTCTACTGCAGAAGAAGAGTATGTGGTTGCTATTGCAAATTGCTCCAAGATTGCATGGATAAAACAATTTCTAGAAGGTATGAATATGAAGATTCTTGAACTAGTAATTATCTATTATGATAACACCAGTGCAATCAACATTTCTAAGAATCTAGTCATGCATGCTAAGACTAAACATATTGCTATAAAGTATCACTATCTAAGAGAACAAGTGGAAGCAAAGGAAGTGGCACTGGAATATGTTCAATCAAAGGAACAGTTATATGATATATTCACCAAGCCATTACCAAAGGATACATTTGAGTACCTAAGACAGAGACTAGGGGTCTAGCCCTTGTCTATCGGTCAGTAAGTTGACTAAGAGGTTGCATCAGCCTATACCAAATCTGAAGATCATTCATGTTGATGCAAACACTGAGATGGATAGCAACAGATATATCTGTACATAAAAAGGTTAAAGTATGCACCAAAAAAAAGAGACATTGTACTGTTGATGGATAAGGAAATTCAAGGAATATATTATGTCAAGGGATGGAACATGATATAGATGATTTTTGTTTGGAATTTTTGTCAAAGGGAGAGATGATCTCATTATCATTAGGGAGAGATGATCTCATTATCATCAGTGAGAGATTCCATTACCATAAAGGGAGAGATTATATCATTATCCATAAAGGTGAGGTTCCTGAAAATCAGAAAGAAAGAGTTAATCAATATTCTAAGGGAGAGAAATTGATTACATATGAAATATCCATCTAAGGGAGAGAAGTAACAAAGGGAGAGAGTTCAGACAAAGAGAAAGATTGTTGTCAAAGGAAAAAGAGATTATCAGGAAGAGGAATAGTCAAGGGAGAGAACATATTAGAACATAGATATCAAATGATACATCTATCCATTGAAGGGATTGAAGATTAAAGACAACCATTCTGCATGAAACAAATCTAAGCTATTTTGAGCTTATGAAAAGCCAAACATTTATAATAGTTACATTAGGAAAGCTTGATTAAACTATTATATTTCATATTATATTAGTAATATTATAGTGTGATAATGTAGTATGTTGCCATCAATGCCAAAGGGAGAGATTGATGACATATAACTGATTGAATGTTTGAAGATGTTAAGTTGATAACTGAAATGCAGAAAGATAATGCAAGACATTAAATTAGTTAATGGATTGTATTATCATTGATGTCAACTTGATATAATATAATCTATTATAATCAAAGTGTCAAAGACTTTAGAGAATCAGAGAGATAAAGATTATGCCTTTAGTAATGTATAAAAGACAAGCATTCACAATGTGACTTCAAACATTGACGGTTAGTGAAAATCGATAGACAGAGATCACCGAAAGTCAAGTCACTGTGATTCCCGAGCAAGAACACTAATGAGAAGAACCAAAAGCATAACTGATGGCCATAAACACAGTATAAACAAATGGAGAAGCCCGAGGGGAACTAGAGTGTTGACCGAAGCTATCAAAGAGTTAAATACCAAAATTAACTTGAGTTCAGAAATGACAAAATATCTAGCTGGCAGAGCTAAATATAGACTTAACTGGTAGATATCTTTTTTTTCATCGACAAGATAAAGCCAAAGATAAGTAAAGGATTTAAAGTTATTTTGTCCAATCGGAAAGAAGATCTCTGCAAGATAAAATAAGAGTTTTGTTTTAAATCTAATTGGCAAGAATTTTGGATCATGCCAAGATCAAGAAAATCAAGAACCTAACAACGGTGATATCATGTCTATAGAAGAGACAACTCAATTCATTATGAAGTATGTGGGTGAATGAATGATAAGGGGATGCTGGAGAGAAACTGATGAAGAGCAACTTCATACATTCCTAATCAATCAAGCTAAGGAAAGATCTAAAGTTTTCTGCGGACACCGTGCAATAGAGAACACCATCACCAAGTAGAATAAAAGTGGAGCAAAGGTATAAAAAGGAATATATTGATCAAATTAGTTTTATGAGATTACAATAGATCTAAAAATCTACAAGTGTAAGTTGTATATGTGAACAGATCATACTGTTTCAGTTTAACCATTGATTCAGAAAGTCTCTTAACCAAGCGGGATTTAAAGATCCTTTCTATATTGAAATACATCCACAGGAATATCAAAAATTTTTATCATGAGGATAGCATGAGATGCCAGATACCTATTGACAGGCCAAGTGAGTGTTTGATCAAGGAAGGTAGCATAGAGATTCCTGATATCAAGTGATAGACTAAACTTTTAAATCCTCTAACAAGGTCACACCTAACAGTGTGTTTGTAACCTTTAACAAGGTTGTCTCTTCACCGAGCTCACTTCAGAAGAGTGAAATTTTTGGGTTAGTGGTCCCAAGTGGTTTTTCCCTTAACAGGGTTTCCACATTAAAAATCTATGTGTCAATGTGTTTATGAGTCATTACTTTAGTGTTTTTCATTACACATAGCTTAATTGGATTGATCGATATACTATAGATAATTTATTGTCTTTTGGTAAATTAATAGAATGTTATTCGGTAAACATATAGTAGAAGGTTTAACAAAGCATTATGGGCAGTAGTATTTTGCTAATAGTATTTGGAGGCATTCATCTTATAGGAATGAAGATAACTAGAGGCTTAATATTGTGGTACTAAGTTTTTGGGTTGATTATTGGAATATTTTTGAGGCCACTAATTCACTCCCCCCCCCCCCTCTCAGTTATTACTAACAACTGCATGCATAGTATGTAACCNCACCCCCCCCCCCCCCTCTCAGTTATTACTAACAACTGCATGCATAGTATGTAACCAAGGTCTTCCTAAAAGAAGGTTATAATTGAGGGGTCTAGGCATAACATGAATGAGTGTATTGAGAATAACTAGACTAACCTTAATAGGTAGCATAATAATTCCCAAAGCTTTCTTTGTGATATTATCAAATCCACAAATAGGGATATTATCTGGTTGAATAGTTGTAAGATCATCCTTAATTGCCTTAAGCATATCCATGCTACAAACATTAATCCCAGATCCATTGTCGATTAATGTTTTACGAATAATACTCTGATTAATAGAAACAACAACCATAAGAGCATCATATTGATTCTGCACCTCAACACAAGTTAAATCATCATCAACAAACACAATAGGAGGTACAGAAGGCATAGTATGCATGCACTCTAGAAAGGAATTAATATTATCTTGGATAGGAGGCAGAGTAGGAAGAGTAGATAAATCTTTTTGCAAGGCCTCATGATATGTCGGAGAATTTTGAAGCAATTCCCATAAAGATATCTTAGCGGCAGTAGCATGCAATTGTTCAACTAAGTCATACTGCTCAAAGGAAGAAGGTAACCTAGGTGCTTGAGGAAGCATAGGTTGAGAAGGAGGTAAAGAAGTTGGAATAGTAGGTTGAGGATCATTTTGTGTGCGATAAGCATGTGAAACGGAATCCATGTTATCAAAGAAATCCAAAGGATATCTAGTTTTACCCTCAATAGTTATTCGAGGAAATTCTTTTACCATCAACAAAGGCTTAGGATATAAAATTCTAAGTGCATCAATGTTGCAAATAGTGGAACATGAAGGTAACCATGCACACACCCTATGGTAAAGGTAAATTGGAGAGGTTGTGGAGGAAGATGAAATAGGAATAGGATCAATGGAGATCGTATTCAAACAATTGTCATCCTCACTA
The DNA here is from genome assembly GCA_018584345.1 of Thuja plicata. NCBI lineage: Eukaryota > Viridiplantae > Streptophyta > Pinopsida > Cupressales > Cupressaceae > Thuja > Thuja plicata. The sequence goes on along the minus strand of MU227193.1, from coordinate 633,280 downwards.
CCATGTACCTCAATAGGGGATCTATCCTCTTTTGCAATAAAAGCCTCATCAAAGTATTCAAAACAAAATCCATACATGTTGAACACAAAGTAGCACTACAAGCATGAAAATGTAAATGTTTTTGCATTTTTAAAGAAATTTTGTAATTTTTTTGAGATTTTGAAATATAAATGCAAGAGTATAAAAGAAATGCATGTAAGATCTAATCATAAAATGTAAATCTAACACCAAAAAGAAAGAGTTTTCTATCGTGCGTTCACCAAAATGTAAAGGGTAAAAATGGAGATCTTTAAATAGGGTTTTGAACAATGGAGACTTGTGCATGAAAGAGACCATATGCCATATTTAACCACTTACATTTAATTGTAATGATAAGGAATGTAAATCTGGAAATGTTTGTAAAGAATAATGGAGTAAAATACATACCTCATATCATAGCAGATCTGGAAATACCTAATTTTTTATGCTTGTGTTAGGTTTATGGATGATCTGCAACCGGATCTGGAACAACAACATAGAGATAGAAAAAAACCATAAATATTTTCTGGATCTGGCTCAGGTCAATTTTGACCCAAAACAAAATGTCAATCTTGACCCAGAATAGAATTTCAATTCTAACCCAAAACAGAATGTCGATTCTGACCCATAATGTTGACCTTGACCTGCACAGCTTTGACAAAAAATTTGTTTCTGAATCTAGCATGCAACTCCCAAAAAAACGACTATAGATATCTAAAAAAGGGTGTATTGGGGTGGCTATATAGGTTTTTTTTCTTATTCAAACCCCCATTTTGGTTTTTTCCACTTCCACAAATAGCCAGATGTAATAGAATATATGTGTTTCTTTCTCGTAGGAAGAGCTTTGAATGTGCAATGCCAAGATCCAATCCTCTAGATTGAAACCCTAGCATGAATTGAAATGAAAGAGAAATGCATAGATTTAAATATGATAAAGAAATCATACCGAGCACCCAAGGCAAAATTACTCCTATCAAACTCACAATCCGTAGTTTCTACCCCATGATTGTATCCTTTGAATGCTTTGAATGTTGAAAGTAGTAGATCAATGAAGAAGGAAGGCTTTAAAGAACTATTTTCTTGCTTTAATAAAGATCCACAATGGTTTTTCTATAAAAATGCTTGCTTGTATGAAGGCATCATCATATCTTGTCCTCCTATATCCTCATCTTGCATTCTTGCATCATCATTATGTCATAATCATAATTTTGTCATGTATCATCCTCCCATAATGAAGGCAAAAGAGAGTGTTTATATAGAGATCTCAACGTATACCTCCTAGGGTAATGCAAGAACCCATAATTCAAATTTCACCTCAAATCATGGTCCAATAAAAATCACCAATCAAGGAGGGGATGCATTAATTCAAATTTCAGAGAAAACACTTCTGCATTCAGATCTGGAGACCTATCTTTAAGTTTAGGATCCTGATATGATCTGGATCTAAAAGTGGGGACCAAAACCAAATAGAGGTCAAGGTCAACCTCAACCCTGACCTAGGTCATGGTTGAACTCGACCCTGACCTAGGTCAAGGTCAACCTCAACCCTAGCCTGAGGTTTCAGGCAGGTCACCTTAAGAATTCTGTGAGATTCCCAGGTCAGCCGGGGACCTAGGAAGGTGAGAAAACATACCAGAATGTTGAGAAGAGGCACATAGGCATAGAAGGAGTGTGATGAATATTAGGAGGGCCAATACATAGGTCTTACCTAGAAAATAGAGTCATGGAGAAGGAAATTAAGGAGAATCCATAGGATCCTAACCCTAATTTCACTTAGAAATGTAGAATCAAGCGCAGATGCATCCTAAATGCAAATCTAACATTCAAGTGCATTAAATGAGGGTGCTAAACCTACCAAAATCAAAGTGCTTCCATTTCATGATGATACAAATTTATACTACTATATTAAACTACATATTTATACACATATCAACCATAACATTTGGATTTTTGGTGAATAAAGGAGGGTTAACACAGGGTCATTCAGTGATCGTCATCATATCACCTCCACACCTTGATATCTTGACCACCCATTCCTAGTATTCACTTTCATCTAGATACATAGATGAGTACATTTAAATTTTAAACAATTAAAACTTTAATTAATTATGTGTTTGATATATTTTTTTCAATTTTGTAAGGTACTTCATGTACTACTGAGGTCAGCAGTTCTTCTTGCTCCGCTCCACCGGTCACTGAGACTCAGCCTCATATACCTATATTATGTTTTACATTCATTAATTTAAAGTTTTTATATGCTTACTAGTTTATCTACAACTTTTATTCATGCTTATACTTTTTGCAATTTTAGCCTTTTGGATTATCTCATGTCATATCACATTTACGTCCTGACTCTTTAGTGACACTGGCTATGCATCAAACATCTAAGGTAAATTCTTATGTTTGATAAATTTATAGTCAAGCTCAATATAAATCAAAATTTATGTATGTGTACAAGTTTTCAATCCATGATTTAAATATGTTGTTCAGGTGGATACTACCATGAATCTTGGCATGGCTATAGGATTGAGTCAAATGCAGCCATCGACATTGTCCTTTGAGGTCATGATTAAAATTAACTTTACATTTTCTATTGTGTACCTGTCTTTTATAGGTCTCGATTATCAAAATTTTGTAATTTGTTTGTTTTTACAGGAATTGATTGCATCAACTTTTGATGTTGGTGAGAGTGGACCTCCTTGTCCCAATGAGGGCATTACACGACATGGACATAGGGTAAAGTTTTAAATTATATTCATTAATATTACTTTTACTTTTTAATTGAATTATGCAAGTCATTTGAATTAAACACACTTGGTCTTCTGATGCAATATTTTATAAATTTATAGGAGGATGAGGTGCATCATGATGGTGCATCCCAGTCACCTTCACGTGGAGTGAAGAGGAGTGCAGATCAGCTAGACGAGAAGAGTTAGACCATGTTATATTATATGATGGACATTTTATACTCTTTTTTTCACATTTTAGACCTTATTATGATAGTTACACCGTGTTATTGTATGATGGCACACATGTTATACATGGTATCAAAACTTTTTATCATTTTATTTTGACTTGTGTTATTAAGACTTCTTATCGTATTATTTATATCATGTTATTTGGACTTGTGTTATCATGACTTGTTATTATATATTACCATGACTTGTTATCATATTATTTGTACTTGTGGTTTGAATCTAGATGTATGTGAGATTACATGTAATCAATTGTAATTAAATATCAATTACATAATTTTATCATTAATAGTAGTTATTTCTTCATGTAATTGACAAGAGCAATTGATTTTAATTGACTTGAAATGATATATTGTTAGAATTAATATTTCCTTGGTATGTATGTAATTAAAAGATATACCAAGGTCATGTCTTATATTTGTAATTCCTTTAATAAGAAAAATAGATATTCCTCCTTAAGAGGAATCACACATTTGTCACACACACAATATGAATGTGGCATTCATAGGAGAAGGGAGTTACATGAAAACTCCTCCACTCATCTCTACTTAAGAGATGGCTCTCACACACAAGCTAATGTTCTAGGGTTCTCATAGGGATTCTAAGTTGGATTTCTTCTCTCATCTCTCATTCTCATTTTATCAATATTGTAATGATCTGATTTCTCTCATTCTTTAGGATTTGAACCATATTCATATTGTTCACAAGTGGTTTTTCTTGTTTTTTCCCCTTTCAAATCCTTGTGTTCTTGCCTTGGTTCTTGGAGCATTTTGGTGTACTTGTGGTTGATCTATTGAAGGAAAATACCTCTCTCTCTCTCTCTACATTTGGAAAATCTTTTCCATTACATACTCTCTTGGATTCTTTCCCTTGTTTTTCATTTTAATTTATATTTCTAACATGGTATCAGAGCCACTAATCCTTGTTTGAGTGTTTGTAGGATTTCTCAATCTAACTCTTGTTGCAGATTTTTCAATTTTTTTTTGGCTTTGGCCGGTTCATAGCCAAACCCAGTTTTTATAGTTTATTCATCTATTCTTTTTAAAGTTCTAACATACCCTCTGTCGGGAAACCACAAGGGATATATAGTTAGCATTTCTTATTTTTCATCACTAAATCGATATTTATATCTGGATATCTAACTTTTTATTGCAGGGTTACATATATCTGGTTTACAGATCTTGCTAACATTTTTCTTCTGTTTATTATCTACAGATTTTTATATATTTCTTGTACTAATTTTAAATATATATTTATGTAGTTATCTCTATTTACTAATCTTTGTTATTATATTTTTTCTTTTATGCAAACCATTTAAACATTTCTGTGTTTGTCATTTTGATGACATTTTTATAAACATTCACTCCGTCATTCATAACTTTCACAATATACATTATTTGGTCAATCGCTTCAGTGGAGTTCTAGGTAATTGGGTTTTGTAAAACATATCCGAAAATTGGATCAATCCAACAGTGCATTTAAAAGTTATGGCCCTCGTAATTTGACTGATTTCTTAGTCTCAGTATTGTTGTTTACATATCTTTGTTATCAATATCTTTTCTTACGTTTCTCTACTGTTTATTTCTCTAATCTAACATATGTTTTTCTATTTTTTCTGTTCTTCAATTGAAATTCAGCATATATATTTAATCTATGTTTGTTTCTCTGACATTTCTAACACAACCTTATATCTCTATTGTTGTTGATATATATCTCCTTTGGTGCAGCAGACTTTGGCAGCTCCACATTAAAACTTTTCCCCTCCTCTCAACACAACATATGGTCTTCATTTGCTATGCAGATTTGTCAAGCATTCTACTCCCTTTTTTCCTTGTCCAAAATTATCTTTATATATTCCTTTGGTCTCATTTTGCACTGAATTCCTTCATAGCAGCTTTATACCTTCTTGTGTTTTTCCAGTGCAACACTTGGATTTTCCTTATCAGCAGCTTTTCATAATATATTAATTCACGCAACTTTGTTCAATAGTTGTTGCCTTCTTACATTTACTTGCATATTTCATACACCCTTGTGCAGTAACTTGTCATATCTCTCTTATTGCAACATTGCATTACCTCCCACACAGCCCATTCAAACTCTTCATCAAACATTGTGCAGCTTTATTGGTTAAACATTCATCTTCCAACACAGCATTTTGGTGGAGAAGATGTTTCTATCTGTATCTTTGACCAAGTTTAATGATGTTATTTATTGGTAAAAGCTAGTAATACGCTAAAGTTATCATTTTTTTCATAATTGCCCTTCATTATTATATCGGTTTCATTTGCAGATTATCATTATCTCATGTATATCTCTTATTCTTTTGCAGGTTACTTATTAGATTCTTGTTCTATTGTTAGCCTATTTATTCAAATTCATTTGAATTTTAAAAAAAAAATTAACTTTAACCCAGTTTGTTTAAAATTTATTTAACAAAAAGTTAAACTATTTTACACTTTCTCTCACTTCATATTTCTTAAAATCATTTTAAACCCATTTCCTTTTGATCATTATAAAGTTCATTCAATTGCTAATTCATTATTTAATTATAATTAAAATTTGTTTCATCACTTTAACAAAATTTAATTTTTTTTAATAGTTAAAAATTCTTGCATAGTAGCATTTATTAATCGCGTTAAATTATTTTTTTAGCTTCATTATTATATGTTGCAACTTGTATTTAATTTTATTTTAATTCATTATGTCAATATTAATTCTAGAAATTAAATTAACAAGTTCCAATTATCATGCTTGGAAGTCTCATATTATATTTATTTTTCGCTTTAAGCATATGATTGATGTGGTGACTAGTCTGACTTCTGTTCCCACTACTACTACCTCTAAGGTAGATATTGATTCTTGGAATGAGAAAAATGATGAGGCTTTAGGCCTTATAGGAATTTCTTTACATCAAGATTTATATGTATTAATTGCCCACTGTACTGAAGCACATGCAGCATGGACTATTTTGAAAAATACCTTCGATAGTGCAACTAAATCTCGAAAGATTCAACTCCAAGATCAATTGGAGGATCTTAGGTATACAGATTTCTCAACCATGGATGAGTTTTTACTTAATTTTGATTTGTTTTGAAGTCAATTAACTAGTTTAGGAGTTACATTATCTGAAGTTTGATTAATTCATATCATTTTAAAAAATGTCTTCCTAGACAATTTCAACAATTTATCACTAATATTCATTCTCAATTAGCTCTTCCTTTGCTAGCATCTCAATTAACTTATGTCATCTTTCAACAAATTTTATGTCAAGAAGAGGCTAAGCTAATTCAATTTGGTTCAATCAAATCTAATGAACATGCTTTCATGTCTAGATCTCATAATAATAGATCAAATAATCATAATCATAATAGTGGTTATCATAACAATTCTAATAGACCTCATTGTAATTATTGTGGGAAATCTGGTCATGTGATCAATACTTGTTTTAAGAAACTTAAACATGAGAATTCATCTGATCTGAATACTCAAAATTCTCATAATCATAACACTCGTCAAGCTTTTGCTATTCGTTATGGGATGTCTAATTCTCACTATGATGATACTACTATTTGGGATGAATATTATGATGAAGGCTACTCTTGGAATAACCCTCTTTATTACTATCTTCCAACTCAAAATGATTATATGCTCTCTCCTTATGATGCAATGCAATTTGATGATCCTTGCTCTCATGTTGATGATATTCTTGAACAAGAAGAGGAAATTATCTCTAACTTTCTTAATGTTACTTTGCAAGATATGTACATTACTCAAGATGACATTCATAATGATGGTACTAATCCTATGATTTTTTTGGAGGTTAATGATGGTATCTCTCCTCCTCTTGATGTTTCATATTATGATGAATACGTTACAAATTTGTTTTATGCAACTGAAGATTGCATTCTTGATTATAAGATTGATGATTCACAATATGATTTTTCTTTCCAAAGTGTTACTGATTCAGCACTAGGTGATCCCAATGATGGGTGCTCTACTAGTTTTTCTTGCCTTATTGCAGGCTCAAGTGTTGATCATGCTCCACCTTTATTTTCTTCTAGAAATGAATATACAAAATGCATAAATGCATCTCAAGAATTTCAATGGTCACTTGAAGACTTGGGCCCCCCTCCGCAAGCAATTACATCTTTATATTGTCAAAGTGCTATCCACTTAGCAAACATTCCTATGTACCATTCAAGTTCCACCGATCCAGTTGAAGAAATACATGATGCTCAAGCTATCAACAATCTCCTGAAGATTATTTCAAAAGAAACATCTCAAAATCATTGTAAACATTTGGGTCTCATACCTATTGATCTCATCTCCCCAAGTAAAGATTAAAGGGGGATGTTAGAATTAATCTTTCCTTGGTATGTATGTAATTAAAAGATATACCAAGGTCATGTCTTATATTTGTAATTCCTTTAATAAGGAAAATAGATATTCCTCCTTAAGAGGAATCACAGATTTGTCACACACACAATATGAATGTGGCATTCATAGGAGAAGGGAGTTACATGTAAACTCCTCCACTCATCTCTACTTAAGAGATGGCTCTCACACACAAGTTAATGTTCTATGGTTCTCATAGGGATTCTAAGTTGGATTTCTTCTCTCATCTCTCATTCTCATTCTATCAATATTGTAATGAGCTTATTTCTCTCATTCTTTAGGCTTTGAGCCATATTAATATTGTTCACAAGGGGTTTTTCTTGTTTTTCCCCTTTCAAATCCTTGTGTTCTTGCCTTGGTTCTTGGAGCATTTTGGTGTACTTGTGGTTGATCTATTGAAGGAAAATATCTCTCTCTCTCTCTCTCTCTGCATTTGGTAAATCTTTTCCATTGCATACTCTCTTGGATTCTTTCCCTTCTTTTTCATTTTAATTTATATTTCTAACATATATAAATACATAACTAGTATTGAATTCAATATTAACTACAAAAATACCATCTATCTTTTAAAACCATGACATATTAATTTGAACTATGAAATATGGATACATACTTTAATAACTAAATTCAATTGTAATTAAATTAAATATCAATTGTAATTGACAAAATTGAACATGAAGAAAAGTGAGCTCATGTATTTTATAAAACCAAAATTGGACGAATACAAGTGTACATTGAGCTTCATAAATAGTTCATGTATTTTATAAAACCAAAATAGGACGAATTTACAAGTGTACATTGAACTTCATAAATAGTTCATGTGTTTTATAAAACCAAAATTGGACGAATAAAAGTATACATTTAAATTCATAAATAGTTCATGTCTACATGTTCTTCTAGAGGTCCTGCATCATAAAAATGACTATTGAAATGATAGAAGATATGCATTTAAATATAAAATTCATTTATAGGATCCAAAAGTTAGATAAATGAATTGCACTTACCTAGTATTACAACTCTAATTAGCCAAAAGTTGTAAATTGCACAAGTTGTCTGATATGTTACATCCAATTATACTTGACACCTGAAAACCAAAGTAATTGGCTCTACATGTATGATACTTGAAAGAAGTCATGTCTACATATAAAAATATAATAATTAACAAAAACTTACATGTATAAATTTGATTCAACCTAATGTCCCATCAACATCCTCTCTTTTCTACAATGCATCTATGATTTCCTCATGGTCTTCCATTGAAAGTGTCCATAATATTTTATTAGCAGGTCTCCCTTTGTATCTTTCCAATTTGATATTTGTTCCCACTACCAAATGAGAATAATGTATAATCTTCTTTTCTGATTGGTAGTCTTCAAAAGCTAGCAAACCATTCCTTCTTGTTAGGTATTTGCGTAGCCATGTACCAACAACCACAACAGACCCAATTAGATACTCAAAACCATCATCAACTACTTCATGACATATAAAAATTTTCTTAGGTTGTACACATTGAGCTAGCCAATAATCAATCTTCTCTTCATTATCCTCGGGTGCAACAATAACATACACATGTCCTGCCAAAAAAATTAAGTACAAGTACAAATAAAAATTCTTAGACATATAATTCTAATACAATAATAAATTAGATGACATACATAATAATATATTTTAAAGTTTTAAAAAGAAATTAAATGAAATTGCCAGATTCTATAAGGTATGAAACACGATCATAATCTTCTGATGCAAATCCTTGATTTAGGTCTTCATTTCTTATATCATCTTGATCTTGTGGCTAACTAGGTGTTAAGTATTTTTGTTTCTATTCTTCAACCCATTTCATATTCTCGCATTCTTCCCATTCACCTGCAACACAAAATTGGCAAAAACATGCAAGCTCCCTAGTCCATATAGTCCAAGTGTTAGAATTAGAACTCATAAATGAATGTCATTTAGCACACCCGCTGATTGTATCACAATTATATCTTGAAAGGATATTATTCTCTTCAACTAGCTAGAAGAAACACATGATTGTAGAGTTCTGACTTGGTCTTGTAGACAAACTTGTTTTACACCACTCAACAATTGCACGTGCATCTTTAAATTTTGCATTTTCCTCAAATTTAAGTTTCTCTCTACATAGGGCTCTCTTAACACATGCACCGACACCATCATGTTCTCCTTTACCATGTCTAGCCTAAAAAAACTCCAAATATGTTGGAAATTACTTTTCTTATGTGTCCTACTCAACCAATAAAACATTCTAGCATTCTTGAATTGCCCTGTGCAATTATCTGACCATATTAGATGTTGTGTTATATGAATTTATCTCTCCCTTAAATTCTCATAAAATATATTAAAGAAATACTAGACAAACTCTGATGAGTGCAATTTATTATCACTCATATAGAAATGATACTCTCTCAAAAAAATTTGATCATCTTCTGTACTATTAGGTGCATGCCTATAGACAATATGAACAATCATTGTTACTTGCACTGAATTATAATATTGTGATTGGATCTCATCTTGTGGTGCAAGTGTGTAGTTATCTGCAAAGTCAATGACATAAAGTATGCTACCAATTGGAAATGTATTCTTGCATATGAAAAATTTCCATCAAGCCATCTAGCATTTTGGGAGTGTTTCACATATTTAGGTACAACCTTATTCTTGAATTCATTCATAAATGCATGAACATTAAATTTTTTAGTAATTAGCTCACACCGTTTTCCAACCTTTCCATCCTTCAATAGATAATCAATAGTTTTAAATCTTTTTACATCAACTAATTGATGACCAAAATCAATTGAAATATTTTCATGCAAACATTCATCTAAAAATGCAAGATTGTCACATACATCACATACACCAGAAACACATGCATTAAAAATAAAAATAATGCTCATTAGGTGGGTTAAAAAACAAACCTGATATAAATTCTTTTACAGTTTGAGGTGGTATATTTATACCACATTCCTGCAACATTTCATTAGTATGCATGGTAGAATGTATAGATTGAAATACATCATAATGATAATGAAATTGAACATGAATTTTGCAACAACACGTTAATCTTTCCTTGTTAATCCTTACATACCATGGTTTACATTTTTCAAAAGATCTTTGACTAATACAAATAGTTAATACCTTAACATCCACAATTTTTTTATACAATTTAGTTTGAGTCATATCCAAAAGATGTTTTGGATTTGGATCACAAATTTTTGAGCCAACTCTTAATTTAAGAAAATCTCTAGCATTAGGTGATACTCTTGTATTATCGTGCCAAAAAAATTTAATTAAAGTTTTGACTTCACCAGTAAGTTTCATGTCAGACCTCAGGAGTCTGCCACTAAATCTCCACAAATGGTTTGTCAGATCACTTTCAAAGTTAACTATTCTCTTTATAGCTCTCACTAAAGTTTTACGATGAATATTAAGATATCCACTTATGTTTGTCATCATTCTTTTATCAGAAGTAGTGTTTTTTACTAGAGCTGTTGTTATTGCTCATCGTGTCGTATTCCTATATTTAGAATGACTTTTCTTTCCGATTGTGTCAAAGGCACTAGCAACTATTGTTACAACTTATTTTAGAGACGTGTCCTTCTTTTTGGATTTCACATAAATACCTAACCTCTTCATCACTTTTCGCATTTTACACATTCTAATTAGTTGTAACATTAATTGACATTGAAACCCAAATGTCTTATTATAAAAACATTGTCTAAACAATTTACTTGCGTATGTCCTAATCTATCTCCATGAAACCAAACCACGTAGATTTTCTAGAACATCACTTTTAATTTGAAATTTTGTAGTCATTTCATTATCATTCAAAGGGGTTTATTTCTCAATTGGTGTTTCTATGTCTACATCCACATTGTTGATCTTAATTGTCGTTTGATTGTCAATTTCAATTGGGGTTTGAATTTCACTTTCAATTGGAGTTTGACTTTCAGTTCCTTTATCATTATGATTAACATTAATAATTTGTGGTGTTTGATGTGCAATATAATCTACTACTCTATTTTAAGAGATAAAATCTAAATGATTTAAAGAGTAACCCACTAATACAAAAAGATCAAGTTCTTTATCACAATAAGTTTCATTTGGCTGTGAAGACATACTTGTATCCAACACTTGATTAGAAAATGCACCTGAATTTTCTCCTATTTCATTTTCTTCTTCAACCTCTGCATTCATCATGGTGTCCTCATTGTTCTCATCTTTTGAACCAATTATTGAAGTCGATGCTCCAAAATTATCCAGGTTTCAAATTCTTTCTCTTCTTTCTCATTGTCGTTTTGTCTCTTTCTCTCTATTTGTTGCAACCTCATCAGCTATCAGAATCTTTCTTGGCCTATTTTTGTGTTTCTTTGATCCCATGTTTGCACCAAAATATAAATTCAAATTAATCATTTCTTGTCAGATCCAAAAAAAGACAAGAAAAGAGAATGTTGGTTAACAATATTCTTTCTGCAACACGGATATGTCAAAAAAATGATTGAAGAATCATCAATCATTGAGATCAAGCCCACAAAATATTTTTTGTCTCCAACAGATCTTTTAGAAATGAGCACCAATATTTAAATGAAACGGGTGTCCGTTTCAGTTTCAACAGTCCAAAAAGAAACAGACACCTATTTTTTGAATTTTAAATAACGGGTGCCCATTTCTAAAAATCAGGAGTGGGGACTGTGCCTCCGCCCTAGTTTTTGGTTTGGGATAGGCTTGGTCCCACCAAGCCTGTGCTTGGCTTTGCCAAAATATGGCTAAGGCATTTAAAAATAAAATTTACGCTTTGTGATGATTTCTTGGAGGTCTTCTCGAATGCATTTTTAGACAAAATGAAAACCCATTTCAGTTCATATTGTACAGATTATAAAAATATAAATATATAATGATATGACAAATTTTAGTATTTTTACAATAATTATTATGCCAAAGTGGTACCTAAAGTTGAAATAGCAAGGTTTACTAAAATTTTAATAACTTTTTTAATTTTAGGCTTTTGAAAAAATGAATTATATGAGCCCAATCTACATAGAATTTTATTCAAATTTAAAAAAAAAAAATCCAAAAACATGATATTTTCATCAAATTATGGTGGTCGTACACCGGAGGTTTTCAAAATGTACTTTGTAGTCAATTAAAAATTAATAAAAAAAACATATTCAATTAAAAAAAAGGAAAAATATTCTACCCAATTTTTGATGTGTTAGATACCTTCCCCCAGAAGGATTTAGACAAATTCATTTATTTACTTCAAAATAGGGTGGTCGTACACATGTAGGGTATGGTCCTGATACATGCATTTTGAAAAAGGGGTTTTTTAAACGTGCCTACTAAAATATATTTTCTATGATGTGGGTATTTAAATTAACTACATATTTAAAAAATAGACTCTAAGCACTACATTTTATATTATTGGATTATTTTGAGACTCAATCCCTAAGTGCCTCAAATTTTGAAATCAATAGACAGAAAATTTGAAAAACAAGGAAAACACTTCCATTTTTTGCCCAAAAGTGGGACTCAACTTCTTGCAGCCACCCATATTATGGTTTTGCATTTGAATTTTTTCATGGATTGATCAGTTACAGGTGCTCATGGATACATCAAAACATAGATTATGCTAATGTTCTCTTGTGGCTAGAGATGTATGTGTTGGAATGAGTAATAGTTCCAACTGAGAAGTATTCATTTGTTATGTACTTGACACAGTTAGCATTTAGAGGTGTGTGTAGAAGGACATGATATAGGGGAATGTGGAGACTTTCTATGAGATTTGTGTTTGTAGGATCTTGGTTTACAACTACTCAGTATTGTGAATGTTCTTGGTACTACAAATTTTATACACTTCTATGTGATGTTGTTAATGGATTCTTTTCAACTTTGACATTACTTGTGTAGTGGGAGCTACTTGGTGTGTATGTGATAGGTATTGCACTTAAGGCTTGAGACTCTGTGTGAAAATATGTATATGTTGTTGATTTAGAATTTTTGTTGGTATACCTTAGAGGTGTGGATAGTTAGATGTGCAAGCACTTTCTGTGGGTGCTATTTCTACTATGTTGTTGATGGTTAAATTGATACATCTGATCACCTGTGGATACAATGTCTATGTTTTGGGATATCAATTGAAGACAAAAATTGTGATCCATATGCAACAATTGTGTGAATTTATTTGTAAGTGACTTCTTTGTGTGTCTAGTGGTAGTTGCATGGTATAAGGTGAGACCATTCATACTTGAGATGAGACTATTCATGTTTCTGTTGCAAATATCTTAATGGAACACATGGTGAAGTCTGGTTCACGGTGGTGTGTATGCTAAGGTGCAAAGGTTGTATAAGTCTAATGAGATTTATGATGTTTGTGTTTCTTAGTAGCCTCTAAATGTTCTGAAGGTAACAGTTAATTTTAGATGGTGTGCAAGCTTGATGGGGCTTAAAGCTCTTGACTGCTATTAAGTCTTGTCCAGTAGCTCCATGGATATCAGTCAGTACTTCATCAAGTGGGAGATTGTTGGGTGTGCTGAAGTACAGTGAACTCCATTGTAAGGTGAGTTCATTGTACGAGGTTCCACCGTATGAGGAACACATGTAATGAAACATGTATCATATATCTGAGGTATCGTACCTGGTATGTACATAAATGCTAGTACAAAAGTACAACAAGTGATGAATCTAGTACGGTGAGGTCTAAAGCGGTACAGAGGAACATGTTGGCACCATATGGAAATTATTCAGGTTGGCATCGTACAAAGACCTTGCAGGTTGGCATCATACGGAGACTGTGCAGATTAGCACCATGCAGAGTAACATGTTGGGACTGTATGGAGACTCTGCATGTTGGCACCATACGAAGTATCATACATATCGGCACTGTACATACATGTTTAATGTATAGTGAAGGAGGATCAAGAACTACAGGTCGGTGCAGAACCAAGTTTCAGCATGGTGTTAGGTACAGTTCCATTTTTGGTACTAGAGTGTGGTGATGATGTACGGTGACACCTAGTAGTTGGATGAATGGAAGTTGGTTGTCAGTTACATTTAAAGTACCAGATTCCATAACGAATTGTGGTGTGTATAAATCACTGCAAGATTCATCAGTATGGTGAGAGGGAAAAGCATGGAGCAGTGAGGGAAAAACAAGGATTAGATGAACTAATGTTGCAGAGATACTTGATAAGATGCAGAGAGTCAATCTCTGTGAAACTTTGTGATCGAGTATTCAGCATTTGTAGAACTGAAGTTGAGAATATACATCAAAAAGAAAACAATCTGTAACTTATATGTAACCAGATTTATGATAATATAAGTGACTATTTCTTTGGGTGTGTGGTTTTTTTACCCGAAAGGGTTTCCCATGTAAATACTAGTGTTCTATTATGTTCTTGTTTATTCTTTTGTGTTTACTCTATTTACTTTTGTGCATCTTATTGACTATAATGGAAATTGATAGTCATCCCTAGTTTATTCTCCCCTAAGAATTTGATACCATGGGAAGTGTTCCTCACTCTTCTTTCCTAATAGGTATGAGAGGGAAAAAGATAGAGAGGGAATATATTTACAACCACCTCCTCATGATGGATCTCCACCTCCATAGGAGACCATTCCCCCCAAAAAAGGAGAACTGCAAAGAGTAGCACTACAGGCAGCCACAAAACTATCATCAACTATTCTAGCAGAAACTAATATAATAGAAAGAGTTCCACCTCCCTACACACCCATGAGAACTACCTCTTATGTCCTAGAACAACCAAGCATGGAGGCTCTATCTAACCAATAGAGAGATTCATGAGTCCAGAAGGCCAACTGTAGTAGGGTCCCAATAGCCCCACCAAGGGAAGCAAGAGTAAAAGAACAAATGCTCCCCAAAAACCTCCACAAAGATCTTCCATCCTCCCCGATCAATGACCATTTTAGCCCAAGATAGGGAAGACCACTATAGACAACTACCCCTTCCTCACACAAGAAGAGGCCAAAAAAAGACACCACGCCACCAAGGTCAAACATAAACCTAACTAGACAAAAGCCCCAAGAAATAACAAACCCCAAGCCCCCTACAAAGATAACCTTGGGATTAGAAACAATAAACATACTAGAGGCGGGAAAAAACCAAATAACCCTCTGCCAACACTCCCTCTCCTGTATTTTCTGTTGGAATTAATGGGAAGTGTGTACTGAGAGGGGAGGGGTGAATCCGTACCTCTAAAACTTTTGTATCCTTTAATCAATTAACCTTTGTGTAATCAATTTTATATCCATTCATCTGATCTATACTATCTTGATGTGAGTTATATTAATTTATAAACTTAACATACATGTGAACATTCATAGAAACATTCATGAAAGTAATCGACACATAACACATGATATGATATTGCAGAAAACTCATGTTAGGAAGTAAAAACTGAGGTGGGGATGGCACCCAAAAAATCTTTACTATCTGCAGATTGGAAGGGGTTGGTTAAGGCTTACAATTTGATCACTTCTGATGATCTTCCTAGTTAAGAGTATATGTGGAAACCTGTAAAAGTCTACTCGGTTAAGAGCTTTAGCAACACTGTTGAGTGTGCACTCCGTTAAGAGATTTATAGTTGGACTGTTAAATCTATCTTACTTGAAAGGATTTTTACACTTTGATCCACTTGTTAGAATGATAGAAAATTACAATTTGACCTGGTAAATGAAATCTCCTATTTCCAACACAGATCCATTCAAGTTTAAATGAATAAGATTATCACCTAATGTGATTGAATAATACCTTTGATTCTCGGTAGCCTCTGTTCTTGGTTCTTGCTAACCAAATTCACCTTTTGATGTTCTGGTTCTTGAAACTTTCAATCTGATCCATAGATGTTCTTGTAGGATTCATTCATCCCCTCTTTCATATTCACACCCTTAAAATAAATGTTTGCATCATCTATTTATAAGATGGATTGACATCGTCAAGTTTCATGAAAAACAATGTTAACTCTAAGATCGGGTTTACAAATTTTACCTAGATCTCCTAGTCTATGTGTTTTAAATCGATTAGACTGATTAAAGCACTTAAATTCATGTTTCTTGTCCCTAAAGAAATGGATTTAAAAAAAATCAAGATTCTATAAATAGAATAAGACTGCTTTATCTGACGTGGAAGTCAAATCCACTTTTTGCGGGCTGCAACTAACTCTCAATTTTTTACGGTTGATTATGATCTGAAATCAGTTGACTGTCTTTTTGTTTTGTTCTCTTGATTTTCTCTTTAACTGTCTCTTTAGGTTGCCTATGTCCTGCATATTGGGTTCCTCTGTCAGGTTCCTCTTTATCCTTTTGACTTTGTATTTTCGGTGTATACACAAAGTTGTGTCGTCGGTTCTCTCTTGTACTTAGCCATGTTTAGTGATCTCTTTATATCTAATTTTTGCTTTTCTCTTTGTCCTGTCTTTCAGTGTATGCCTACTGAAAGTGTTTTTTGCATACTAATGGAAAATTAATGTCGTCAATCTCCCCCTTTGACATTAGTATCAAAAACTAATATGTGCAAAATACTAACAAAATGTTAATTATGTACAACATATGTAATCCTTAATCATTTAATGACCCCCCCTGTGTATATGTTGGTATATCATTATTTTTGGTAGTACTGTATAGTGCCTGCCTATTTGTACATATCATTTTCCCATATGAATATACATATACATATCATTTGCCCATCTGAATATCTGAATACATATCATTTTCCCCCTTTTTTGATATTAAGGGCAAAGGTCTATACCTTAGAGCTTATCAAAAATCTAGGAGTGTGAAGACTTCATGTCTTCCATCATTTTCTCCCATTGTTCCTTTAACTTCTCTAGAGCCATGTGCTCGAGTGTGATCTTGGAATGCATATCGTAGATGTTGTCTTCTATAGACATCTTGGGGGTTTCTATTAGTTGCCTTGCTGAACTGATGTGTTATTGAAGCAGTGTTAGATTCAGCAGAAATTGATCTTAGAGCTTAGTGACTTCTTCCCTGAAGTGTGTCTCTACTTCCCACAGTTCTTGCCTTAACCTTTTGATCTCAATGATCTTCTCATCATGCAACTTTAGTGCATTGTCTCCATTGGTGGTTAAGCTTTGAGCACTATTAGCCAGATCTGTATCTAACTTTACTGTGTTGTCACTATTCTCTTTAGTAAAATTCTCCAATGTGCTTAGTTGTTGGATCAAGGAAATAGCTTCATTTATAATTGGATCTAATTCGGTAATGAATTTTGAAAGCTTTACCTTGTTGACTGCCACGTCTTGGCTGATGTTCTCAATGAGTTTCAGCTGGTACTTCTGCTCAGCTCTCTCCTTAATTTCCTTCTTTGTATCAATGTTTTGTGTTGTTATTGCTTTGGTGAGAGTGGCTAATTGATCAAGAATTGGCTTATTCTGATCAATATCAACATTAGGTACAATCTAGTGCAAGATGTCCCTAGTTGTTTCCAGTACCATTGAGTCTCAGTGTTGTTTCCTCAGCTTCTCCTATAATGCCTTCCTTTGGCATATTTCACCATATTATTTCAATGCTTCATAATCTAGTGTAGTTGGGCCACATTTTGGTATCTCAATGATTTCATCCAAAGTGACCTCCAACTTATTCTTCTTAGATTTCTTCTTCTTCTTTTGTGTATCACTTGAGTGTAGTACCATTGCTAGTTTCTCGGCTTTATCTATTGTGCTTGATGAAGTTACTTTTTGTGCTTCTTTTATATGCTTTGATTTAGTTTTAGCTTCTCATTTTTCTGTAGATGTCTCGACATTAATCTTCACATTGTCGGTAGCAACTTTGTCAGTTACCTCAGGAGTTCCATATTTAGGCTTATCTCCTTCATCAGTTTCCTTATGCACTTCATCTATCTTTTCTTGTGCATCCTTATATGTTGTGTCTCCATCTACTTTATTTGTATCTCCTCCTGTAACCTTATGAGTATCAGTTACCGTGTGAGTGTCTCTGATGTCCTTCTGATCATTAGTGTTGTCTTTCTTTTACTCTTCCCCTGCATCCTCAAGA
This sequence comes from Thuja plicata, assembly GCA_018584345.1. Taxonomy (NCBI): domain Eukaryota; kingdom Viridiplantae; phylum Streptophyta; class Pinopsida; order Cupressales; family Cupressaceae; genus Thuja; species Thuja plicata. The sequence goes on along the minus strand of MU227193.1, from coordinate 614,855 downwards.
GTGTCTTTTTCAGGTAACTTGTCTTTCTCTTGTAGAAAATTGATAGCTTGTATCAATATTGGCATGTTGATTGGTATATTCACCTGTACATTATCAATTCCAGTGTCCTACTCATTGGTTGTGTCCTTTGTAACATTGGCATCTTCATCTTTCTTTACTTATTCTATTGGGTCATCAGTTATATCAATGATAATATTATCCACAATGTTTTCCTTTGTTGTGTCAGGCCATGTTTCATCTGCAACATCCATTTTGTTGCCTGTTGTGTCTTCTTCTTCCTTGTCTAACTCAACAGATGTATCATCTTCTGTATCTTTTATTAAGGTCTATTCTTGATTTTCTTTATCAACATCTTTCTGTTGTAGGTCTTTCTTGGGGCTTTCTTCCTCAGTAGGTCTGTTTATAATTTTACACCATTTCTTGTGGATTTCTTGTTCCAGCTTGTCTAGCATTTCTCATGGCATCAATCATCCTTACCATCTATGTCTCTTGACCGATTTGCAGAGATTTAACTTGTCCAGCCAAATGTTGATTGATTTCAGTTAGTCTTGTGATGCTTTCTTCTAATGTATCTGATGCTTTTCCTGTAGTTGATCCCAAAGACTCAAATAAATATGGTATCTCTTCTTAATGATAATTTGTCTCATTACAACGAGATTCCATAATATTTATTTCATCTAACAGCTGTCTCATGTTGATTCTAGCTTCTTTATACTATTCATCAAACATCTAAATTTCTAGCTTCTTATTTTCAATATTCTTGTCGAGTCTGTACTTCTCCATTATATGGTCTTTTCTCTCAAGCATTTAAGCTTTTCCAAAGAAGATACTTAGCTCTCATACCAATTGTTAGAATTAATGGGAAGTGTGTACTGAGAGGGAGGGGGGTAAATCAGTACCTCTAAAACTTTTGTATCATTTAATCGATTAACCTTTGTGTAATCAATTGTATATCCATTCATCTGATCTATACTATCTTGATGTGATTTATATCAATTTATAAACTTCACATACATGTGAAAAATCATAGAAACATTCATGAAAGTAATTGACACATAACACATGATATGATATCGCAGAAAACTCCTGTTAGGAAGTAAAAATTGCGATGGGGATGGCACCCACAAAATCTTCACTATCTGCAGATTGGAAGGGGCCAGTTAAGGCTTATAATTGATCACTTCTAATGATCTACCCAGTTAAGAGTATCGGTGGAGACCTGTTAAATTCTACTCATTTAAGAGCTTTAGCAACACTGTTGAGTGTGCACTCGGTTAAGTGATTTATAGTTGGACTGTTAAACCCACCTTCCTTGAAAGGATTTTTACACTTTACCCCACTTGTTAGAATGATATAAAATTACAATTTGACATGGTAAATGCAATCTCCTATTACTGATACAGATCCATTTAATTTTACATAAATAATATTATCACCTTATGTAATTGAATAATACCTCTGACTCTTGGTAGCCTCTATTCTTGGTTCTTGCTAACCAAATTCACCTTTTGTTGTTCTGGTTCTTGAAACTTTCAATCTGATCCATAGATGTGCTCGTAGGATTCATTCATCCTCTCTTTCATATTCACACCCTTAAAATGATTTATTGCATCATCTATTTATAAGATGAATTGACATCATCAAGTTTCATGAAAAACAATGTTAACTCTATGATCACATTTACAACTTTTACCTAGATCTCCTAGTCTATGCGTTTTAAATCACTTAGACTTATTAAAGCACTTACATTCATGTTTCTTGTCCCTAAAGAAATGGATTTAAAAAAATCATGATTCTATAAATAGAATAATACTTCTTTATCTGACGTTGAAGTCAGATCCACTTTTTGCAGGCTGCAACTGACTCTCAGTTTCTGACGGTCGGTTATGCTTTGAAATCAGTTGACTATCTTTCAGTTTTGTTCTCTTAGTTTGCTCTTTAACTATCTCTTTGGTTGGCACTATGTCCTACACATTGGGTTCCTCTATCAGGTTCCTCTTTATCCTTTTGACTTTGTATTTTTGGTGTACACACAAAGTTGTGTTGTCAGTTCTCTCTTGTACTTAGCCATTTTTGGTGATCTCTTTATATCTGATTTTTAGTTTTCTCTTTGTCTTGTCTTTTGGTGTATGCTTACTAAAAGTGTTTTTTGCATACTAATGGAAAATTAATTTCATCATTTTCTAACAACCAAGAGGTTGACATCTACACCAAACAAGACCAATCGAGAAGAACAAAGCCCAAAGCATAAAAAATATCATGAGATAAGAAAGACAAAGAGAAAGGGACTTCTGAGGCACAGAACCTAGAAGAGAAACACTAATACTCATCTTCAGAACTAGAAAAAAATCCCTGAGCATGGGGAAAATAGATCCTGACACACTACATATAGAAGGGAAACCCTATGCCCATCCACATAAATAGGATGGAGAAGACTAATATCAGAGGAACCAAAGAAACAAGGCCTAAAGGCAACATAGAAAAACCCACTCTCCTCGCCCAGCACTACTACAACACTAAGACCACAAGAAACCCTCACCACACCCTCCATGCTCACTGCGCTCTCTGCACTCTTCATTTTACACACTGATATCTTTATAGTTTACCACCATGTTCTTTTCTATTATAAATTTTACATATGATGTTTTATCACGTAACATAATTTTTACAACAAATAAAATCCTTTTAAGGTTTATCAAGAATAAAGTATTCTTGAATATTTAGTGAGTGGATTTTTTAATATTTGTTTGTTTAATATTTTATTTATCATCAATAAATGAATTGACAATAAAAAATATTTAGAATGTACATTTACCATAACAATTTTATGTTTACTCATTAAAATTGATATTTTTTTGTTGAAACAAAGGACATCAATGTGGAGTCAAAGCAAAGTTCATTTTACAAAATTGATCTTGTTTTCTATGTTCTTCAACGTCTGAATAATATGTATTTTCTGCCACAATAGACTCTCTTTTTATAAAATAAATTAACAAATAATATTAAAAATATATTATATATTATTTTTAAAAAACTAACTACAAGAGTAACACACATGTAAAACCTTCTATCTAATTGATTTCATTCCATACACACATGAGCACGCACACGCACAATGCAAAATCAAATATTTTGACAAATATAATTATACCACTTAGATAAAGGAGATTTGATCAAATACAATCTCATTGAAGCTCCTCATTACTATACAATTTGGGATAATCAATTATTTTGGTAGTTCTATCTATTTAAATTTCAACCTTATCACAACTTATTGACCTTACAATTGGAGCTTATGCACAAGCCTAAATTAGCTCAATTGAACTAATTGTAGCTTACATATTCTCATTTTTTGTATGTTATCACAACCCAATATCATGAACAAGTCAACTTTATTGGATTGTGACAACATATAAAAAACTAAAAATATGTGCAACCAAACTAGTTCAACAAAACTAACTTGAGTTCACATATTCTTATATTTATTATTCTATCACAAGTTGAATTGTTGATGTTATCAAGTTGTGATGACAAAAATGATAATAAGTGCACTAAAGTTGGCTTAGTTAAACTAGATTTAGTGTGCATGTTCTCAAATTTATTTTATACTGGTTAAGTTAAAGACTTTTGACTGTAACTATGATTTGTTACAATTTGTTACGAGGGGAAGGCTCTATACCCATACAAGTCATCCAAAAGGGTTAAGAAAATTTTTGCAATTTTGAGTAGCAGATAGTGGGCATTTTCACCAATATATTGAGCAACAAAAACTTTGAATGCCTAAGAAGAAATTTGGGCATAATTGATTTGAATCAAGAATGATCCTATTTGTCAGCTCGGGACAAAAGAGGAGTGTTGGAATTATAAAATTAAAATTAATTTTCCTAATCCTCTCTTGCACTCTCGTGGACTCACAAACCTGTTAAGAGTAGCCAATGGTAAATGAAACCTAGAGATTGTCAGCAGATATTGAGATTGCATTTGCCTGATTTCTCCTGATGTTTTAGCTCCAATAGTCATTTTTACAATGGAATTAATATTGAAAGGACAATTTTAAATTTTAATTTGAGGGGTAATTTTGTGTGTGAACAACAAGAAAAAAGAAGAACAATGTTTTCAATTATTAGTCAATTTGAAAAAAAAAAAATTGTGCTCTTAGTGATTCAGAGAATTTTGTGAGGTTTAGAAAGTAGAAACTTTTTGTGGCTGAGCAGTGATTTCTTTAGGTAGTTAGAAGCTCCAAGTGCTCAATTAAGGTCTAGACATTTGTTGGTGCAACTCCAAATCATTACAAGTATTATAATCATAATTTGTAATTAGTTTAGTTTTCTTTGTTTCTAGTTTTGCATTTAAAAAATATGATTTCCAATTTTACATAGAAAAGAATTTGACATGTCTCCAATTTTTTGTTTGATTTTGACTTCCATTGTGCATTGTGAATGATTGGAAAATATAGTTGCAGTCTTTATTTTTTTATTCGTGTTGCGTGTTTGTCTATGATTTGGGCATTTTTTATTATTTATATGGTATCAAAGTATTGTAGTTTTAAATTTTAGGGATTCAAATTGATACAACATATATAAGATAAGTATTTTTTTTGAAGCATCATAACCCGTCAAAGCTACACCAATACGATGTCTGGTAAAAGCCTTGAAAATAAATAACCATCAAACATTGATAGAAATGTATTTGGAATCTATGATACCAGTTTTGAATCAAATTCATTAAAATATGTACTATTTATGCACTTATTATTATATCTAAAATAAGCCCAAAATATTCTTCCTAGCTTAGAATTAATGTAATTGTATACTTTAATGCATTAAAATGACATTGGATATTTAAGTCTATGGGGACTTTTGAAAATAGTAGATTATGACATTGGAAATAAGTGAAAATTTAAAATCAATTATATCACATTTATTCTATTTCTAAAATGTGGAACAAATCTTAGGTGACATGGGTAGATTTTGCCTACATAAAAATTTTAAATTTCTTGGTTATTTTAGTACCATAAAAAAATCAAATATTTTATTTTTGTAAGCTTCAAAATGGACATCTTCATGAATGACTATATTTTCATAAGCTTGAGAGAGAGAGAGAGAGAGAGAGAGAGAGAGAGAGAGAGAGAGAGAGAGAGAGAGAGAGAGAGAGAGAGACACCCCCCNGAGAGAGAGAGAGAGAGAGAGAGAGAGAGAGAGAGAGAGAGAGAGAGAGAGAGAGTAACACCCCACCAGGGAACCCAGAAGGAGAAGGTCTAAGTACCAAAAAATGCAACTAAATTTTTTTTTAAAAAACCCATCGTTGTTACTTGCCTCTTAATTTGTAAGTATGAACATGCTCTTATAGGCTCCCTAAAGTTTGTTTTTTATTAAGTAAAACAAGTTTTACAGGGTGTCTGAAACCCAAAATAGAGCTAAAGATTAGAATGTTTGCCCAGACAAAAATAAACAGAACCAAAAAATGAAATAGGCCACCACATGGCCACAACAAAAACAAACTAAACTACTGAAAAGAAAACAACACGGGGATAGCCAAAAGAGCCAGGGAACATAATCAGGAGATGTTCTCCTTCAGGATTTCTGCCTTGGACTCAAGGATCTCCATCTTAGCAGTAGATTCCTTTATCTTCTAGAGATCAATCGAAGTATCATTCTACTTCTTCTTAGCACTAGCCCTAGTCCTCTTACCAGGTCCCTCTTTAGTCTTCTTCTCTTTTTGTTAGTAATAACTGATAGGAAGGGGTGAATCAATGGCCTCAAAATTTTATCCTTCAAACTTAACCACCAATCAATAAACCTCATATTATTATGTCCCTACAAGATGCATGCCATGAAATACTTATAATGATTTAACTGTCTGTCAGTGTTCTCGGTCAATCCTTATTCTTTCTTGATTACAAATAAGTAGTATAACTATTTACCGAAACTCAATAAATAAGCAGAGTATATCAATCAATCCAAAGTTAACTATGTAAGATACACAACATTAAGGAAATGAATCATACACACATAACACATGAATTTTTAATGTGGAAACCCTGTTAGGGGAAAAACCACTGGGATCGGTACCCCCAATTTTCACTCTTCTAAAGTGAACCCTGTTAGGAGCCAACTCTGTTAAAGGTTACAAACACACTGTTAATTGTTAGAGGATTTTATACACAGAGGTTTTCACTTAGTATCGGGCATCTATTGCTACCATCCTTGAATCAGCCTCCTTCTTAGACTGTCAATAGGTATCGGGAAAATCCAATGCTACTTTCATGAATCAACCTTTTTGGCACTCCTTGGGATGTACCTCAATATATAGAAGACTATTAAGTCATGCTCGGTTAAGATACTTGATGCTTCAATGGTTAAACTGAAACACTATGTCCTATTCATATTGCAACTTTGAATTACAGATTTTCAAACCTATTTAAGTACATTACCTCTCTGATCAATGTATCAATTCAATCCTTTGTGCTCCATACTTTCTGCTTTGTGATGTTGTGATTCACTATTCGTCAGTGTCTGTAAAATTTGCTCTTGCTTTAGCTCATTTGATCAGGACTATATGAAGTTGTTCTTCATCAGTTTCTCTTCAGCATCCTCTTTCTATTCACTCCCCTTAATCCCATTCGTAAATGAAGTAAGCTTGTCTCTTATATAGACATGATATTTATTGTTTCTTGATTCTTGGCGTGAAAAACAATCCAGCCAATTAGATTTAAAGCATAACTCCTGATTTGTCTCATGATTATCTTCTTGCCAACTGTACAAATCATCTTTAAATCAATAACTTAACTCTGGTTGAATAAAAAAAAGAAAACAACCAGTTAAGTCTATCTTTAGTTCTTTCTAGCTAGATATTTTGTCATTTTTTAAACTCTTTGTTTCGTCGGTCACCTCTATAGTTAGTTGTCGGTGACAACTGACAATTCAATTGGTGAGACTCCAGTTAGCTTCAGGATCTTCGTCCACTGGGCATCATTGGAATTTTACTCATCGGGCAACCTTATGACTTTGCTTGTCGGGCATCCTGTGGTTTTTCTTTGTGAGGCAACACTATACTTTAGCTTGTCAAGTATCACTGTGACTGTTCTTCTTTTCTCTGACCATTGATGTGCACTCCATCGGTGTTGTTTGTCACTCAGTGAATACTTGACTTTTATGCATAGCTGAAAGCATAACCTTTATTCATTTGGTTCTCTGAAGTCTTTGACATTATGTACATGACTGTACAGATGATATCAAGTTGACGTCAATGACAATACAATACATTAACTATTTTAATGCCTTGCATTATCTTCAACATAACATTGTCAAATATCCAATCAGTTACATGTCATCAATCTCTCCCTTTGGCATTGATGGAAACATACTATATTATCACAATATACTATTTCTAATACAATATGAAATACAACAGTTGAGATTCATCAAAATACCAATCTTTTTGTTCTGTCAACTGATAAATGTCTGACCTTCGGTAAGCTCTGTTTTAGCTAAGATTTGATTATTGCAGTTCTCTTTCTTCTAATGTGTTGAGTCCTCTTCTCTTGTGTCAATTTATCTCCCTTGACTTCTCTCTCTTTTGATTTATTTTTCTCTTGTCAGCAACTCTCCCTTTGTATAATCTTTCCATACACTTTCTCTCCCTTAGGATATAATCTCTCCCTATTGGAGTAATGTGATAATGGATAATCTCTCTCTTTTTCAGAAAGATGTGATAATATGGATAATTTCTCTCTCTTTGACAATAATGCAAAAAAAATATCTTATAGATATCTGACATTCATGCCAAACAATCATTTTTCTCCATCCATAATATATTCCTTGAATTTCCCTTATCCATCAGAAATACAACAATATGCTCTGGTGCTTGGTTAGGATATATACATGTCTGTATATAGATGTAGCTTTGAATTTTGTCTCTTTGCTTTCATCAACATTAATGATATTTTGACAATATGTAGGTTGATGCAGCCTTCAATCATTTTACTAACTAGTAGACAAGGGTTTGACCCCTAGTCTCTTTCTCAAGTACTCAAATGTATCCTTGGGAAGTGGCTTGGTGAAGATATCAGCCAATTGTTCTTTTGATTGCACATACTCAAGTATCACTTCCTTTGCTTGAACTTGTTCTCTCAAATAATGATACTTGATGGAAATGTGTTTAGTCTTGGAATGCA
>MU227193.1:544692-606629 GCA_018584345.1 Thuja plicata | reverse complement strand
AATGTGTTTAGTCTTGGAATGCATGACTGGATTCTTGGAAATGTTTATTGCACTGGTGTTATCACAATAGATAATCACTGGTTCTAAGATCTTCATATGCATACCTTCCAGCAATTGTTTGATCCATACAATATTTGAGCAATTTGCAGAAGCAACAACATACTCTACTTTTGCAGTAGACTGAGAGATGCATCCCTGCTTCTTGCTAATCCATGTGACAAGTCTATCACCCATAAAGAATTCTCCTCCAGTTGTGCTCTTCCGGTCATCAAGATTTCCAGTCCAATCAGTATCGATAAACACCTTAAGTTCAAATTTTCCTTCTCTTCTATACCATAAGCCATACTCCTCAGTATTCTTCAGATATCTCAAAAAAAAAATCACAACAGTCATATGTGATTCTCTGGGGTTAGCAGAAAATCTAGCAACAATTCCTACCACATGTGCAATATCTGGTCTAGTGTATACAACATACATGAGTTTTCCAATCATTAATCTATACAAAGTCTGATTTACCTCTATTGTCTTGTCCTCCTTTGTTAACTTACATCCTGTAGCCATTGGTGTTCCAACTGGTTTGGAATCTTCCATCTTGAATATTTTCAGGACCTCTTTAATGTATTTGGATTGTGTAATGAAAATACCTTCACTTTGTTGAATGATCTGTACACCAAGAAAGAACTTTATCTCTCCAAAAATAGAAATCTCAAACTCTTTTCTCATTTCATTAGAAAATGATTTGCATAGCATATCATTGCCTCCAAATAGGATGTCATCAACAAATATTTCAGCAATCAAAGTGTTAGCATCAGTATCTTCCTTTAAATAAAGATTATTGTTTTCACTAGTCCTTACAAATCCAATACTTATAAGATAGGAATGAAGTCATTTATACCAGGCTCTAGGAGCTTGTTTCAATCCATACAAGGCTTTGTGAAGTCTGCATACCATGTTTCTCTTGTCTAGATCAACAAACCCTTCTAGTTTCTCAATGTATACCTCTTCTTCAAGTATTCCATTTAGGAATGCTGACTTGACATCCATCTGATATAATTTGAATCCTTTGAATGCAGCATAAGCAAGTAGTATTCTTACACCTTCTATCCTAGCAACGAGTGCAAAGGTTTCTCCATAGTCAATACCTTCCTCTTGTACATACCCCTTGCATACTAGTCTTGCTTTATTTCTTATGACTTCTCCATTCTCATTCAGCTTATTCCTGAATATCCATTTTGTACCAATGACATTCTTTCCATCTAGTCTTGGCACAAGTGACCATGTCTTGTTTTTTTCAATCTACTCATTCTCATCATTCATAGCACTTATCCATTCTTCATTATCAAGTGCAACATTGACAGATTTTGGCTCAAACTCACAAATTAAACAATTTGAGTTTAAAGACTTACTTCTTGTTCTTGTACCAGCTTTCTTATCTCCTATGATATGGATCTCTGGATGTCTCCTTCTTATATATCTTTCAAGTACAAGTATATCTCTTTGTGTATCATCTTGATCATCATTTTGATCTTCATTTTTTTCTTCATCACCTTGAACATTATTTTGATCATCATCCTGACCGTCGGTAATTGCAGCCTGACCGTCGGTTGAAACATCCTGTTGTTTTGGAATTAAGCATTGTTGCTCAGGCAGAGTGTTGATTTCTTCATAGTATACAAACTTGTTATAGTCCTCTGGTTCTTTTGTGCTTTCCATCTCATTCTTTTATGCAAATTTATCTATCTTTACTTTTGCACTTTCAACAATTTTGTTAGAAGCCTTGATAAGACATTTATAAGCTTTTCTCTTGATGGAATACCCTAGAAAGATACCTTCATCACTTTTGGCGTCAATATTTCCATTTCTATCATCCTTTAAGATATAACATTGACTACCAAAGATTTTGAGGTAACTTACATTGGGTGTTTTACCATACCATAGCTCATAAGGTGTCTTCTTTGTGTCCTTCAATTGTACTCTGTTTAGTTTGTACACAGCAATACTAATAGCTTCCCTCTAGAAGATTTGGGTGATGCCTTTCTCTATCATCAATGTTCTAGCACAATCAACTATTGATCTATTCCTCCTCTCAGCAATCCCATTTTGTTGTGGTGTTCTTGGTGTAGAAACCTATCTTTTTATACCATGCTCATTATAGAAATTAGTGAATTCATCTGATATAAATTCTCCTCCTCTATCTGACCTTAAGAATTTCAAATCCTTACCACTTTGTTTCTCTACCATAGCCTTATATCATTTAAACATCTTGAATGCTTCAGATTTATCTTTTAGAAACATAACTATCATCATTCTAGAGTAATCATTAATAAAGAGAATAAAATACCTATCTCCATAATAAATCTTTGTCCTCATTGGTCCACATAGATCAGTATGGAATAATTCTTGAATATCATTAGATGTATGGGTTTTACTTTTGAAACTAGACTTTGTCATTTTACCTTTTTGACAGTTCTTGCACATGATGTTGTCGGGCTTTGTCATCGTCGGTAAGCCTCTTACATTTCTCCTTCTGCTTACTTTCATCATGTTGTCAAAATTCACATGACACAATATTTTGTGCCACAACCATATGTCTTCGTTTCTAGTCATTAAGAAAGTGGTGTTAGTATCATTTAGATAGAATAAGTTAGCTTTTGTCTGTTCACTGGTACCAATCAATTTTCCTGATTCATTGAAGATCTTTTCCTTCTTATTCTCAAATGCTACTTTGTGACCTGAATTATTCAGCTAACAAACACTCAACATATTATAATTCAATCCTTTTACCCAATAATAATTTTCACATTTAATCAGGTTATTCAACATTATAGTTCCTTTACCTTCAACTAGACAAGGTGTATCATTACCCATTCTTACTGTACCACCATTATAATACTCAAAAGTGTTAAAATTTTGTTTGTCACTGGTCATGTGGTGAGTGCAGCCACTATCTATAATCTAGATGTCATTCTTTCTAGCCTTAGATATAAGTGCAGTTTCTTCATACCTTCATCTTCATCTGAATCATCTTTCACAGCTACAAATACCATCTCGATGTCTTCATCAGGTTCGGTGTCAGTATCTTCATCTTTGCAAGCAGCTAGGTAGCTGGCTTTCTTGCCTTTGTCCTTGTAGTCTCAGGTATCTCTTCTTTCTAATTGTTAGTAACTTCTGTAATCTTTGTTATCACCTCTATCAGATTTCTTCTCAAAAGATCTATCATTAACTCTGTCATCTTTTCTTTTATTAGTACATCTTGCAGCAAAGTGTCCAATCTCTTTACAATTAAAGCATACAAGTGGTAACTTTCCTTTGTATTTACCTTTGCCTATGTGCATTCTTCTAGCCATAAGTGCTTCTATTTCATCTAGATCTTCTTCTTCAATTTCACTTTCACTATCTCTTCTAGATGTGTGTCTATGAATTGATTTGCTTATTCTCATAGAAGACTTATATGTAGACTCTAAGTTTGGTAAGACACTATTATCAAAGTTATTCATCTCAAATGAAATCAGTCTACCAATTAAACTATCAAGAGTAACTGTATTTTTTTCTACTTCTCTCATTTCTTGAATGACAGAAACTCTAATAGCATATATAGGCAGTAAGGTTCTTAAGATTTTACTTACCACTATCTCCTCTTCAAGTGTACCTCTAAATCATCGTATAGCATTGACTACTTTGATTCTTGTGATGTACTGTGTGATGTTTTCTCCTTCTTTCATTCTAAGATCATCAAACTTTCCTCTAAGAATTTCTACCTTGGCTCTCAGAACATTTGTATCACCTCCATGTACAAGCTTCAGTTTGTCCCACATATTCTTTGCAGTTTTGCAATCTTTGACATCTTCAAATTCAGCATCAGAGAGTGAGGAAGAAAACTCTATAACCATGCAGTTGTGTTCATGCTTCTCTCTCAATTGATCTACTATCAATACTCCTATGGGAAACACATATTTAGTATCTAGCAATTGAGTAACATCATTACCAATACAGGTGATAAGTAGAGGCTTATCCTGCTTTGCCATGAAGCAAAGTTGTCTTTGTTCAACTTGGGCACATCTTGTCTGTTCATCTTGTGATCTTGACTTAGGTCTTGAAACCTTCCTTTCTAAACACACAAGCTCTGATACCAATTGTTATTAATAACTAAGAGGGGGGTGAATCAGTGGCCTCAAAAATTTATCCTTCAAACTTAACCACCAATCAATAAACCTCATATTATTATGTCCCTACAATATGCATGCCATGAAATACTTATAATGATTTAACTGTCTGTCGGTGTTCTTTGTCAATCCTTATTCTTTCTTGATTACCGATAAGAATTATAACTATTTACCGAAACTCTGTAAATAAGCAGAGTATACCAATCAATCCAAAGTTAACTATGTAAGATACAAAAAATTAAGGAAATGAATCATACAAACATAACACATGAATTTTTAATGTGGAAACCCTGTTAGGGGAAAAACCACTTGGACCAATACCCCCAATTTTCACTCTTCTGAAGTGATCCCTATTAGGAGCCAACCCTATTAAAGGTTACAAACACACTGTTACTTGTTAGAGGATTTTATACACAGAGGTTGTCACTTAGTATCAGGCATCTATTTCTACCATCCTTGAATCAGCCTCCTCCTTAGACTGTCAAAAGGTAGTGGGAAAATCCAATTCTACTTTCATGAATCAACCTTTTTGGCACTCCTTGGGATGTACCTCAATATATAGAAGACTGTTAAGTCCTGCTTGGTTAAGAGACTTGATGCTTCAATGGTTAAACTAAAACACTATGACCTATTCATATTGCAACTTTGAATTGCAGATTTTCAGATCTATCTAAGTACATTACCTCTTTGATCAATGTATCAATTTAATCCTTTGTGCTCCATACTTTCTACTCTGTGATGTTGTGCTTCACTTTTCATCGGTGTCTGCAGAATTCCTTAGCTCTTCCTTCAGCTTGTTTGATCAAGACTGTATGAAGTTGTTCTTCATCAGTTTCTCTTCAACATCCTCTTTCTATTCACTCCCATTAGTCCAATTCGTAAATGAATTAAGCTTGTCTCTTATATAGACATGATATTTACTATTTCTTGATTCTTGATTCTTGGCATGAAAAACAATCTAGCCAATTAGATTTAAAGCATAACTCCTGATTTGTCTCATGATTATCTTCTTGCCAACTGTACAAATCATCTTTAAATCAATCACTTAACTCTAGTCAAATAAAACAAAGAAAAAAACCAGTTAAGTCTATCTTTAGCTCTTGCCAGCTAGATATTTTGTCATTTTATGAACTATATGTTCCATCGGTCACCTCTATAGTTAGTTGTCAGTGACAACTAATAGTTCTATCAGTGAGAATCTAGTTAGCTTCAGGATCTCCATCCATTGGGCATCATTGGAATTTTACTTGTTGGACAACCTTCTGACTTTGCTCGTCAGGCATTCTGTGGTTTTTCTTCATTAGGCAACACTATACTTTAGCTCATTGGGTATCACTATGACTATTCTTCTTTTCTCTGACTGTCGGTGTGCACTCCGTCGGTGTTGTTTGTCACTCAGTGAATACTTGAATTTTATGCATTGTTGAAAGAATAACCTTTATTCCTTTCGTTCTCTGAATTCTTTGGCATTATGTACATGACCATACAGATGATATCAAGTTGACATCAATGACAATACAATACATTAACTGTTTTAATGCCTTGCATTATCTTCAACTTAACATTGTCAAACATCTAATCAGTTACATGTCATCACTTTTTCCACACCATTATTAGCTACACTTGTTCCCTCGAGTTTTTCTCCAATTTATTAATGAGAATCTTGGTATTCTCATTGGAGGCTTTCAGGATGTTGAAGCTCTATTCAGAAATGGTTTTAAGGGTCATCTCAAACCTCAACATCTTATCCTCCACTTTTCTGACCCTTGTACTTAGATTCGTCTAATCTTCAGTAGTGCTATCAACATTGGTGTTGTCTATCCCTTTTGCTCTATTCTTGAGCTCTCCCACTTCATGGATTAACCACTTAGTAGACCTGTAGTTGTCCAACATGTTGTTCCTTTCATTATTGATAAGATCCAATTCAAATTCCCTCAAATTATCACTTAGAACCACCATAGCTAGGTCAATCAGCTCCTCTAGCTTAATCCTACCATCCTCACCTTCGATAACTTTGGGATTAATGATGTCCTTGGTTATCCTCATTTTGGTTTTTTTAACATCAAAATTGTGCCAAACCATTTTCCTCCCCTACCCAAATATGTAGCAACAATAATCATTGTCCTGCCCCTTCTCTTTCATCATGATGTGGGGGTCAGAGAGATGGGGAGAGGGGATTTACTGGTTAGTGCCATAATGATCATCCTAGAGCTTCTCCTTCTCCTTGTGGCAAGAGCCAAGGTATTTTTTATGAGTCTAGTCCTCGGGAGTCTTCTAGCTAGTGCTATCATGCATGTTCTTTCTCTTTGTATTTTGGTACTTCACAATGGCGGTCTACCTTCTCTTTTTTTCCTTTTACACTGGATATCTCTTCCTCACCATTGGTATTCATCCCTTCCTCATTTTCATTATACTCCTCCTCAGAGGATATCATAGTGGTAGTATGATTTTTGGAGGGGGTCACCATTTTCTCTTTTTTAATGGTATGAATACTGGCAATATGCTTCTTATAGGAGGAACCCAGTTCTTCTTTTTAATGTCATAATACTCCTGACCCTCAGAGTGCATACGCTTGTTGTCTTCAGTCTCCGAAGGAACATAATCAGAGCCAAAGACATCCATTCTATCCTCTTTCTCAGTGACCTCCTTCCCCATAATCTGGGCTTTAAAATACTCATAAATAAGAAGTAAAATCCCCTCATGTAGAGCAGGGTTTGTAATAGCCTTATCCCTAAACTAATTGATATTTTCATTAAAAGAAGCATATAAGTAAAATAGGATAGAAACCCGCATACCATGCCTAAAGTGGTTCATGATGATGAAGTGATAGGTTCTAATCCTATCAAACCTCATGTCCAAGATAACATAAGAGATGATGGCCTTCAGGATGAATCTCCACAGTGTTTTGAACCCTTCAGGAAGATAATAAGTCCCGAATTTGATGAGAGCTTTCTTCTCTTCCTCTTTCCTCATGAATTCATTGATCGCAGAGTCCAAAATTTTATGATCCCTGTAAAATATCTTGCCCACTATGGGGATGCCAGTAACAGTGGAGATAACCTCCTCAATGACCATAAATTTTCTTCCCTCTATCACCACACTGCCCTCGTCCCAGCTTTTCACAAATATTTTAGTCACCGACGGCTTCCCTCCATGAAGCCTTTCAATGAAAGTGGAAATTCCACCTTGCTGAAGGTAATTCCAGACCTTAGTCTATCTCCTCAATTTCTCATAGTCTTTAGAGGGCTCCCTTATGTGTCTTTCACCACCCATTGCAAGAAAAAATCTCTATCTCGCGTTCTGGTGATTACAGCATAATAGACAATTTCTCACAGAGATATTCCATGTAGTTCTTTTGATATGCCTTAAAGGTAAGTTTAAAATTTGTGAATGGGCACCCAAAAAGTGTGCGGATTTGACTTGGAATCATTACCTTTCCTGCCAATCCTGTACTTTCCATTTATGGGAAATTCTTTGCAAAGCGTAACATTAACTATCATGATTAATGATTTTAATTCCCTCATTTCCCTGGATTCTATTGTAATTGACTAAATCCATCACCTCATGTGGGAGGTCTCCTCTGTGAAGCCATCAAATCTAATTTTCACTTTTCACTACCAAGTTGGCACACCAGTCAGCAACCTGGTTGGCTTACCTATACATGTGCAATATGTGTACCTTCTCAAATGTGTTCAAAAGGTTGCGGGTTTCTTCTATCGTATTGGCGATAGTCCACAACAATGGGTGTGAATTTTTAAGGCAGTTTATAATGTTGCTAGAGTCACCTTCTAGCCATAGTTTTTTGATCCCCAAATCATGGGCTGATTTGGTAACTTGGAGGGCTACATTAAATTATGCATAGTGATTGGTTTGGGTGCCAAGTGGGAGGAGGACAGTAGTAGTGCCCTTACCCAAGAAATTTCAAGTCACACCACCACTTCCCACCTTTCCTAAGTTACCCTTGGTAACGCAATCAAAGTTGGATTCAAACCAGCCTTCTGAGGCATAACTCCAGGTGCAATTCTATTTCTTTTGTTGGTCTTCTTAGGATCAGCAAAGTTGTATTTTCTTGCAAAAGGGTTAGTACCTCCACATGAAACATAATTTTCCAATAAAGCAAGATGAATCTTCTCAAAAATGATTTTGGGAGGAGCAGTATAGTCCCTAAAGATACGATTGTTATACTCTTTCCAAATTCCCCAGCACG
Organism: Thuja plicata; assembly: GCA_018584345.1. Classification (NCBI taxonomy): domain Eukaryota; kingdom Viridiplantae; phylum Streptophyta; class Pinopsida; order Cupressales; family Cupressaceae; genus Thuja; species Thuja plicata. The sequence continues at coordinate 598,259 of MU227193.1, read as the reverse complement.
GGTGAGGAAGAGCCTAGGTCCAGATTTTGTGAAAAGCAGTATGCTTAAAAGGTAGGGTCTAGTGGGAAAAGAGGTCCTGAATAGAGGAAGGAAAGCACCATTGCAACCCAAAAACTGAGAGGATGTGCTACGAGATAGAACTGACAAAGGGGCAATGAAGAAATAGGTGGTCCATAGATTCAACTTGACACTTACAATGCACACACCTATTGGGGATCAGGAGACCTCTCTTTAAAAGGTTATCAATAGTAAGTATACGGTTCTGAAGAAAAATCCTGAAGAAGACATTAATTTTGGGGATAAGGCCAGGGAACCAAGCTTTAGCTCAAAAAGGCTTGGCTTCCTATTACATCTAGTAAGAGTAGGCTAAAGAAACCATGAAGCTACCTTTTGGGGATCCATCCCAGATCAAGACATCCTAATTAGGGGGCAAAGAAATAGCATTCAGAGCAATGGTAAGGGGAGACAAATCCTGGGAGACAGAGGGAAAATCCACCCAAGTATTTCCCACTTAATAGTTGTAGACCCAGGATCCAAATTTCTAGTTACACTCATCCTTCCATGTTTTATAGGGCTCATAGTCCTTCAAGGGACCAAACTGTAGCCAATTGTCATTCCAGAAATTAATAGTTTGGCCATTACCAATTTTCCATTTAGCTTTAGATTTGGCTAAATCTTTCGCATTAAAGATGTCATTCCAGATAAAAGAGCCTTTCAGGATTTCATCACAATCAAACAAATAACTCAAAGAGTCACTAGAAAGATACTTATCCTCAAATAAGTCTCTCCATTCTACCTTTCCATTGAAGATGCACCATATTTGTTTCGCTTGGAGTGCTCTATTGAAAGGCATGATTCTCCCGATACCAAGACCTCCGATGCCTTTAGGGAGGCAAACTTTGTCCCAAGAAATAAGAGGAAATCTCTTATGCTCTTCCGCCCCTGACCAGAGAAATATTATTTTAATTTTCTCCATTACTTCGGCAACTTTAGCAGGAATAGAGAAGAGTCTTAAGGCATAGGTTGGCAAGTTTTCAAGAGTAGATTTAAAAAACTGAATTTTTCCCGCTTGACTGAGAATGATCCCCTTCCAACCAGCTAGTTTCCTGTTGAATCTATCAATGATTTTGTTCTAGAATTCTTCAGGGGGCTTAACACTGAGAGGGAGACCCAAGTAATTAGAGGGGAGGGACCTAATTCCACATCCCAAGCTATCCTCAATTCTCCTTTGTCTAACCTTAGGGGTATTGATATAGAAGAGAAAACTCTTATTCCAGTTGATATATTTCCTTATGGCTCTAGTATAGGAGTCGAGAAGGTATTTAAAAGCTCTAGCTTCTCTCACCGAAGCCTCCCCTCCTAAAATGGTTCCCTAACATTTGTAACTAAACTTGACATTACTGTTTTGTTTTCTTACCTTATGAATTCATTTTCTATCTAGTTTACTTATCACTTAACTTTTCATAAAGGATAAGGTAAGAGACAACATTAATGATTATTTCATATTCTTTTATTTCATTTACCACTAACACTCTAACTTTCAATTTCTTTCCCAATTATATATATTCTAAGCATGGTTCATTTACAAAACATAATTAAACTTTACATTAAGAAATCTTTACTTTCCACATTACATTTCATATTAACATCAATGAGAACATAGAGGTAGAGGGTGGAATTTATAACTAGAATCCTTCATTAAAATATTCCATATCACAAATGAAAATCCCCTTTTAATATTCTTAAAACTACCCTTTGATGAACTATAACTGATTGAATGTTTGAAGATGATAAGTTGATGATCACTGCGTGCAGAAAGTAAATGCAAGACATTAAATCATTTAATGTATTGTATTGTCATTGATGTCAACTTAATATGTTATAATTAATCATACACATATTGTCACAACACTTGAAGATCTAAAGAGACAATTTTTTTGTCGTCGGTAAAGGTATACACCAAGTGATAGGGTTACTCGAGAATAGTGAACCCTGAGCAGTTCACAGTGTCGCCCAACTAACAGTCAACACTGACGGACAATGTTACCTGAGAGACATAGTGGTACTCGAGAACAATATCACCTAAGATCAGTAGTACTTGAGAGAGTGGTACCCAAGAAAGTGTTACCGAGCAAACTAAGAGTTGATGACCAAAATCAATTGGAGTTATAAAATGACAAAACTAATTAGCTGGAAGAGCTATATTTAGAGTTAACTAATTGATTGCTTTATTTTTATCTACCCGTAGAGCTAAGGATAAGAAGAATATTTAAAGCTAGTTTTATTCACAGTTGTTAAGGAGAAATCTATAGAATAAAACTAAAGAAAATATTTAATGATTAAAGTAATGCATGGCAGGATTTGTGGATCAAGAAGCAATCTACGTCAAGAACAAGAAAGTCAAGGAGATTGAGCGGCTAAATCATGTCTATATAAAGAGACAAGGAATTTATTATAAAGGAGAGGAATGCTGAATATAATTCTGGTGAAGATAGAAGTCTTCATGTAGATCTAATCATACAGGTTGAAGAACAGAGCCAAGGAATTCTACAAACACCGAGCAACAGAAGCAAGAGCATTCACCAAGCAGAAAGAAGAAAGAAGGGGAGCAAAGGAATTGAATAGAACATTTATCAGAGATGTATTATGGAATAACAATAGATCTTAAAATATGCAAGTTAAATTTGTATTATTGAACAGATCATTTACTATTTTAGTTTAACCATTGATTAAGAAAATCTCTTAACTGAGTGGGATTTAACCATCCTTATTGTATTGAGATACTCAATAGTATCAAAAGGTTTTCTTGTTAACAACATAGTGAATGCTAGGTCAAAAGACAAACTATTATTTTTGAATCCTCTAACAAGGTCACACTTAACAGTGTGTTTGTAACCTTTAATAGGGTTGGTTCTTCACCGAACTCACTTTAGAAGAGTGAAAATTTTGGGTTACCGGTCCCAAGTGGTTTTTCCCTTAATAGGGTTTCCACATTAAAATCCATGTGTCAAATGTGTATATGGTTCATTGCTTTGATTTTTTTCTTTACACATTACTAAAATAGGATTGGTTGGTAAACACTAAGTTTAATTACCGCTACTCGGTAAAGGCAAGAAAAAGATAAACAGTATATTCACCGAGCAGTATATATTTGATAAAATTACTTAAAGGCATACATCTTGAAGGACTGAAAGATAAATAGAGGATATTATATTTGTGATATAATTTTTGGTTGGAATTATTGGAATTATTTTTAAGGCCACTGATCCACCCACCCCCTCTTATTTATTTTAACAATTGGTATAAGAGCTTTAGTGCTTGGAAGAGAGTTTAAAGACTCAAGCTAAAGATCACAAGATGAGTAAAAGGGATGTGCCTAAGTTGAACAAGGATAACTTTGCATCATGGAAAAGAAGGATAAAACTCCATCTATCACGTATTAGAAATGATGTCACACAATACTTGGATGTTGAATATGTTGCACCTACTGGACCTCTAACTATTGATTAATTGAGAGACAAACACAAACACAATTATATGATGATAGAACTTTCTTCCTCACTATCCGATGATGAATTTGAAGATGTCAAATCATGCACAACTAAAAATAAAATGTGGGACAAAATCAAGCTAGTACATGGATGAGACACCAATGTGATGAGAGCTAAAGATGAAAGCCTAAGAGGAAAGTTTGATGACCTAAGAATGAAATAAAGAGAGAACATCACTCAGTACGGTAGCAGAATCAAAGAAGTTGTTAATTTTTTCTGAGGAGTAGGAGGAGTACTTGAGGAAGAAATAGTGGTAAGTAGAATTCTGAGAACCTTACTGCTTGTTTATGCTATTAGAGTATCTGAAATTGAAGAAATGAGAGCAGTAGAATAAGTCTACTTTCAAAGGATTCAAAGTATACCAAATGGATGTTAAATCTATATTTCTGAATGGAATACTGGAAGAGGAGGTATACATTGAACAACCTAAAGGGTTTGTCAATCCTAACAAGAGGAACATGGTTTGTAGACTACATAAAGCCTTGTATGGATTGAAACAAGAACCCAGAGCATGGTATGAAAGACTTCACTCTTATCTCATTAGTATTGGATTTGTAAGAACAAGTGATAACAGTAATCTGTATTTGAAAGGAAATACTAATGATAAGATTTTGATTGCTAAGATATTTGTTGATGATATCATATTTGGAGGTGATGATATGTTATGCAAGTCATTTTCTGATGAAATGAGAAAATAATTTGAAATGTCAATGTTTAGAGAGATCAAATTTTTTCTTGGTCTACAGATTCTACAACAGGATGCAGGCATCTACATCACACAATCCAAATACATTAAAGAAGTTCTAAAGATATTCAAAATGGAGGACTCCAAACCAGTTGGAACACCTATGGAAACCAGATGAAAATTGACAAGGAAGACAAGACAACCGAGGTAAATCAGATCTTATATAGATCTATGATTGGAAAACTAATGTATGTTACACACACCAGACCAAATATAACACATATAGTTGGTATAGTTTCAAGATTCTCTGCTAATCCCAAGGAATCAAACATGACTATTGTTGAAAGAATTCTGATATATCTGAAGAATACCAAAGACTATGGCTTGTGGTATAATAAAGAAAGCAAATTTGAGCTACAAGTTTATACAGATGCAGATTGGGTTGGAAACATAGATGATAAAAAGAGAACAAAAGGAGGAGCATTCTTTATGGGTGACAGACTTGTCACATGGATAAGTAAAAAGAAAGGATGCATATCTTAATCAACTACAAAAGAAGAATATGTGGCTCCTGCTGCAAATTTCTCTAACATTGCATGGATCAAGTAATTGCTAAAAGGTATGAATATGGAAATTCTTGAACCAGTAATTATCTATTGTGATAATACAAGTGCTATCAACATTTCAAAGAACCCTGTGATGCATGCTAAATTAAAGCACATAGCTATTAAATATCATTACTTGAGGGAACAAGTACAAGAGAAAGAGGTGATACTACAATATGTACAATTCAAAGAACAATTAGTAGACACATTCCCAAATCCACTGCCAAAAGATACATTTGAGTACCTGAGCAAGAGACTATGGGTTCGACCCTTGTCTACTGGTCACTAAACTGACTAGAAGGTTGCATCATCCTACACATTGTTAGAAGATCAATCATGTTGATGCAACAAAAGACATGGACTGCAATGACACAAGAGTACAAGAAGGTACATATCTGAGCCACACACCAGAGATATTGTTGGCTACTACGGAGCTGTATTGTTGATGGAAATGAGATTCAATGATATATTTTTATTTGGAATTGTGGTAAAAGGGAGAGGAACATATCCATATGAAATATCTATCAGGAAAAATAACATCAGTCAAAGGAAGAGAAAAGATCAGAAAATGAAGAAAGAAAGATCCAATGATGATGAAGAGAAAGATTCAAAGAAACAACCATCTATCTAAGGGAGAGAATTGAAGAAAAGTTAACACTGCATATCTATCCAGAAAAGGGAGAAGAGATTCTACAACAAAGGGAGAGACAGAAGCAGAAGACAAAATTGTTATAGCTATCCATTGAAGGGAATGAAGAAAACAAAAGCACTCTGAAAGAATCAAATCTAAGCTAGAAGAGCTTACTGAGAGTCAGATATTTGAATTGGTTATAGAACAATAAGTTTGGTATGTTATGGAATTTTTTACATTATATATTTCATATTGTGTTGATAGTATGTTTCCATCAATACCAAAGGGAGAGATTGATGAACTATAACTGATTGAATGTTTGAAGATGATAAGTTGATGATCACCGAGCTGCAGAAAGTAAATCCAAGACATTAAATCGGTTAATATATCATATTATATTGTCATTGATGTCAACATAATATGTTATGATTACTCATACACATATTGTCACAACACTTGAAGATCTAAAGAGACAAATTTTTTGTCTTCGGTAAAGGTATACACCAAGTGACAGGGTTACCCGAGAACGGTGAACCCCAAGCAGTTCATAGTGTTGCCTGACGGATAGTCAACACCAACGGATAGTGTTACCTGAGAGACACAATGGTACCCAAGAACAATGTTACCCGAGATCAGTAGTACTCGAGCAAGTGGTACCCGGGAAAGTGTTACTGAGCAAACTAAGAGTTGATTACCGAAATCAACTAGAGTTAGAAAATGACAAAACTACTTAGCTAGTAGAGCTATATTTAGAGTTAACTGATTGATTTCTTTATTTTTATTGACCAATAGAACTAAGGATAAGAAGAAGATTTAAAGCTAGTTTTATTCACAGTTGTCAAGGAGAAATCGACGGAATAAAACTAAAGCAAAGCTTTAAAGATTAAAGCAATGCATGACAGGATTTGTGAATCAAGAAGAAATCTACGTCAAGAAAAAGAAAGACAAGGAGATTGAGCGGAAAAATCATGTCTATATAAAGAGACAAGGAATTCATTATAAAGAAGAGGAATGATGAATATAATTCTAGTGAAGATAGAAGTCTTCATGCAGATCTGATCATACAGGCTAAAGAACAGAGGCAAGGAATTCTGCAGAGACCGAGCAACAGAAGCAAGAGCATTAACCGAGTAGAAAGAAGAAAGAAGGGGAGCAAAGTAATTGAAGAGAATATTGATCAGAGAGGTATTATGGACAAACAATAAATCTTAAAATCTGCAAGTTAAAGTTGTATTATTGAATAGATCATTTATTGTTTCAGTTTAACCATTGATTTAGAAAATCTCTTAACCGAGTGGGATTTAACCATCCTTATTGTATTGAGATACTAAAGAGTATCAAAAGGTTTTTTTGTTGAAAACATAGTGAATTCTAGGTCAAAATGCAAACTGTTAGTTTTGAATCCTCTAACAAGGTCGCACTTAATAGTGTGTTTGTAACCTTTAACAGGGTTGGCTCTTCACCAAGCTCACTTCAAAAGTCTAAAAATTTTGGGTTACCGGTCCTAAGTGGATTTTCCCTTAACAAGTTTTCCACGTTAAAATCCATGTGTCAAATGTGTATATGGTTCATTTCTTTGATGTTTTTCTTTACAAATTACTAAAACAAGATTGGTCGGTAAACACTAAGTTTGATTACTGGTACTTGGTAAAGGCTAGAAAAAGATAAACAGTATATTCACCGAGCAGTATATATTTGATAAAATTACTTAAAGGCATACATCTTGAATGAATGAAATATAACTAGAGGATCTATTATATTTGTGATATAAGTTTTAGTTAGAATTATTAGAATTATTTTTAAGGCCACTGATTGACCCCCCTCTCATTTATTCTAACACCCTTCCCATTACATAGCTCTTATTTTCAATTACATCACATTTCCCAACAAGGGCTTACAATGAATCAATACATTTGAATTACAATACATTGAAGCACATGATATAGAAGTAACAATATTCAATAGCTTCTAAGAAAGAATCCAAATCAAATTCATCCATGGAACCATAAACAACACCTCAAAAAAGAATTGCCACCCAAAGATAAGGAAAACTCAAAGAATTACAAACATTGTTCATATCCATAATGTCCTATCTATTCCAAACAATATAAAAGTACATAGATTATATCCTAATCAACCACAGTATACACCTACGAGAAAAAGCATCAAATAAAATTAATTATTAAATAAGCTTCAAACAAACATATACAAGAACATGTGATTCTTCTTGGTTCTAGACCCCACCTAGAGTCCTTCGAAGAAAAACTCTTTCATGTTGAGAAAATCCCTAGCCCTCCACCCTCCCATACAGATCCAAAAAATTCATTTAGAGATATAGGTAATATCTACTCTCTGAGAGATCGCAACCTAATCCTTCATCACAGACTTCTACAAAGCTCAAGGTCTAATCTTCTATTTCTAAAATTTCTTTTCCCGAATCTTCTTCCAATCCCCTTCTCCAAAAATCTCCCTCAAATCAAATAGAAAACTATAAGGTTGAAAGAGTTTCTTTATGGGAAGCAACTGCTCCAACTATTATAGTTGGTTCAACAATAATTAAACAACCCTCTCATTCTCAAGAACCTGTGGTTAAAAATTTAATTTTTAATTAACTTAATTAACTTAGTAAGACATTAAATATAATAGAAATAAATATGATTACCAAATAACTCACATATCCCATTGGTAAACTAGACAACCTTACTCCTAGGAGGTCTCAGGTTTAAATCTCCTAGACAAGCTAGTTTTGTTAATTAGGAAATTTACATTTATTTCTCTTATTGATTTTATTTTATTTTTTTAAAAAAACATTATTTTACATCACAAACATTTTACAAACACACACACATAGATATATATAGGTATATGTGCACACACACATGCGCGGATATATATATATATATATATATCAAATCATACTACATAATCTTACTTGTATACCTAATACATCCATATATACATCTTATGAGAAAATAACCAAGAATCATTAAACAAAAACATAATTGACATGAACAATAAGAACACAATCACCTGACCAAACATAAATCTCAAAATCATACAAATTAATGATATTTCCCAACCCAAAATAAGGTGACTTCCCTAAGGGTATGTGTAGGATCATGGTATGCCAAAAAATGGCGATGTCAAAAAATGCTCTTTTCACTTGTCCAAAAAAATGCACTAAAAATCGTGTTGAATTTTTAGTAGGCCTAGGTGTCAGTAAACATGGACCAAAAGACAAAGAATAAGCCTAATCAGATATCCGATATAAATTTGGATATCCAATATTATCAGATATCTAATATTATTAGATATGTGATAATATTGGATATCTACTATTATTGGATATTTGATAATATCAAATATCTAATTTTATATTGGATATCTGATTTTTTTCCAGTAAAATTAATTTAAGCCATAGGTTGTGTTTCTCAGTTTTCATTGTGATTAGGTGAAACGCAGCAAGGGTTTATCTCATATCTAATAGAGGATTGCATATACGTTTCTAAAACTATATATTTGTCACCAATGTTAATAGGTACATTCAATTTTTTACTTGTTTTTGTTTTTTTTTTTTTTAATTGAAATTGGTAGTTTTTTATTTAATAAAAAAATAGGGTTTAATTAATTTTGTTTATAATTTTTTTAAAATTAATTATAATTGTATATTTGTTTTTATTGTAATCAGACATGGACTCAAACCAATCACAAAACCCTCCCAATGATCCCATGAACAATTCAGAATCACCTCCAAACAACCCGCAACCACCTGAAAACAATCCCCCACCTCCAGAAGACCAACCAATCCCAAACCATCGACCTTTAGAGGATATTGTAGGAGAAAATTTAACGTCTTAGAGGCTTTCAGACTACATATACCAATATCCCCATATTGCGCACCATGTTTTTCACCTTGAACTCCATTATTGAAATCGTGGAGAAACTTACAGACCAACTTACTATTGCACTTCTTTGGCATGATTCCATGCGTGCCGAGTTTGACGATGGGCTTGATTATTATAAAGTTATGATCCTAACTATAACTAAACATTATATATGTAACCTTTTTGTGGATCCCAAAACCGAATTAAAAGTGGACCCTAAAAATCCCAAGTTGTCAATTAAATGGTGCACAAATGATGTAATACGTGACAACTTTTAGGACCGCCAGTGGATGTTTTTTAATAGACCATGTACCACAAAAATTTAGATGTCCCATTATATTTATTAAGAAAAGTGTATGCTGAGTTTGTGCTCAGTCACAAGGTAAACTATTGGAGCATGAGACCAAACTAGAGCGTAGGCTTAGGCACTCCTTGAGGAAGATCATGGGCACACAAGGTGAAATCTCGCACATATATCCCCTCCCCCCAATATTTCACCCCTTCTTGTAGTGAAATATCTTGATATTATTGCTGAGGTTGGCTCATAGACTATTAGAGCCATTCATGCCTTGAGTGATCTACTGGTTAGGAAGAGTGCGATATTGTTGCCTTCTCATGCTAATGATCCTGGCCCTTCCACATCTTCCACGAGATCACATGTTTGTGTGCCCCACACTTACATTATGTGCAATAATTTGTGCTTAGGTCCCCTGAATGATAGTGATGCATATGACTACAAATTTAAGGTGAACGATACTACACAGGACACTACAATCATTTAAGAACCTTATGGAGATGTGCATTATAGGAGAGATGAGGAGGGGCATGCAAAGCCATGGATTCCAACTGTTACGGTAAGAGTAAACATTTAATTTGTCAGATTGTATTTAATTTTAAGCATTCATATTTTTAGTAGAATTTACTTATAATGATTGCCCACTTATGTATTTTTATGTGTTCCATTTATGTTCAGTTGATGACAAAGGAGGAGATGGAACAAGTGGAGGGGTCCATGCTTTCGGCCATTTCATTTGGCCTTGACACTTCCACAACACATATGTTTTAATTTACTCATTGGTTTCCTTTTTATAATAGTACATATACATGTCTTTTCTAATTTTTAATATCATCTTATTACATACTGATGGTTTCACCAACTGCCAGTTTGGGGTAATGTGAGAGGGTTTAGGCATTGACAAGGGGAAGGTAATTAAGTATTTTAGATTGTTTATGCATATGTATACTTGTCACTTGTGTGTACTCATTTTTAATGTACATGGTTTATTTGACAAAGGGTGGTTTTTGATGATGTCATGATCTACTCGTTTTCCATGGTAGAGTCACAGGCATCTCAATTCGCATTGATAGTCCCACGATACATATATTTCTAAAGTTATTTGTTTGTATTTTACTATCAAGTATATATATGACCAATTCATGACTGTATCAAGTATATGTTTGACTTTTGTAGGTCACCCCTTGTTTGAGGAAGGTACAACACCAAGGATTTGTATCATTGATGACCCAACTGACATTGCCTGAAGCAAGTTCAACACAGGTATTTTTTAATGTTAATTCAACTATTTTGTAAATATGTTTTGCTACCAAGGATTTAACATCAAATAGTATAAAGTCTCGTAGATCAATCTTATTTTTGCAAACATATACAGGTCAGAGTTGACATTGGTGACATTGTCCCTTTGCTACCAAGGACATATGTTAGGAATCTTAACCGCATGACGAGACAAAGAGGTGAGGTACATGAGAGTTCAATTTTAAAATTTGTTTATTTATTATTGTTGAATATGATTTTGAATTTTTATTTTTGCTTTGTAGAAACTATATAAATTAAGTAATCTAACTTGGGGTTTCACTTTTGTGTTCATGCAGGATCAATCAGAGACAAACAATACCTCGAAGAGGCTCCATTTTAATGACCCACTAGTAGAATAGGATTTTCTAGAAACATTTGTAGTTGTTTCTTATTTTGAGATGCCATATGACACATTTTTAGATGGTGTATGCCACATTGTATCTAGATATGTTGATTTCGTAAATATTTTGAGATGACATGTGTCACATTTTGTACAAAACAATTTCATAAGTATATCTACATGTTCATTTTTTGTTACTTTATCTTTGTCTTGTGTTGTATGTATGTATTATTTCCATATTATATCTTTGTCATGCATTGTATTTATGTATGTACGTTCATTTTCATAATATATATTTTTCATGCATTTTGTGTATGTATTATGTCCATATTACATCTTTTTCATGTGTTGTATGTATGTGTAGGCACCTAAAATCGTCTCTCGTAACATTATAGTTAATTTTCATTAATTATATTAGCTATATCCTTCCACTTATTTAATTAAAGTAGGTTCATTATTTTAAATTATTTAAATTTAATTTAAATACCTATCCTCTAAATGTATTAAATTTTATTTATTACCTCCCCACATTAAATCTCCCTTTAAATAAATTTGTAATTTATTTATTCCCTCACATGCTAATATTCTTCTAAACCATAATTAATCTAAATCTAATTTGGTTTAATTTAATCTAAACCTAGATCCTACCCTACCTCACATCACTCTCAACAAATAAGCCTAGGACACTGAATTCACTTCCTCCATTAGTTCAATAATGGGTTGGTCAAAGCAAAGTGAAGCATGAGGAGGTGTATGAGGTGAAGCAATATTTTGGGAAGCATGTTTATGGGCTCTAAAAAAACCGCTTGCAAAAAGGATCACAAGCATGACGGTTACATTTTTTTCCCTAAAAATTTGGGTTAGGATAGGATCAATCAACATCAGGTCCTTTTCTTCTTTAGGAGGAATAAATGAAGGAACCACACTAGGTTGAGAGATGGGTTGAGAGGTGTGTGTATAAGAAATAGGAAGAGGAGGTATAGGTGGTGTAGGAAGAAGTCCACATCTAGGGAAAAGAGATGGAACATCCTTATGTTTGTTAAGTTGCCAAATATTTTGAACCTTGTACGCTTGGTATGATGTAAAGAGATGGTCAATATAGGTTTGAGTTGGTTGAGGCATGGAAGGCCAAAAGAAATCAAGGTCAAATGAGTCATGGGGTGCAAAAGTTTGATAAAGATTATGGTTGACAGTCATGATTTCTCCATTAAGAGGAAATTTAACACACTTATGAATAGAAGAAGCCACATCGTGCATGGAGGCAAGCCAAGGAAGACCATTTTTTTTTAAATTGATGATAAGTTGGAATGACAGTAAATTTTACATCTAGATTTTAACCACCAACTTCAATACGGAATGAAATGGACCCATAGGAAGGATAAAGGAAACCATTGCAATCTTGAATCCTAACATCAGATTTAGCATAAAAATAATTTTACAATTTTTTTACTATAAAGATGTTCTTTAGTTATCATATTCATAATGCAAGTGGGATCAACAAGGCTACCATGGGTAGGAATACCATTAACCTTTGTAACAATATATAGAGGACCATCAGGTTCTTTAATTGTCTCAATAGGATCAAAGGTAATGCAAGGACAAGGTGAAGTTTTAGGTTTGAATTTCTCAACTCAGTTAACAACATGATTGGCTACATTTACTTTTTCATCATAGTCAATACATTGGGAAGAAGAAGGTTGATCAATAGTATTGGTTGAATGAGATGGAAAAGGATTAGTGTATATTTGCAATTTTTGGATAGGATATACCAAATATTTGTTTCCTTGATCATGGTCATTGTCAATAGATATATCCTTAGAATCAATAAGATCTTGGATAACAGATTTTAGGAGGACCTATTTTCTAGGTTTGCAACCAGGCTAATGGTGATATTGGAAAAAAGATTTGGGATCAAAGTATTTGGATTGAGGTTTAGATATTTCAATGGGTTTGATACGAGAAAATGTTAAAACATTAAAACTAATTAAATTCAACATAACATTATGAAAATATTCATAAAGCTAAGTATAATTATGAGAAGGTTTAAAAATAGAAAAAAAGGAGCCACACCTTTGAATGTTGTTGTCAATTGTTCATCAAAAGTGTTGGATGGTTTGTTGATTTTAATGTAGTTGTTTGATTTATAAAACTTGTTTAAATTGGATGCGACATCACTCTTATCAACAAGAATAGGAGCCATTGGAGTGGTGTTCTCAAATTGACTCACTTGAAGTTGATAATTATGAAGCAATGCACAAAATTGTGGAAAAAACAAGAATTTAGAAATAAGTATCTTATCTAGATAATGTTACTTTGTTAATTTTCAATGAAAATGAGTTTCACGTCAATATCAAGCACATGATAAGAAATATGAGCATGAAAATGCTTAAATCCACCAATAAAATCACTGACTTTTTCTTAACACCTTGTTTACAATGCATTAAATCAGTTAGAGATGTTTTAGGACCAATGTTATTTTGAAATTGTTCAATAAAAGCATTAGCAATTTTTTTTTAAGGAATCAATTGAATAAGGAGGTAAGGAGCAATACCGTTGTCAGGCTTTGTCTCGAAAGGTTCTAGTAAAGAACTTTTTCATGAACCTATGGTAATGAGAGAAATCACTACACAAGGTTTGGAAAGCTTTAACATGAGTAACATGATTGCCCTTACCATTAGAAGTGTCAAGATGAGGAATATCCATATATTGTGGGATAACAACATAGATAATATCAAAAGACAAAGGAATAGAAATATCACAAGTAGGGATGTTAAACTTGGATTGAGTCATGGAAGATATTTGTTGTTGAAAAGAAGATACAATTTGAGCCAAGCTATTAACGGTAGAATTAGTAGAAAGAATGGTAGGAGGAGAAACATGAGAAATGTTAGGAACATTGGTGGAAATTGAAGGAATGGTTGAATATGAACAAGGAACACTATGATAAGTTGGCATGGAAGAAGGAAATGAAACACATGGAACACTTTAAGTGATAGAAAGAACAATAGGGTTAGGAAGAATCACATGTGTAGGATTGGAATTTTGAATTTAAGTTGTGATGATAGGTGGAGCATAAGTGGACACACTAGGAATGGAAGTAGAGATAGGCAAAGAGGTCTCAACACAATCCTAAATCTTGAGCACAATCTGTAATGAGTTTGACATTGGTTTCAATGAGATGAGAAATGTTATGCAAGATTTTAACATGATTTTCATCGGTGTGAATAACTTTCCTAAGATTTATACAATGGATTGAGGATTATTGCTTTCTTGACCTAGCCAATGTTCAAACTTCCCAAATTCATGGGAAAGTTTTTATACTTGAGAAGGACAAACCCTTAATGCTTCTTCTTCATCATGATAAGAATGAGAAGAGTTATTCTCCATAATAGGATTAGGATCACTAAGATGCATGTTGGTCTCATCAAGATTCCTAGGAAATAAGAAGGGTTCAGTATCAAAGGAACCCATAAGTCTATGGCTTATTCTAACTGGAATACTATAGGTTGGACACAAAGTGATAAAGCACATACACAAGGGAATGAAAGGAAATATAAATGTAATGCAATTTGAAAGAAATATGCAATCCAAGGAAAATTAACTATCAAATTTAAGCATGTAATGTAAATTTTGACTCGCAATGCATACAAAGAAAGATATGATCTAACTATAATGCATCTAAATACAAAATTATATAAATGCAAAGTGAGTCTAGATGCAAAGAAGGGGAGTCTAACACCTAAATCATATGAAAATACACTAGTTTAGGCACACCAAAATGTATCATATGAAATTGTGAGAAATTCTATGTAGGAAGATTACTAACCAAATCAAATGGGAGCGGGGGTCCTATGATACATTAGGATCATCCCCAAAGGATCACCCTCAAACCCAAATCAGATTAGCACAACCCAAAATGATTAAGGGATGTTAATTCTAGATCTATATTTGAAGATGGAGTGTGGGGATGGATTCCTTTAATGTTAAGATGTATATGATTTTACCATCCTAAAAAATAAGCACTTGATTTGTGCTCATTTTGGGACCATTTTTAGCCGAGTTTAGTGTGTTCTTTATGGTAGAATCTCGTATTGCACTTTCATGCATAATTAATTCAAGTATAGGTCCTCCTTCTTCTTAAAAATTGAGGTTGGCTCTAATTTATATGCATAATTTTCCCACTTTCCCTCTATTCATCATTCATCTCCCCTATAGGTCCTTTTACATGCATTTTACATCTTGAAATTTGCCCTGATTTCTTGACAAACTAAGGCTTTTAGATCCCTCTTTCAGCACACAACCCTAGGTCTCAGATTAAATTTTAAAAGGTTTCTTTGGACAAGGCCTACTAGGACCGGCCTTGTTCTCGTGTAGGTCGACTTAGGTCAGCCTTTTCCTAAGGGTTTTTCATTTAATGGGCTTCGGGCCCAATGTGGGTTTATTTCTCCTAGCTTCTTAATTGGGGTCAGACTTGTGGAATATGAACCCAAAAATATCTACAAAAGGAGACCTCTTCCTCTCATTTTCACATCTTATCTTTATGCAAGAATTATCAAGCAAGTTATTATGCATCCAAGGAATTCAAGTGTAAGAAAACATCCATTGAAGACATCCATTGAAGGCATCCATTATCAATTATTCAAGCCCATCAAGCATTCAACTTAAATAAAGATATTCAAGAATCTCAAGTCTTCATTCCATCATTCCATCATCCATTCAAGGAATTCCTTCCATAGATATATCTATTTTCTCCATTGAAGTCCAGGAAAAGGAGTTTGACATCAAGGAAGCAGATCTACATTCACCCAACAAGTCTTCTTCTTCCCTCTCTTCTTCAATCCAACATTGGGGAGAATTAATACATCTTATACATAAGGTTTTGTCTTACATGATTTCCTTTTGGGTTTTGTGTTGAGTCAAAGCTATTGCATCAACATTTTTATCACCTTCTAAGGATAATTACATCTAAATGGTATGATACATTCGATTGTTTAGATCTAATCTCTGCTACATGTCAGAATTATTTCATTTACATATACATTATTTCAAGGCTAATTCCTATACAGAGGCTTGAACAAGGAAAGCCCCTCCCCACAATAATTTCTTCTTCTTTCCTATGTGCAGGAATAAGTGACAAAGTTTCAGATCCAAAATTTTCAGGGCTAGAACCAGTGACAGATCGCTAAAGATTTTAGTAACTTTTATACTTTTAGGACAAGGCCAAATTTCTTGGAAAAGGATGAATTGGGTTGGAATTTCCTTGAGGGTCTGCATTTTTCAGTCAGAAGATACAGGTCCCATGGTTCTATATCCTAAATGGTTTCTGTTTCTGATAACACATTGACAGTCAATTCCAAATCTGAAAATTTTTCTTTCTCCTTCTCATTTCAAGGTAAATTTGTTCTTCCTATTACTTAATCACTTATAAATTTTATGCATCCTTCCTTTACACATCATTTATTATCATTCATTCATCACAAAAGGAATCCACCAAACAATCAACCCCACATTTGTTGTGGATCACGAATTTGTACCCTTACTCTCTTGGTTGTGAAAATCAGATTCACCTTGTTGGGAGTTTGGTATTCCAGTGTATGTTAAATTTGGTGGTCTACCATTGATCACCATTTTCCACGTCACAATGATATGCAAATCTATGAAACGATTGCAAACTATGATAAATAAAATGAAAACTAATAAGATAGGATATCAGATCTAATACATAAAATGAATTCATGATGAAAAGAAGAAGAATGAACCCACCTCAAATCTAGGAGAGGAGGAAAAAACTTCAGATCTACAATTAACTATCACAAAACTGTTAGAATTAGAAATCTTTCTAGATCTCGCACTTTGAGACCTATAACTCCCGACTATGAAATTTCTAGATCCAAAGGATTATGTTGAAAAAATTCAATCTTGTCCAAGAAAATGGACCTATTCCTAAAGACTCAAAATTTTATGAATTCTTTGAGGGATCTACCACTGGTTCTAAACTCCCAAATTCTTTTCCAAAAACTAGAAAAAATATTCCTATACACAAGGAGAAGGTTAAAAGGTTGTAGAAAAGGGCTTGCCTTGGTCAAGCAACTGTATAGGAATCAACCTTGAAATGAAATAGAAATTACATAAGGAAAGTAATGTAAACAAGATAAATGTCATATTTACCTTGCATGAAAAACCCTCATGGATGGATCTAGAAATCAATCAAATCCACAAAGATGCTTGAAATGTATGTAGAATCAAGGATGCCTTAACAATGCATGGATCTACACTTGCCAAATCCTAGATCTTGAATGAGTGTATTCTTGAAATCTTAAATGGATAAGAGGAATGAATCTTCTTGATTGCTTGAGAATTCCTCTACTCAGTCATCATGGGAGAGAAATTTTACATCAATGAGAGAAGATTATCTTTTCTTGAATGGAAGAATACTTGGAGATATCGCAATGGATGTTTTCCTTCAAATCTTGAATCCAAATCTTCAATTGCACAACTTGAATGCTTGATTGCTTGCACTTGATCAATTGATTTATCTTGAATTTGAGATCATGTAAGATTTACATATAGATAGTGGATAATATTAGCTCTAAAAATGAGAGGAGATAGCCCACTTTTATACCCATTTCAAGATTCAATATTGCCAAGCCAACCACAAATAAAGATCATGAAGAAAAAATTTCTTAATTGGGCTCAAAGCCCACTTAAACACAATTCCCTAGGACAAGGTAAAATTGGGTCGACCTTATCTAGGACAAGGCCAACTTAGTTTGACCTAACTTCCTAGCATTGTTAAATTTAAAGCATATCTGAGACTCGAGAAGTGTGAAAAGTTTTGGGCATAGAAAATGAAAGATGCGGGAAATAAAGCATAAACACATTTGGATCTTGAAATCACTAAAATGGGATCTAAGAAGCCCTTAGGCATCCAATAATGGGTGCTAAATTTTTAGGACAGTACAGGTACATGATTTTGATCATGTTAAATAGGGATAATGTCTTAACATATGTCTAACTCCTCATACAGTAATTTAAAATGATTATTTGGATGAATATGAGATTCCATATAATGTTTGTCTCTTTGTGATCTTGTGATTGACATGCGCAAGAATGAGACAAAGGTATATATGCAAGATGAATATGGCACTTAGGTTAGGAATTTTAAAAAAATGGATTTTTGATGGTTTTGGAATGCTAAATGAAAACTATGAATGAATGACTAAATTACCTCTAAGGTGTAGACAATACACCCTAAGAGAGATTCTAGAAACTTCAAATGTAAACATTTTAAGGAAAGACCTGAATGTTATTGGGAACTATCTTGACTTCAATTTTGGAGAAAATAAAATTGTCATTCTGACAATGATGTCTATGAATAAGACAAACATTGAGAAGACTAATAAGTGCCTAAAACAAGGCAAGTGGACAAAGTTGATAACTGGATTTCAAGGAAGTCAAGATAGTGCATAAAACCATTATCAGAGTTTCCTATAAAGATGTACTCTTTGATTTAGAAAATCACTCTAGAAAGTGTAATGCTTGACCCCAGGATATGAAAACTATATTTTTGTGTTTTTTGGATTTTCAAAAACTATTATGAGGTCTATGCAATATGTAAATGACTAAGCGAGGTTCTAGGATCTAAATGAAATAATGTCACTAAAATGCCAGGTATGAACTAGTAATATGCAAGATAAAAGATTGGTATGTCGATCAAAAAAATTTAGGATCAAGGACAAGTGGCATAGTTTGGACCCATTTTTTTTGTTTCTCTATGTAGGAAAATGTTTAGGATAATTTTTGATGATGTACAAACACACAACCAGAATATGGATATAGGATTAATTGAAAAGAAACATTTTTTGTATGTTCAATGACTCTTTTGAGCCACACGTTTTTACTTGGTTAGGAAACATGAAAAGACAAGAACTAATATCCTAAGGTCAATTAGATTCATAAAAAACATTTCAAGCTCATTGATTGGTAGTCCTTCATCTCACACAACAACGTCACACTACTAGAACACGAAAGTCATTTTGTAGGTGCTCGTGTATTTTTTACTTTCGCCAAGTATTGTTTCCATGTCAATGAAGATCTCTTTCAATAAAATAATTCCCTGAGACACATATGATGGGGATCTAGTGGGTGAGATTATTTCCTCTCCTTGCACTAAAATAAGTTGATGTTTGGGGGTAAAACGGGTGGCCTCTAATTAACAGGTTTTTAGTTTGACCATGTTAGACTCTCACACACATACAATACTCTAATTAATTAGAGGCCACCCTATTGGTTAATTAGACTCTCACACACATACAATAATCTATTTGACCATGTATTATGGAGTCTACCCAATTGGTTTGTATGTGTGTGAGACACTAAAGTCTCTATTTGACCATGTTATACTCTCACACACATACAATACTCTAATTAATTAGAGGCCACCCTATTGGTTAATTAGACTCTCACACACATACAATACTCTATTTGACCATGTATTATGGAGTCTCCCCAATTGGTTTGTATGTGTGTGAGACACTAAAGTCTCTATTTGACCATGTTAGCTCCTTAGGCACTATTCATACGATCTGAACTATCATCAACACACCTCTCCTGAGCTTGGTTAGATATAATACATTGAGGGGTTTTCCCCATCTCTTATTTACATACCAACTAGAATGGATTTGTCAGTTTGAGGTCATCCTTTAGTGGTTAAACACACCCCCTGACAGGCATCTCTAAGAAATTTTTTATTTACTCTAACAGATTGTGCAAGCACACCAAAACTCAAGGCACAAGTTTAATCGAATTAAATACCAAAAATTAAATATTAACTAATCTACGGATTATCCACACAGGCACATTGGATCATTTTTTAGCATCAAACCATATTTGATTTATCATGTTCTATTTTAATGCACCAATCTAAAATATATTTTGTCATTGTTCAATTCTTTAACCCATGTCAATTTTAAGCACCAAATTAAAAGATGAGTTCGTGATGGGTATCCATATGATGTTCATTTTAGTGTACTGGAAAAAGAAAAGTGGATTGATTTTGGATTAAAAGGATTAACACTTCTTCCATGCCACAAGCTACAAAACAAAAGTTAGTACCAAAATCCCTAAGATCTAGTCCAATCAAACTTGATAGTCCATAGCAACATTTGCATTAACATGAAGGAAATCAAAATATTGAGAGATTCTCCTTACCTTGTCCAAGTAAGTGTTGAAAAGATCTTTTTATCTGATTTATGCTTCTAATATTGTGATTCATACTTTGTGAGCTGGTCCATTATTTTTCTTTATTTCCCTCTCTCTTTTTTGTTTCTCTAATGATTCTTAGATCTTGATTTTTTTTATAACTTACGAGTTGACTGTGTCATTTCATATCTGCATTTATATAGTTTCAAGAGTGAAAGTGTGTTTTTTTACAACAAAGAAGTATAATTTTAAGCCATAAGAGAATTTTAGACAAACTAGTGTATTGTTTTAGAATAGTGAATGTGTTGTTTCAATCAAATGACTGTGTCATTTTAAGCACTCAAGTGCATAAATTATGTGTAGTAATTATTTTGTTTCAGGGTATCGAGTGTGTCATTTTAGGGTATCAATCATGTCATTTCTTTTACAACATGTGTCAAAATAGAAACCAAAAATAGAGAAATAACAGGACCTGGATCATGAAAATTACCATGTCAATATTAAATAATACAACTTAAAAAAATAGATCTAATGAGAGTAAACATGAATGAGAATGAAAATGATAGTAATTAGAATAGAAAATGAGACATAATCATAAAGGAGATCAACAATGAAAAAAAACCAAGAGACAGGTATGTCACATTAGAGTGTCAAGTGCATCGATCTGGTAGACAAAGTATATTGATTTAGTTCTCTATCTGTGGAAATTTGTTCTCTCATATGTGGTGATTGATGTGCCTGAGTGTGTCAATTTATCTGTATAAGTGCATCGAATCTCTCTGTATATTGTGCCAAATTAAACATGTGTTACCACAAAATACAAAGAAAATTAGTTTTTTAGAAGCTTGGTGCTTCACGTCGGGTTCACCATTGTAATCAGGGGTAATCATTGGGTACAAGAACCTTTATGTACATAAAGGAAATCATAAACAATCAAATAATGAATCAATAAAAGCAAAAGAATAAGAAAACCAATAACCCTCCTTTGTTGTTCTCCTTTATGCAATGTGGGCTCTCAGAATGAGTGCTCAAAATGACCGCATAAGAATTTGAAGTGCATGTGTGGTTTTCCAAATATGAGAGTTATCTCTTTATTTATAATAATTTTGGGGTTTCAATAAGGATTCCTTGATTGATGGGATTGATTGCCTATTATTGAAGAGTGAACTTAGATTGATCGAAGAGCCAACTCACTTGATTGCCTCGTCAATAAATTTGATTGATCTATTAAGTGAACTGATTGAAGGGTTAACTCATTAGATAGAATAGAAGGCTAGATATATTGATTTGATAACCAAATTGATTGGTTAGTTAGGGAACAATGAGTGACTAGTTTGAAAGTGTGATTGATTAGTAGACTAAAACTTAGTATTAGTCAAAACTAGAATAATAAATACAATTAAATAAATAAAGAATACATTTATTTTCAGAGAGAGAGAGGGTTAAAGAAAGAGAGGAAGGAAGGGATAGTGATGGGGGTAAGACGAGAAGGTGGGGTAGAGGAGAGAGCATGAGAAAAGCCTAGAGGGGAGAGACTAAAAAGACAAAAGGAGTTCAAGGAAAGTATCATAATAGAGGGAAGGAGACAGAGAGGGATTAAAATGTAAAACATTAATTATCCATCATTAATCATAAACCCTAAAGTCTAATTATTAATCAAACTAGGAGAGAGAGAGAGAGAGAGAGAGAGAGAGAGAGAGAGAGAGAGAGAGAGAGAGAGAGAGAGAGAGAGAGAGAGAGAAATATAAAANGAGAGAGAGAGAGAGAGAGAGAGAGAGAGAGAGAGAGAGAGAGAGAGAGAGAGAGAGAGAGAGTAATCTAAAACATTTGGCTGGTGCCATATTTGGTGCACACTAAACTCAAAATTACAACTTTTACTAGTACGCACCATATCAAAAAGTTGCATTTTTTAAAATTTGGAGTACTCAAAATTTGGCATGTACCAAATTGTCTACTTAAAGAAATACCAAACCTTAGGATTTGATTTTACTTGTGCATCCAATCCATAGGCTTGGAAAAGCATTATAGGCCTAAGACATATTTTTCTGAAAAGATGAAAAAAAAAAAATTATTCGTGCTCTTTGTTAGGTTACGTGTTTTAATACAGACACAAATAACCATGATGTTATTAAGCTCTTTGTTAGCTATCCAAGCATATAATTATTTTAGACTTTGGTTATGTTAAAATATTTTAATCTCTAATTTCTTTTATTAGTGTTTACTTTTTTCAAAAATCAACGTGTGGTATTTCGAGCATTAATTTTTGCTTCTTCATAAAATTTTGAAATAAATTATAGTTTTAGAAAGTAGAATCCATTGTAGTTCACTCCTATAAATGTTTTTAGTTTTAATTAGTTTTCAAAAAAAATAGGGGTGAGCATGTTGAATTTTCTACTTTTAGGATGCATCTACTTCAAAAAGTAGCAAAAAATCATATAATCATTAAAAAATAGCCAAAAACATGGGATAAACTACATGCTGTCAGCTGCTCCCAGTCCAACCACATGGCCAAAGCCATTGGAGCCTTCCAAGTTATTCATCTTGCCAGGAGAATGAATATGAAAAACATCTGGATCAAATGTGACTCAAAAAACATTATAGATCGCCTTAGGGGTAAGCCCCCCCCCTCATGGATCATTAAAACTTGGATAGAAGAGGCTATTTCTATGCTATCTGAATTTGATAATGTTTGAATTTCTCATGCTTTTTGGGAAGCTAATAAGGTGACCAATTATTTTTCTAACCAAAAGGTTCAACTAAGGTATCGACAGACATGAGAGGTTTATAATCATTTAGGAGATGATGTCAAATCCTTAATCAACTATGATAGAACTCATAGGAAATATGCAATATTTATGAATGATCACAACGAGTAGATTTGGGTACTGTGTCATTACTACTGTTGATGGTGGCATTTTTAATATCTACACACATAGTGAGGCTTGACACATTTTGTGGGTATTTTTCTCATGTAGCTATTTCTTTATCTCGACTATCGCCTCAGTGTTTAATAGAAAGAATTTTTTTTATGAGATGGGGGGAAACAGGAAGAGGGTTGAGCCTTTGAATTTTTGGAGGTATAAGAAGATTCAAAAGGCCTGGAAGTATATTGTTAGTGGCGGGGTGTCTCCTTTACTTGAGATGCTTGATGACACAAATTATGAGGTCACTAAACATTTTGCTAAACATTGGAAGGATGGGGAAATTATTCTTTCACGGAGGAAGGTGTGAAGATAGATGAGAACCTCATTGGGGAGATTATCAAGCTTTCTATAGAGGGAGTGAAGTTCTTCTGTAATAGAAAATTTTCACACGAAGTTGTTATTAGGTTTACAAAAAATGATGAGGAGAGGGAGAAATTAGTCAAAATATTAAACAGTTACTTTGATGCTAGTGAGATTAAGAAGCTTTGGAGGGTTATTTTAAGGGTAATCATGGAATACATAATGATGGACGATAGATTCACCAGAGTCTATGGCTACTACGTCACCTTGCTAAATCATTTCGGACATAAGATGAGGTTCTCTTTCCCTTACTACTTGTTTTGTTCGATGAATCATAGTATAGAGGAGCATAGAAAAAACCCAACCAAAAATCATATTCTACATCTTGGCCTCATTATTTTAATTCATGAACATTTTAAGAATATGTTGGCCCCTTCCAACCCCATTTTGGTTTTGACTTCCAAGGGTTATGACACTACTGCGTATTTCTGATGAAGAAGGGGATTGGGATACTAATTGGGAAGAGGAAGATTCTCTTTCATCTAAAGTTGTGCTTAAGAAGACCCCTTGTAAACCTACGGTTAAAAAGAATAATGTTGTCAAAATACCCACCTCAGAGAAGGTTAAAAATGTGAACAAGAATTCCCTTGTGAATTATCTTGTTCCCTACTCTAAGGATATCCCTGACGATATCCTTAAAGCCCCAAATGCCACTGAAGGCTCTTACACCTCTTATCCTCCTACTAATAGAGAAATTAGGCCTAGATTTCTTGAAAACCTCAATCCTGGAGATCACTATTTTTAGCCTAATAGAGAATTTCCAAAGGAGATTTTGGCTATTTCCAAAAATGGGGTGGTGGATTATTTGTGAATAATTAAATGGGGGTTTCATGAGGTGAACAACGTCAGTCTTAAGAACATGGCTATGTCTTGTAAACTAGAAATGTTGGAAGCTAAAGTGGAACCTAAGGAGACTAATGAAAATGTATGGATGGAGGAAGATAAGCTTTCAATGGAGGAATGCTTGAAAAATCAGGAGTATTATAATAAGATAAAGCATCTGGAAAGTGAAATTAGTAAAATTAGGAAGACTATGAGAACTATCATGGATCAGAGCCACAAAATCTTGAAGAAGACTACTACTACAAATGGCACTATGGTAGACAAGTTGGAAAATACACAACATGGCACCTTGTTTGTGGACCTCGATGCAAATAAAGAGAAAGCCAAGAAGGAGGATACATGACCCTTGAGGAGGACTAGAGAAAACCTTAAGAGAAAAGCGAACTCTTCTCCCCAAGAGATCCAAGAATTGAAGAAGACAGCCCAGGAGATGTGCATTCTTGAGGCTCAGGTTGTCGATACTTTAAAATCCTTAAGTTAGTGTTTTCTGTTGCTGGTGCTGGTTCTTTTGTTGGTGCTGGTCTTTTTTTGGTGATGTTGTCCTTTTCTTTTCTGATGTTCCACGGCTTATTTATCTTTGGGAACTTTAAAAGTTAATCTTTATTTTTCTTGTAAACTCTTTGGATCCGGGTCCTTGTAAAACTCATTTTTTCCTTAATAAAAAACTACATAATGTTAGCTAATTTCTCATGCTGAAGCAATTATTATTATTTTTTTAAAATGTTAACATTTTAGGGGGAGCACACTAGTTACTATGTTATTTCTTTCTGAAAAAAAACATGACCACTTTGGTTTGCTCCACCTTTTTAAAATCATTAATCTCCATAATTTTTAAAATAAATTAGTAGTTTAGAAAGTAGATTCAGAGAACTTCAACTTTTGTTTATGTTGCATCTTCAAATTTTGAGTGTAACTAACTTGTTTTCTCATCAAAGTTCAAAATTTGTTGATTAAAAAAAAAGTGGCATCTTAAGAACCCTTTTTGGTTGTCCATCTTGGTGCGGATGCCCTTAAGGCTAGGAAATCCTTAAAGAACTCCACAATAAATGTAGGAGATTAAAAATATCCCACTACACTATTAAAAGGAAATGTAAACAAAGGAAACTTAGAAAAGAGGTAAAAGAAAAAAAAAAAAAAAAGGAGATTTGCACCATTTATGTTGTGTGAAACAAAACAACCTCCCCTATTAATTCAAAAGAACCTCACTTATTGATTCTTGTCTCGGACAATAAAACATACATAAAACAACACAATCAATTAAGTCAGATATAAGATGTGTAAATTATAAATAAACAAGGAAAGATGTAATTATGTATCTATTTCAACATGATGAATTGAATGATGTGACAAAAAACATTTGATTAAAGATTATATTACATGATATTATAAACACCTAGAAAACAACTAGACAAATTGAATTGATAATCATATTGCCTTTGAACAAGGATCATTGTTGCAATCCTAGCTAATATTTTGCTATTCTATACTTGTTTTTACTCTATCATGTCTAACTTAAACATTGAAAAATTTATTTCAAATTTAAATCATCAAAGAAATTACTCAAATAAGATAACGACACAGCTTTCAACAGTTTGATAGCCTATCAACTGTATAACAGATTACCAATTGTACGATCTTTACCCACTATTCAAGACGTCCGGAAAGATTCTTACGCTTCGCCCATTATTTGTCCTGGTTGAACTGTCGAGAACTACTGCCACCACATAACGATCCAGATATTGCCATTTTACCAACTAGACGGAAACAATACAAAAACAAGACACACAAACAATAATATCAATCGCGTAAACGACAAGGCTCGAACCCAGGACCCTGTTCATTCACGGATCCTGAGCCATATTGGAACAAAACAAAATGAAAGCCAGGTCCTACCTGCATTCTTCATCAATATCTTTTGTTGTTATTGGAATTTTCAACTGGGCATTCAATGACTTCCGACCATTGCTTTTCCAAGTGTTGTTGTTGTGTGCGAGAACAGCTGTAGAATTGTGACCATTTCACGTGGCTGGAGATTAGATTTGAATGGTATACACAGGAAGACATTGACAGAGATTTATTTTGAATGGTATACCACAGGACTTCTTCTAAAAGTCTCAATTTAGTGTGGGTGGAGGTTTGATAGAAGTGGGACTAAGTCTTGTTGCGTGTGAGAACACACGTGAAGTACTCTGACAATTCATGTGGCTGGACATTGACAGATATTATATTTAAATATATATTTTTTGTACCGACTTTTCTTACATATAAAAAAATTTATACTGACTATTAGCTAGTAGTAGTTAAATGTATCTCAGCTGAAGTATCCATGATGTGGGTTAAAGAATGGATATCAATTCTATAATTGTTATTAGGTATGACTTGTCATTGTATACAAATAAATCATACCAGGCTGCATCAAGTTGATCTGTAAAGCGTCTCTCCTACTTTCCTCTAATTCCTAAAATGTGTCATGGTGATGTCATACATAATGGTTACGAAAATATCAATTTTCTTAAATGTCAAGGTGTCATGACTTCTCTTTTGCAGTTTGCCCCTCGTGGAACCAAATCATTAGTGCTCACAAATCTTGATTAGGTAAGTGTTGTTTTTTTCCTCCTAATCCTTCTAGACTCTACCAATATGATGTCTTTAAAAGTCTTAAAAATAAATAACTATCAAACTTTGACAGTAATATATTCGGAATCCATGATACCAGTCGAATTCATTAAAAAACAATTACTATTTGTGCACTTATTACATCTAAACAAGCCTAAAATATTCTTCGTACCTTAGAATTAATGTAGTCATAAAATGACAGCATATAAGTTTAGTTGTGGGGGGACTTTTGAAAACAGTAGATTATGAGATTGCAAGTAAGTCAAAAATTGCAATCAATTATATCACATTCAGCTTATTATTAAATTGTGAAAGTTAAAGTTGTATATAAAGGAAAATGAAAGAATGGTGATTTATTGTTATTGAGATTCAGCTATGTAATTTTCGAGTCAATTTTATTGATCTATATTTCATGAGTAGTGGTTCAGAAGAACCTATCTTTCATGAGAATGAATGGAAGAATTCAACAGTGTAATTTTCAAGTCAAACTCATTAACCTATATTTTATGAGTAGTAGTTCACACAAACCCATCTCTAATAAGAATGAATGAAACAATAGATCCACGAAATTAAAGAAATAACATTTGGTTCCATGTAATGATATTCTGGCACATCTGGTTTGTCCACTTTAATCAAGGTGCAAGGAAACAGCCTGATGTACATCACATCGTTTTAGTTAGTGATTAATAAAATAATGTTTCGAATCATTATAGAACCCTTTTAGCTCGTCAATTGATAAATAGGATATCCTTTTCACAGTAATTTTCGAGTCAAACTCATTAACCCATATTTTATAAGTAGTAGTTCACAAGAACCCATCTCTAATGAAAATGAATGAAACAATCTCACTTATCTTATTTGTCGACTTTAATCAAAGTACAATAAAACAGCTTAAAACACCTCCCATCATTTTAGTTAGTGATTAATAAAATAATGTTTCTAATCACTAGAGCATGTGCGAACGGAATAAAATACAGAGCTGTATTCAATGATTATCAATAATTGAATGGGCCTTTCACTTATAAAATCAGTGCATAAAATAAAACTAAACTCTGTTGTTGTACACGAAGTTTCTATTATGCATAAAATTCCGAAGAAAACAAAGAAAAGACTATAAATAAATAAAAATACAACGCATGCAACAATCACCAATTCCCGAGGGATATACTTGTTAATAAATGCCACATATTTTAATGGAATACCAGTCAGCTCTTTTGTTCCGTCTATTTGTACTTACATTCTGTCACACAAAGCTATGCAGGATACCCAACTTCTTCCATGTTACCACAGCGCGCTCTCCAAAGAAGGAAAAAGATTCATTAATGGAAATGCTTTTGTTCATGTACATCTTAGTGATAGTATGCACTGTGTTATGTCCAACGGTCCATGCTAGTAATAGAGAGAATATTGGTGTGACAGGCCTTACAGGAACAAAATGCAATTTGTTTTCTGGGAAGTGGGTTCACGATGCCTTCTATCCACTTTACAATGCTGCAGACTGTCCGTACATGAGCACTGAAGTAAACTGCAGAGGAAATGGGAGACCAGATTCGGACTATGAGAAGTGGAAATGGCAGCCAGATGGTTGTACCATTGCCAGGCTAGTTCACATTATTCTTTTCTCACCACCCCTGTTTCAAGTGAATTATGAATGATGAATGATTTGTTGTTTCTATTCAGGTTTTCTTTGAGAATGGTTAATATTTTGAGTAATGCATCTATTTGAATGTAGCTTCCTAGATCTAATTTAGAGGCCTATGTTTTCGGCCTAGGCCTCTGTTCTCATCTATTATGGGTAAATGAATCTCCCGGAATATTCTATTAAATGAGGGGTAAAGGGGATATGCCCAATTGGGCAGTTCCATTATAGTTAAACGAAACTCTAGAAACAATCTGTTTACTTGTGATTGGAAACAATTGGTCTATATAACGTTCATCTATATATCCCCATGGTCCATTTACCTTTGTCGGATTCAGAGATCTGAGTAAACCCAAAAGAGCAGAAGTGTACAGAGATATGTTTTTTTGGGAATAGTGGGGGGAAGGTTCGCAATTCTTACAAAGCAGAATAAATAGCTGTCAAAACTAGAGGGCATGCCAGCAAAAAAATCTCTGCAGAGTAATTAACTATTAACAGCACATAAAGAAAATCAGTAAAAACAGAGCCCACAGGCAGCATAGTGGAAACAACAGTAAAACAAAATACATCATTAAAAACATGATAGACTCTAGACACCAAAAGATAGAGTTCCAATCCTCAGCCATTTGCTCCAGAGTTGTCTCCCAGACCATCGAAACCAGTCCTCTTCCCATTATTCTTGTCTTCAACCCTGTTCTTTGGTCCATCTTCTTCGCCCTTCTCTCAATTTTGATTGTAAGCAAAGTGGGCTTAATTATGGAGGAGAACTCCACAGTTAAGCACGTTTGAGCTGGGGTAGTACTGGGATGGGTGCCTCTCTAGAAAGGCCCTGCGCTTCACCTCTGTGAGTATCACCTAGATGAAATGAGTGCTAAGTGTTTCATTCATTCTCATGAGAGATGGGTTCTTGTGAACCATTATTCATGAAACATGGGTCAATAAGTTTGACTCAGAAACTACACAATTGAATCCTTATACCAATATCACAATACTAGAATATCTAAGACTATTAATTGTGAATAGTTGAGCAATATTAGAGTATCTAAGACTGTTAATTGTGAATAGTTGAGTAATATTAGAGTGTCTAAGACTATTAATTTTCAATTCTTATAACAGATTCAATAGTAAAGATATGCTAGAGAGGCTGAGAGGAAAGAGATTGGTGTTTGTGGGGGACTGCATAAGCAGAGGTCAGTTTGAGTCCATGGTCTGCCTTCTCCAGGGAGGAATTCCAAGCAATAACAAAGTTTTCACAAAGGGGAATTCTCTTACAACATTCAAAGCCCTGGTATGTTCAATTAGACCTTATCTGTTTGATTGGCAGGGCAATTTTGCGGTTTCAAACATTTGACTGCTTGCTTGCAGGATTACAGCGCTACCCTTGAATTCTTTTGGGCTCCATTTTTAGTTGAGCTCGAGACCAATAAACAGGGGAAAACGATTCTCCACTTGGATTCTATAGCAAACAATGGAATGTATTGGAAGGGGGCTGATATCTTGGTTTTTGAGTCATCTCACTGGTGGGATCATAGTGGTGGCAGCAGCGGACAAACGTAGGATTTTTCTCAAATGATTTAAGAATGTCAATAAACAAATCTCTCTTGTCAACTAGGGACATAAACTAATGATTGATTGTGTGTATTAATAGATGGGACATAATCATGGAAGGCAATAAGACGTATTACAACATAGATCACATGGTTGCTTACAAGAAGGCGCTTACTACTTGGGCAAATTGGGTGAATTCACAGATAGATTTCAAGAAAACAAAGCTATTTTTCAGAACCATGTCACCTCACCATTCAAGGTTTGTCATTTTATATGATCTATTTCCCCATTCTGTCTGTGTAGTGTGTTCAAGTATATCTCATATATATCTAGGCCTATTTTTCCCATTCTGATTTCTACTGAGGTGAATACAATGGGCATGATGATTATACAGCTGCTTGAATGAGAAAGAGCCTGAGAAGAGCACATCTTCCAACAGCCCTCCATTGCCTCCTCAGGTGGGAATCCTAAAACAAGTTCTGAGTAGCACAAATTTTCCAGTTGGTTTGTTGGATATCATAGGTATGTCCGAGCTGCGCAAGGATGCACATCCTTCGAACTATGATGCCCCTCATGGAAGCGGTAATGGAGACTGTAGCCATTGGTGTTTGCCAGGAGTTGCTGATATATGGAACGAGCTTTTGTATTCCTTACTGGGCTAGGGAAAGCGTTATGGCTGGACTTTCAAGGGAAGAAATGAAAGTTTATTGTAGTTGGGTCATCTGATTGTTTTTCAGTTGATAAAATATAAATGATTGTATGGAACGATCTTTTGTGGGTTAGGTAAAGCGCTATGGCTGGACTTTCATGTGAAAAAATGAAAGTTTATTGTAGCTGGGTCATCTCATTGCTTTTCAGTTGACAAAATATAATTATTATATGGAACGAGCTTTTGGATTCTTTTGTGGGTTAGGGAAAGCGCTATGGCTGAACTTTCATGGGAAAATATGAAACGAGCTTTTGTATTCTTTTGTGGGTTAGGTAAAGCGCTATGGCTGGACTTTCATGGAAAAAAATGAAAATTTATTGTATTTGGGTCATCTTTGCTTTTCACTTGACAAAATATAAATTATTATAACAAGTAGAATTAACTGAAAATATAAATTATTATAAAGGTAGAGTTTTGTAAAAGCTCATTTAGTAGATAGTACAAATTATGTATAGAAGCATTTTCAATATTGAAGAAGATGTCAACTGAACATCATCTAGGTGTCCATAATATGAATTTTGTCATTGAATCAATTGTCTTTTGACAATATGTAGAAGTTGTAATTGAAGTACTTATTAATAAGCATCAATTCCATTATGACATAGTGTGAATTCTCTAGGGTAAACTAATCAATGTAAATTCTTTGATCGATCTTATTTTATAAATTATCTTGTGACATTGTCATATTATTCTAATAATTATAATGGAAAACTTGATGAATTAATTCATTTGGAAACAAAGTTGTGAATGTAAGTTCAAATGTATAAATCGTTTCCAATCGAAATATAGAAGTTGAGACGCTACTTATGGTTAAAAAAATTCACAATGTCAGAAAAGTATTTTGGTGACATAGTGATGTGGCAATAAGATTTATTTATACCTATGTTTAATATAAGGTGTGTAATAAAATAATAATAAAGATGAGAAGATTACGAAGAGATTTCCCCATTAATAGGTATGCAACAAGCCATTCTTATTTCTTTGCAATTGTATCTTATCTTGACTTTTTCTCTTTGATTATTAATTTGTACTATATATCTATTAAAACTTTAAAAAATTAATCAAACCTAATTTAACAAAACCGATTGATTGGCAAAGGATAAATTATGAAAATGGCTCTGCGAAAATTCGCGCGAAGTAAATTTTTTAGTGTTGAAGCTCTGGATAAGCAGTTTTCATTGTTTTCGAGGACTAAATATGCTAACTTGGTAGGAAACTATGAATTACTTTAAAAAATTGTAACTATCTTCATATGTTCAAGAATAGGGACTAAAACCAGAAAATGTTACTTGCAACCACGGTGGAAGTAATCGATTTGACTGGCACGAAATACATAAGATGTCCACGATGGACACTCCTCTGCCACCATTCGTCGACAAGGCCAAGTTGAAGCGGCAACATGATGTAATTTTGTATAGAGAATGTGAAACAATGGTCAATTGTGCCCCCCTTAAAATAGGGTCAAAATCTCCGGTAGATTTATTAAGCGCTGCCATGATGGAAGGCAGGTGTGGAAAATTATAAAAAAAATTCAGAAAAGAGGTGTTCTGCCCTGCGTTATGTATTTCAACAGGGTAGACTGGATGAATTTCCAGTCTGAAATTGTTGTGCCCCTAAAGCAAGCATTCGAAGGCAGTATGACAGCTGTAGAGGTTCGTCTTTGACGGGGTTTCATCCTTGGTGGAGGTTTTGCATATGTTACAAATTGATCTGGAAACTGGTATGCAGAGATGGATAGCCTGGATAGACGTAGATGGAAAGTGTTTTTTTCCTGAGGACTATCTGTGATGGGATGGGTGAAATGAGAAACTCATTTGTTAACCTTGAAATTGATCTCAGATTTCATGCCGCTATCCACAGTCCAAAAGCCGCAGGTTCAATTTGGGAGAGTGTAGATAATCAACAGTCTAATGTGGCTAACGATTTGCAGGTTCAAATTGCTCAAAGACGGTTGACTGGTCTATAGCCCACGGTTGGAAGTTTTGTCCTGCGTAACAATCAAAACAAAGAGGGAAAGACTCACTTTATGTGGCCATGGATACACTCTAACCATGAAAATGAGGCTGGTCTTCAGAAGAAAAATCACCTTGGAGGTTATAGAGAAAGCGACTCAGTTGATGTCGATCACTCTAGTGAGATTCTAGGATCTTGGTCATCAACCAACATCAACAGTACAAGCAACAATAGTAGCAGCAGTAGCACAAGTAGCAATGTCGTCCAAAAACTGGAAATGGATGCTAGCAGTTTGGACTATGAATTTCTAAGGGAAGATGTAAAAATTGGAGAACAAATAAGGCAAGCTTCTTGAGGGATTGTCTACCATGGTTTCTGGTATGGTTCGAATGTAGCACTAAAAGATGTTTATGAAACAAGAATATTTTTTACATCCAGAGGAAGTTGTGTTCTTGGTGAATTAGTGCCTGGTAAAGTTGGAGGAGAGATGTTTTTAATTCTGATCTGACGTGGAGAAGATTCATTTGAATGGTGCTCGAACAGGCGATGTTGAGATCTTCTCAAGGTCTCGTTGTTCTCTGAATTTTGAAATGAGAAGTAGGGGATGCCACATTGCATGGCTGTGCCGGTTGGATTGTATCATTGTATTGTATTGTTGATTAGATTAATATAAGGATTCCCTACTTCGAGTGTGGACATAGGTAAATTGCCGAACCCACGATAAAATCGTGTCTATTGTATTTTGTCTTCTTTGTATGTTATTTACATTTCATTTCTCTACTGTTTCAATATTTACATTTTAGACTACACGCGACAACTACCCCACAACCACCAGCTCCTTTATGGAACATTAGTACTGGAATGAACATTTGAAATGAAAATAGCATCCATCAAAAGGGTGATGTATTAAATCACTGGTGAAAGTAGGTTGGTAAAATGTTATCAAAGCTTGGACCTCTTTCCCTACAACTTTCTTTGGATCCTGCTGTAGATGGTAACAATTTCAAGCTTCCACATACCAGACATAATCAGACCGATTTTTTTATCGCTCGAGGTTTTCAAGCCAAAACTATAATTAAAGGATTAAAACCCGTGGAGATGCGGGGTATCGATCCCCGTACCTCTCGCATGCTAAGCGAGCGCTCTACCATCTGAGCTACATCCCCGAATATGTTTGTTCAGTTTTGCATGAACTTCTCCCAGGGAAACGCACGAGTGGTGCAAATGAATAGAGAGAAAGGAGCAGAACAATAGAATGTGTGGAGTGTGTGTTATTCCAGGGAGTAAGTTGAGAGGAAGAGGGAGATAGAAATAGTGATAATGATCCCACATGCGTGGGGAGAGGGAAAGAGTGGAGAGGAGAGAGTAGAAGAAGGAGGGGAGGGGGAGTGCAGAAGCATACTTACCTGGGCGGGGTCAATCGGTGATCAGGAATGCCGATGGCATAGAGAGAGCACCTTCATTGCACATTGGAAGGGGGATCTCTCTAACATCTGCCGCTGTGGAAAGTGCACGTCATAATTTGTTACAGAGGGGGCTCGCGTTCGCGCGGCCCCCACTCAATGCCAATACCAAATCAAAATAGTTCATTTCGTTTATAATCTTATAAGTGCAGAAAAGGCCACTCAATGCCAATACCAAATCAAAATAGTTCATTTCGTTTATAATCTTATAAGTGCAGAAAAGGCTTGCAAAACTAGTTTCAATAGCTATTATAGACATGGTTTATAAATAGTTAGACTAGTTTCAATAGTGATTTTATACTTGGGTTTCGTAGATAGTTGGAATCGACTCCTACGTGCGACAATATACTTACACTTGGCGTTACTAATGATTTGATCCCTCAAGGTTTAGTCCATGGACACAGAATAAATGATCAATTCCTTGATAACACATGTAGCTGTGATTATTGGGTTTCACGGTTATTTTAATTCCAAAA
This sequence comes from Thuja plicata, assembly GCA_018584345.1. Lineage (NCBI taxonomy): Eukaryota > Viridiplantae > Streptophyta > Pinopsida > Cupressales > Cupressaceae > Thuja > Thuja plicata. Next base: position 563,237 of record MU227193.1, on the reverse strand, counting down.
TACAGCTTTTGATTTTTAGGAGTTTGAGAAAATGGTTTCTGATTTCTGACTACTACATTAAGAAATAATAAACAATTGGCCGTAAGTTCACTTTATTTCGTAAGACCAAATAAATCATGGAGGCAAAGATATTATCCACTCGGGGGCGAAGATATTATCCACTAGATCGAAACATCTCGTCCACCGACATGTTTTTCCCACCATTTTTCCTGACGGTTTCTGGTGCCTTTCCCGGTAGCGTGAGCCGAAGCCGGTCGGCTGTGCCCCCAAAGAAAAAGGCGTATCGGCTAATAAGTTTATTGTAGATAACCTGATAGACTATTTGACTAAAGATATTTAAATAAAATATATTTATACGGTCTCTATTTAGTTTAGGAAAAGGTAAATAAATATCTAGCCAACCTTTTTCATTTTATTATTTCTCGAGTAAAGTCAAATATATTTTATTGATTTGAATTTGATAGCTTCTATTTGTTGTTCATGGATGTTCTACTTTAACTTTTTAATGTTTATAATATAGAAGTTTAATTTAATATAATTCTTAGAGAAAATTATCTTAGATTGTATTTTATGGTATAATATTAATAAAACAAATAGAATGTGTTAAGTAATATTGGTATTAAAAAAATTTCATCAAATTTCATCAATTCTATTATAAACTATAACACTCTTTGTACAACTCTTATTGTTTCGACTTCCTTTTCTAGTCACACTTTCTTTTAAAAGGGAAGTACAGTTGTTAAACATAGATTTTCAAATAAACACCTTTTCAAACTTATCAATGGATGTTGTTGTCATACTAGATGTAGAGATCACAACGTAAAAGAAGTATAGTGGTCCATCTCCACATCCACTAAAAGTTACAAAAGCAAAAAGTTTGAAGTGTAAAATAGAAAACTAGAAAGATCTAAAGCTTTCAAATGATTCAAACATAGTGAAATAGTGATTTGTCACACAAACTTTTGACTACCAAAGAAGAAATACGAAACAATTGAACCTATAAATTTTCTAACAAGGAGATTGATCCATCCACACTGAGATTGTGAAGATCAACTGGATCATCAAAAAAGGAGCTCAAGGGGCAATATTTTTTGAAAAGAGGGGTATTCTTTAGTATCCATGAATGCATACAATAAAACCCAGCTTCACTAAGTGAAGCCCTTGTGATCCAAGATCTCATCTAAATTCATAAACTATGTACTTTTTTTTTGTTGAAGAAGAAGAAGAATTCTATAGAGGATTTTTTTTTTATGTCTATTTTTATTTCAAAACACAGTCAATACACATGTGTGGGTGTGCAAGGCTCTATAGGTTGATTACCTTATTTGTGGGAACCTAGTAGACAACTTTCTTTCATTCATTATTTATAGTATGCAACTCTTTTGATTTTGGGAATTAGATTTTCATTCTCTAATATTTATGCATGAAAAAACTGTGAGGGGAAGGTTATTTTATGGTCACATTTTTTATTTGTTCATTCTATAGTTACTTTTTTGTGTTGAATGTAAATTTATTTTCTTTCTATGGTAAACGTTGGGGCCTAAGTAGACTTGATTTATTTTCAACCCTATTTGCTAAAAATATATGTATATTCTGTGCATAAAAAAATTAAATTAGTAGCTTGCATAATCCTTTATTTGTTAATTATTTAGCTACTATAAGTGTCAAATTGTGAAGATCTACTACAAAATGTTGAGTTGCCAAAAAGTGGGAACCATTATTGTGGGCTAAGCCCATAAAGAATAATTTTATCACATAGAATATTTTGTATTTATTTATATGTGGGAAAATATATTTCACCTGTTTACTCTTACACACATGCACACATAGTTTACCTATATACTTCATTTTCAACCTCTCTCTCATTTCTTTTTTTCATATAAAAACCTCTCACAAATTGTATATTTCTTAGTGGGACTCACATGTACAGGTTCAACCTTCCTTCATTTTGTGCTACCCTTTGAATCTCACATAGCCCTTCATCTTACATCATACTTATCTCTCTAATTCATGTGATCTCAACCTATTCCTTCCACACTTCCCAATCAAGCTCACACATGGTTTTTGCTCTTCCTCTTGCTCATAATCTCTTCTTCCTTGATGGATCCTCTACTTAACTCCTTATGTGCATTATCTTAACTTATATGCTATATTTTTTCATAGGCCAAGACAATCATCAATTCCAAATTCCATCTCCCATATACAACCAATATTCTTGATAATTATCTCTTTCCTTTCTCTCTTCATTAAAATAATTTTATACCTTAGCCTTCATCTCTCTTTAAATTCTTAGATTATCCTCTTTAATCTTCATTTCTACATGCCTCTTCTTAGATCCTCACAAATATTCAAAATAACCTACGTTAATATCTTCATCTGTCTTGGAGGTGACATGATTTTTCTCTTGCGCGCAATTTCCATCCATTAATGTTGTCAAGGTAATTTGAGCCTTCCAATGGATCCTTCAAGTTTCTACATGCCCATTTACTATTCTTCACGTGATAAATACATACGTAATTTTTTCTTGTCATCATCCTTAATGTCCATTGTTAGGTTTTATCATTAAATATTGATCCTTCTCACAATACAAAATATTTCATTCCTTCTTAATACTATACATCAAATGTATATCCTCTTCATACACTCTCCTTCCACTTTTTCCCAAAAACTTACCCTACATCCTTAATCTAATAGCTCTCCTTAATGCAATCATAGATTTCTTATTTTCCTAATCATGTCCTTTAAATGAGTACGACTCAATCTCATTTCATTTCTCATGTTGCTAATAGTTTCTCGTAGGTATTGTGGCTCTTCCTTTACCACCGAATACTAGTATTTTTCACTTTTATGTGGCCTGTTTAGCTCTAACTCGACTATCTTGTTCATGTATAATCCATGAAATCAAATCATCATCTTTTATAACACTAATTAACTCTCCTCTTGTCCATATCAAAAAATACTTTCACCACCACCTCTTCTCCTTCCATCACATCTTATTATATTTCTTCTACTTTTCCAATAACTATGTTCTCTTCATCATAACATTGTGGTCATCCTTATTACTCTTGTAATCGATAACTTGATAAAAGATCACTCTCATCATTATCCTTTATTGCATATACAGTTCTACAACACATCAATCCATTTGTGATACCCTTTAGCCATCTTGTAGGTCACCCTCATGTTTTTATTTATCCTCATAACCTCCTTTAGACTGAAAATTCTCATAATCTCAATGAACTCACTTCTTTTGTTGGAAGTGACTACCAATCTATGCATAGACTTCCAACTATTGTAGCTTTCCTTCACCATGAACTCATGTACTCATAAATAATCTATTGTAAACATCTATATACTATGTTGACTCCTTGACTAGTGGATACAAATAAAAAGTTGTAATGGTAGAAATTGTATAGATCCTTCTTGAATGGTTGACTACGTTCCTCCAACCCATATCAATTGGGAGTGCCTAGGACACTACTACATCAATTGATAGATAACATGGGGAAGATTATCACATGTGACATTATCTATCTCTTTGAGAACATTAAATTTTATCAGCTAAATGGTTTTACATCAATTTTATTTTTAGTTATGACCCTATCACTTATTTGAACCTCATTTCATTATCTTTATCTTTATCATGTGGGGACAACCAGTTTTATCTGTATGTACTCGTACAGCCATATCCTATGTGGTCCCACTTGCCTACCCCATCATGTACTAAGAATTATTTTATCACATCAGGGAGAATCATACATTCTTTATCATTTTGAGGCAAGCTGCACCCTTTTCATCTTCTTAGATTTAGAATATTATTGGGGAGCTCATGCCTAAATGCTTCCATGCATCGGAATCCACATCCAAGGTATCCACTTAGGCTTCGTAGGAAAAAAATTCCTTGATAATTATCACTAACCTAAATAAATGCTTTTCATTACTATCATTGGAGATGTCTTACTTTATTTTCACACAATACATTCATAACATCTATCCCTTAACATGATCCATGATGTGTTTACATGCTTACATCATATTTAATCTTCATTTATTATTATTTTCTCCCATTCTTCAATTTACTACCTTCTACACAGAAATATGCTACTTGTGAAATAATCATCTTATTTAATAGGAACAGTCCATAGAAAACTACAGATATTGCAACAAATTTTTTTTATTAAATACTCCGGTATAAATGAACATTGTCGCGTCTTTCCACTGTTTGACGGTGCTCTGGTCAATCTAAACAACATAAAGAGTGAATCATAAAATTGAAGAAAGCTCTTTCTTATGTCGAACATGTTAAGAAAACTGCAGGCGGGTGGCGAAGGTTTGGCCGAACTGCCAATTGGAAGGCACTGCATTGTTGAATATAAGCGTTTTCCCATCGCCCACCATTACTCTGAAGGAAAGCGGCTTCCCATCGAGGTTGGAATTGCTTTGCCAGTTGGCACCCCAGTTTCTGTGCATTGCCTGCCAAACGCCGCCTCTTCCTCCTCTCACCCACACGCCCTTCACCACTCCACTCCCTCCCACGTTGCTTATCAACACCATATTGAAGAAATAATGGCCTTTCATTGTAAACTTCACGCCGCCCTTTTTTCTGCATCCCACTCTTCTGAATAGCACGGGCACGATTCCCGAGCTGTAGCGTGCAATTCTCGTGAATGCAGACAGCGACATATCGAAATGCTGCATGGGCCAATTACACCACCCTCCTCTGTTGTTGGAAGGGCAGAAGTTGGTAGCACTCACTATCACACGTGCGCCTCGGCGGCACCATCGGCGATCCGACGTGGAGTCGCACAGGAGCTCATAGCACGCCCCGCACGACTCCCCTTCTCTGAACAGGGCGCTGCTCAATGCTGTTGTGTATTCTGCTCTGTATTTATCATCGTAACCACACGCCCCACCTGCCAATATAATTTAAACCTGTGAGTTCGTCTCATTCAGATTTTAAGTAAATGCCTTCAAATTTCAGGTTTCTAGTTTCACTGTCCATAAGATTTAGGTAGTACAGACTTTCATTCTGTGGGTAAACTTTTGTATGGATCATATTTTACCATTCTTCACCAGTATAAGAATACCAATATCAAAAATTGTAGGAATGGGTGATAAATAATGATCAGGAAATTGTTGATCATATTTCATGAAGTTAAACATTGTAGAAATGAGCTATAACAGATAATAAATAACAATCAGGAGATCTAGCAGGGATTTTTATAAAATATTGATTGTTTATATTATTCAATATTTTCAATCAATCTTAAATTTTCAAATTTACATAAACAAATACTTTTAATTAATTTTAAAAAAATAAAATACAACTCAATCTTTAAGTCTTTATGATAATGACTAAATATTATTACTTGATCACATCATTTTGATTTAAGTAATACATTCTAAGCTTTAGCTTGTTTAGGTGGTTCATCTGAATACAAATTAATAGGTAGACATTACTAAAGAAACTAGTATGATTAGAAATAAATAAGGATCTTTATTATGGTTTAGAGTGATCGGATTTTGACTCTACATATAAATTATAGTATATTTGGACTATGATTACATCATTTTGATATAAATAAAATGCTCTAAACTTTGACATGTTGAGATGGCCCATTTGAAATCACATTAATAAGTGGGGTCGACTATAAAAAAACAACATGATTGGAAATGAAAATGCATCCTTTTATAGTCTAGGATGGTCTTTTTTTTTTGTTGTCTACATAAAGTTTACAGTATATGTGCACTACAATCGCACCATTTTGAATTAAATAACACACTCTAAGTTTTGACTTGTTTATGTGGCTCATTTGAAATCACAATAATATGAACTAACGTGATTGGAGATGAAAATGTGAAAATAGATCCTTTTACAATCCACAATACAGGACAATCTATTTTTGGAACTATATATGACTTATAGTATATGGGACTACCCCATACATCATGCAAGAGACATCTAATTGTAGCAATATGATTTATACTATATGGGACTACCCTACACACAATTTAAGAGACATAATTATACTACAAATGAAATATACATATGTCAACCACTACAAGGTTTAAACTTGCGACCTCTCAAGAATACAAGTTTTCCATATTAGAAAGATGTATTTCAAATAGACCATCTAAACAAATATACAATATACCAAATCAAAAATCTTAAATGTAGACTTATGAAAATATGGAGAAAAAAAATATCACCCATGGTGGAGGGTGCAACGTTAGCACCTCCGTAGAAGGTTGCATGGCCACGGCTCCAGCCGCATCCTTCACCACCATTGGCCTCTAATATTCTAATAAAATAGGATATCACCATTAGCGTCATCAGCCTCCTCGCCATATTCTTTCCACCCATAAAATCCCACTGTTATAACTTAGAGCAAATTTTGAAAAACACAATCCAGTTTGTGTAAATACAATAAACAAGTAGAGAAATGAAATAAACAGAAAACACAGAAGACAACACAATATTTATCGTGGTTCGGCAACATGCCTACATCCACACTCAAGCAGGGAATAGATTATATTAATCCAGTACAAGACATCTAATCATTATACAATACATGACTACTCAGCCATTTATAGAGAGCTCTTCTAATATGAAGAGACGGAGGAAAGTGAATGGTTATGTGACTGTTGGGCTTCACATACCAACAATCTCCCCCGTGAAGTCCAACCGGCGCAGCCATGCAATGTGGCATCCCCTGCTTCCCGTTTCGAAAAAACTCAGAGAATAATAAGACCTTGAGAAGATCTCAACTTCGCCAGACTCTGTTCCAGCACACTCTGAATGAACCTTCTCCACATCAAATCGGAGTCAAAAATATCCTCATCAAAACTATTCGAATAATGATTACAAAAGATAAGACCACTACCATGTCCCATAGGCATCTCATCCATCAGATTCTAAGCACCAGTATACACATGACTTGGGTCGTTGAGTTTGAGCGATTCAAACACAAAAACTTCACTGCCAGTCAGTTGCTGCTAAATTGGTAAAACATCAACAAAATCCAAACCACCCGAAGCCACATTAATCTTCAGCACTTCCCTGGCCGCCTCCACACTATATTCTATATTGGGGATATAGGTAATAATTTCATTAGGAGATGTAACGAGTGAACAAACCCGCTGATTGTTCCCAGTGATTACCAAAATAGGTTGTGCTGCCAAATTTGTAAGGAATGGTGACTGTGCAAACTTATTAAGCATTGAATCCTGTGCAGCGAATGCCAAATCATGAGGACTGCTCATATGCCAAGAGTCTTGGGATAAAACATCTGTGTTAGAGGTCAATTTTAATTCTTGCTTCAACACCCTTTCCAAATTACTCCTCTCGTAGACCTCATTTGCTATCACCATTCGTGTATCCAAAGTAATGTTGACACAATTCACCATGCCTCCCGCTGAGGGGATAATGTCAGGGTCTTTTGAATTTTCTACCCATCGAATATGATTCCTTATGATCCAAAATAGAAGAGTTTCAACCTTACTCTCACGCCCATATATCTTCCCATGTCTATTCATCTGCCTGCCCACTCGATTAGCATGCTCTGCATTGAAATTATTGATATGAAAACTGGGTACTTTAGATTGTACAAGCTCCGAATCAACAATGCAAATAAAGGCAATAGTGGTATTGTGAGTATCGGCTTTGACCAAAATGGTCTTCTCCTTGTCCTTGTACAGTTCTTATAAAAGTGCATCCTTAACTCCTCACTGAGATGCTGAGCCCACACAGTATTCAACATGCAGAGAATGTAAGCCACCACACCTACAATCACCATGGGTGGAATCTCAAAAATAGTCACCATCTCACAGGTTTCTTTCTTGTGAAGCTTGGATCCAGAATTCTCGACCTCTTTGACAATATGGTTCATGCCAGTCTTGTATCCCATAAACGCGGTCATCTTACAAGATTTTGTTGGGTCATCCCTTGGAAATGATTTCACTTTTCCTCTATGATGTCGAACTCTCTTGCGAGGAAAAAATCCCAGCGATCCATACCTAGGATGAACGAACTTCCTATGACTCATGCTTACATCCGCCCAGATTTGCAAACCCTCCACGAATTCCACACCATTATAAAACTCCTTCCCCTTGCGAATTTTCTTGGTATTGTTCCCATCATCACCATCAGATTCTTTAAGCCTCTTGGGCCTCTTTTTGGCCGTAGTCTTGGCATTGTGTGAGGTAAAAGCTCCCCCAAAAAATGTCACAGGAGACATGACAAGATTCCAGCATCGCAGTGCATTAAGATGACATAGTTGTTGATGATGGTGTTGTTGCTTCTGCTGCCATCGTGGTCTGCCCATCTTGCAGATCTCACAGCTCACCAACCCTCGAATCACTTTTACTTGTTGTCCTAGATGAAAACCGATGCGAAGTGTTGTAGTCATCTTCACAATCACCATCGACACTACCATATCATTCCTATGCCCCTTTTCAACATATCACTTCTCTGCAACATCTCCATGTTCATACTCCAGACTAGTCAAAGTATTTTTATCTTCCTGGTTGAGTCCTGCATGACCGTTGCCCTTGTTTCTCTCTGTACCATCTCTCTCGGTGCAATAGGGGTTGTTATTCTACCAGTCTTCTGCAACAGGGCATCTTGATTATTCACGAGAATGGGGCCCTTATAACCCTCAAGATTGTTGTTTCCCTTGTACATTTCTTCCTTCACAATTGTCACTATCCAAGCATTGAATGGTGATTCCTCCAAATGACCCTCGACTATTCCTACTCCATAGTCTTTCGCTAAAATGGCAATTTTCCTCCTCTTTGCCTCCAAAGGACGGTGCAAGGTCACACCCGCTTCTGAATAATCCCCAATTTTCATTATACTGTCCGACTCTTCATTGGACAAAGTATCCAATTTCCTCTTTAACCCAGCTGTAAGACAAACCACTTCAACTGCCCCAGACGACAGAGAAACAAGCGGAATTCCAAACTCTGCATATGGACAATTAATTCCAATCCCAATCGAGGCATCAAAGTGCTCGACTTGCACCACAGGGATGACATCAATTTCCATTTCTTCAATCTGTTCAAATTCAGACCCCTCTGCTATTTTTATCTCCCCGAGGTCCACAATAGATTCAACTTCAGTTTCATTCATCTGACTATATGATTTTAAACGATTAGGATAGTTTCTTTCAATATAACCCCACTCTTTACATTGATAGCATGTATTTTTCAAATCTCCAACTTTACAGTCTCTAGCCCAATGACCAGTATTTCCATAATTAAAACACCTTCCAAAACGATGAGACGATGATGAAACAATTTTCTTCTTTTCAGACTTACCTCTATCAGGCCTCTCCCTTTGCTTGTCACCTCTCCAATGATCCTGTTCAACACAAGTAACCAGATTATCCTCATTTTTCCAGCCATCCCACCAATGTACATGGCGTTTCATTTCAGCCTTTACTTGCACAAGGTTATTCTCTCCCGAATCTAAATGGCCATGAAATTCTTCAATGACTAAATCAGCTACAAGATCTTTCTTCTCTTTTGTCCATCCATCCCACCAATGCACACGACATCTTGGCACCATCTCTGCTCAATACTTCACCATAGCTCTGATACCAATTGTAAATATAATAAACAAGTAGAGAAATGAAATAAACAGAAAAAACCGAAGACAACACAATATTTATCATGGTTCAGCAACATGCCTACATCCACACTCAAGCAGGGAATAGATTATATTAATCCAGTACAAGACATCTAATCATTATACAATACATGACTACTCAGTCATTTATTGAGAGCTCTTCTAATATGAAGAGACGGAGGAAAGTAAACGGTCATGTGACTGTTGGGCTTCACATACCAACAGTTTGAGTTTTATTTCTCTAATGTAGAGTGTATATATTGTTCATCTACAAAAGTGGTTGACGCATTTTCTTGTGAGGTGGTGCAACGACTTTACGTGTAGAGTCCGGCGGTGCATCGACACGGTGAGAATGAAGATGAATTTCTGCGTTGCTATACACCTCATGTTGTCTAACTAAATATAGTTAGTTATATGCTTGTCGGAATTTGGGTGAATAAATATATATCAGTGTTTGCAGTCACAGAGAGCAACTGCTAAAAGAATGAATACGATACGCAATAATGGCACATGGATTTGGAATACTGCTGAGATGAGCACATGCTATGCTGATCTTACATTTTATTAAAGCATTTAAAGCCTGATGTTCCTGAATTACTGTCTTGCATATTGGGGCTCTTAACTTATTTTTAATATCGGTGCCTCTGAACATATGCTTAGCTATCTAATCTCTTCATGATCAAGACAATGATTGAAAGGGAGCGCTAAATAAGATAGAAGAGAAAACTATTACAAGATTTCTCTTCTAAATAAGATAGAAGAGAAAACTATTCTAGGGGTTGATTTAAGAGAATTCACCCTAGCAAATAGACAATTTACTTTAGAGTGTTAGAAAATTAAATAATTTTATAAGTTTATTAAATATTAAAAATTAAGATAATTAGATTTTAAAAGTCTATATTTTTCTTAGTCTAAATATACTTTTCACAGATTAAATCTATGTGAAAGGTTAGATTTACAATAATTGAAATCAAATCTGCAATGTTCAAATTTGATCTACTGAATTCTATGAGTAACCCAATTAATCTTTCTTCATTATTTTTAATGCATGTATAATAAATTATGATTCTAAGTTACATTCAAAATTTATGATCAAACCATTAGACAATTATATGTTGACCATGAAAATTAGCTAAGTATTTTTCTTACTTTTTTTTAAATGTTATTTCAAGATTATTTTACATGATCTATCATGATTTTTACTTAGTCGTGCTTGTTCTCCAGCATACCTTCATTAGTCTCTTAGGAGTTATGTATTAAATGGTTGACCAACAAATGAGAGAAGCAAGAGTGTCTCCTACAATTTAAGATCTAAAAAACCTTGGTGGGTAACCATGTCAAGTCCACTAGATTTAAATGAGGTTTCAAATTTTTACAGTGGTACAAAATAAGTATTGAGATTCATACAAAATGGGAAAGTTTTTGTGAGACTAGGGAGTAACTAATATAATCCTTATGCCTTTGACATTTTGGGATGAATCTAATAAAATTACTTAGATAAATTATTCTTCGATGGATTTGTGACTTCTAAAATCAAAGGGGTTGGAAGGGATTTCTTGCATATTGAGGAAATATCGATTAAATTACTAACTATCATTAATATTTCTTGCTAACTACATCCCTATTGATTTATAAACACTTATAGTTGTCTTATAATGATGAAGCCTACAAATGTGCTTCAAATAATGTATATCATACTTCATAATCTTTTATATAATTTGGATACTGTATTGTTAAAACTTATTATTTCAAGTGAATAATGAATAACACATAATAATTTAGTATAACAAATATGTGCGACGAAACTCAAAACCCTTGGTTACTTATTTCAAATTCATACAAAACTAAATAAGAGATGACCGTAAATTGAGAACATTCATTCATATCACCCAACTAGAGTTAATATTTTTAGAAATAGCAAAAATGAATAATATCTTTTTGTATTTCTTTAAAAAACAAATTACATATAGTATGGACCCACTCTCTTTCTATTGCAACCTATTTATGAAATAGATTGATCTTATCCTTATATAGTGAATTTTACAATGAACAACCTCCAGATGACATTTGTCAAACTAAGATTTCTTGACAAGATAGTTAGGAAATTCTACATAAAAAAATACATGAAATAATACATATAAGCTTGTAGCTTATTACAAGTTGCTTACAAGGATTTTGCAAAAACTTCAAATAGAATCCAACTCCTAACAAGAAGAACTTGAATGTGGAAGATCACCCAATGCAAAAAAAAAAAAGAATAATTCTTGAAATTAATTGGAACTTATAAGGTGGGAAATAGGGTTCACTAAGATTCATGAGCAAACTAGGAAACATAGGCCTAGAACCACTTAAATTGGAAGGAAGATGATCCACTAGGTCTTAAGAGGGATGAAGTGGTAGGCAGAGGCAATGATCCTTCTTTGTTATGGAAGAGGTTGTGTAATGCAAGTGTGGATAGAAGAATGTAAGTTAAGGGCCAATTGGAGATAATTGAAATTTTTTTGTTTGTACAGGGAGACTAAGAATATATGGATAGATTTTGGAAAAGCTTTGGAACCAATAGAGTATATCTAACCTATGATTTAAATATGTGGATAAAATAGAGAGAAAAGGGTCCTCTGCTTAACCTATTCCCTCGAACAGGGTGCGTAGCTTGACTGGTTCCCAATAGTTTTTTCCCAAATGAATTGCACATTGTAGGAATTCACTTTTAATCTCTTTGTAGCTTTTTTTGTGCATTTTCCACCTATATTAGCACATAGAAAAGAGGAAAAATGTTGAGTAGAAAGGGGTGTGCCTAAGTCAAACCTTGATTTAGAAATTAACCTTGAATTTAAAATTAATGGAAATGTAATTGAAAGCATTTTGAAGCATAACAAAGGCTAGATCTAAAAACTAAAGTGTTTATAGCTCCACAAACCATCTTGAGCTCATGAAGATGCTTAAAGTTGACTTGATGTTGACTTTAGGATACGAAGATGCTTAGATCTGTGAGTACTTATCTTCAATACCTTGATGCTTGATCTCTTGACTTGGGACTTGAAAATATGAAATTGTAGAGAAGAGCTCCTATTGAATTGATTTGAATGCTTGTGGATTATCAAAATGAGGGAGAGAATCTTGATTTTATACCTCTCACAACATTTTTGAGGTGTAAAACTTGATGAAAGTTGATGGAGGATTAAAATTTCCCCTAGAATGAATTAATTGTTACACAGTTTAAATTTGGGCCCTACCATAAGGGAATGAGGTATCTTAATTGGCCAATTCCTGGGAATGGGTACCCTAGGAAGCTTGTTCCAGTTATGGGGCTTCAATTGAAACCTAGGATCCTATTCAGAAAAAAGAAAGGCAGAATTATATATGGAGTCTAGTTTGATCAAGCATATCAGGCATGAAATAATTGGAACACTAAACTAGGGCCTAATAGAGAAATAAATTGCATCTAGGGATATAATTTATGATGCTACAAAACAAATGGAACTAATGAGATGGACATAAAAATGATCTTGATAGATGATCATAAGCCACCAACTTGTTAAATAATCCAAGACATAGGAGTAACTATGAACCCATTTGGAAAATGTAATGGCATAAATTTTACACCCCCGAGTAAAATGTCATTTATGCATTTGTCCACTTTAGCATAAAATACAAAATCTTGTCACCCTCGTTATCCTTGTCATCATCTAACTCATCGTCCAACTAAAGATCCCCACAATGGAGCCCTAACAGTCTATGTACATGTGTGTGTCTTAGAGGCGTTTACGCGGCATGCTCTCATCTATGAATCTACAGATGTGCAAGTAGCTATTGGATTTATGAGTCTACCGTCCTGCATTATAGCGATCTAAAATTATAGTTTCTCTGTGTGGGATTAGTTTAGCTCTAACAAATACCTCTTTCCCACATTCATTTGGTCTTCTTGGTTGATATATATAGTTTATTGGCGATCACACACAATTTATTGAATATTTCATAGACTCTCTTGGCTCCCCAAATACCATTTTTTGTTGTAGGTTCTCCATTATCAACTCATCAAGCTCTTGAATTCAGCTTCATCTCATGCATTTGAGCTCTCCATCTTAACTTGGGGAGTTTTATTTCATATACTTTTCTATTCTGATTATTTATCACTGACCTTATCATGTCTAATGGCTATTCGTGAAGGTGGAATTACCAAAATGGGGGTTTGACTAAGGCAAACCTCTTTACGACCACAACCATTTTCCATCTTTGCTTCTGTTCAGGTTTCTATCACGAGCTCATGGATTTGAAAGCTCCAGTTGGAGTGCAATACCAACTGTCAAATCAAGTGTCAATGTTTATATCTTTCTCCTCCTTCTCATTTACTCATATAACACTCATAATATAGTTAACCTTTCATCTTGTTGAATCGTTTGCATCACATAATTGTAGTCTCTTTAGTTTATTATCTTTCCCTTTCATTGCATGCATATAGTCTAGTTTTATTTCATCCATTTACATCATGTTATTTTCCCCTTTCGTGCTTCCATAGATTACTTATCTATTATATGTCTTTTCATTTTATTCATGCTAAGTCCATACTCTACCTATACGAGATGTCAACGCAGGGTGCTAGTGTACATCAGTCGCATTGTAGTCCAAGGATTACGCTTCTGTCCAAGGTAGTGAGCTTATGGAGCTGAGGGTTGGACTCTCTCAGTTTTCTCTTTTGTTTTACGTAGTTAAGTTTTTTTTATCAATCAATCTGTTTAAGTTAGTAATGTTAATTAGCTTAGTTTCACCTGGATATTTAATTAATTATTGGCTAACAAATTGGGTAGTAGTATTTAGCTAAACTGGCTCATGCCCAATGCCTACCCAATGCAATAATCAACATATGAAAGGGGAACTCCTATCAAGAAATTAGCCCAATCTCTAAATTTTGACCTGGTATAGCTCATTGTGTTTGATATACAATAAACATCTCCTAATCTAAATAGGGGTATGCTCTTAACCAAAGAGAAGGAAAGGCAGATAAGTAAGCTTATGTAGCCACAATAAACTTAACTGGAATTTAATTATTTATCAAACTTCTTTAACTATTATCTACTCCTATCAGAAAATTAATGCACAAACACATCTCCAACTACACACCAACTTCTCACGCTAACTACTAACTAATGCTACTTTAACTCTTCAGAGATAAACAAATTAACTTAATATTGGATTAATTATAGAGGACTACTCTTAGATAGCCTTAATATTTCCCTCCGCTCAATGACCATTTTTGCTTAAGGAAACATTTATGCAAAAAACAGAGTATAAAGCCATTCGTTCATCGAAAATTAGCTAAAATAAACTAAACTAAAGTGAACAACATAAATGAAATACAAGATACTTTGTGTCTCACTCAATGGTCTTAGCCACACGGGGAAGCCAAAAATGTCGATCCTTTTTATTAGCTTTGAAAATCATACTTATAGTTCATACAAGCAGAGGGAGAGACGATTCGTCTTCTCATAGAAAATCAATTACAAAAGAAGCTTCGTAGAGCGAGGAGGACACTTGTCATTTTATTACATCGGAGAATATGAAACAAAAGAAAAATAAGTGGAATAGACAAGCACAAGAATCAATTTAGTTCTCATATTCCTTTGTTTGGGGTCGTGTCTTCTCGTATGCTACCATGGCATGTGTGATATTATCAGCTTCAGTTATTTCGATAACATCGTGTCTTGTCATGCAGTAGAGATAATTGTTGTTGATTTCCTGAATTGTTGTAGGTAAAGTCTGGAACTCAGGTCTGACAGTTGTCAATTGGGCATCTATCGCGATGTGTTTCTGCACATCAGATGATTGATATGTTGCTGGAGAAATCAATGTGTGAATATAGCTCTGATAAGTGTGCTTCATCTGTTCCACATAAACCAATTCTTCGCCTTTGCCTTGATGTGATCCACAATGCGGAGCTGTCATGTATTGTTCAATCTATTTTCTCTCTTCCTTTAGTTTCTTGACAGCTTGCCTTAGACCCTTGACTGCAATGGTAGTACCTTCCAACTTGTAATCTGTCGTGAATACCCATTTCTGAACTGGTTCATCCTCGGCTTTCAGGACCTGCTATGAAACAGTTGCTCTTGGTTTGAGTTCCAAAATTTCTCTGATTAAATTAGCAGTTTTCTTATAGATTCTCTCCTTCTCCTCAACAATTTGCAGATCATAAGAAATATCAGTGTATATCTTATCCAGTTCTTTGTAACTGGTGGCTAATTTTTTAATTATCACCACACCTCTCATTTTAAGATCATCTACCCAGTGTCTGCTAATCTGAGCCATTTGTTTGTCTTCTTTCATCTGGGTGATGAGTGCATTGCTATCTGCTGTAAAGGGATCAAATACCTCCATGCTTGTAGAAGTCTCCACGGGCTAGCTGGATAGGGAATTTAGAAAGCTCGTGATCAACGTAGATAGTTCCAGCACCGTATTCTTTAGCTTGGCCTTGCTAAGTTTTAGATAATAAAGTTGTTCTCCAACCAACTGGTTAGAGAATTCCCACATTCTCTTTGTGGTTTCATGTTGTGGCAGGCCTATGTCTACCTTGCTCACATTGAGGTCATCAATGCTCATCTGATCTAAATCCCCTTCCTCCTTCGCTTGAGAAACTTTGAGCATGACATGACCTGTGACCGGGTCAGTCTCCAGTGACGCCAATACTGCAGGTTCTTTGACCTTCTTCATTTGGTGGGCTCTTAATAATCTGTTCTGTTACAACCTGGGGTAGAGCACTGTGTTCCACCCTCTTCCTCTTCTTCTGAATGGTCTTCTCTATCAAGGAAGGGGAAGACAGAATGGGAGATGCCAGGTTTACTGCATCTTCAACAAACAAGTTCCTCACTAAAGGAGGAGTTTTGGTTTTCCTGCTAGAAAAAGTTAATTTGGCAAGATCAGTGCCTTCAGAAGAAAGCAATATATCTTCATTACCTTTACTCTCTTCAGTTCTGGTGACCTTGATCTGTTTCTCGGCAAGGTAGCTTGAGGGGTTTATCATCACCAGTTTGTCCTCTTAATAGAGAGGTAGCTTCAGGGGTTTATCGTCAAAACCTCATATTCTGAGATATGAGAAGGTTGGAAACTGGATGTTATATGCTCGATATTGGTTAATCACCTTGGCGGCTTCAGGGGAAAATCTCCTTTCTGGGCATCTTTGTAGCTCTCTACACATTCTCATTATGAATGCATCATTCATTTCCATGAAATGAGTGTAGCATTGGTATAGAAGCAAGCATGGGTAGAACTCGTGTACCTGGGTAGACTCGTCATAGTCTTGGATTTTGGGAAGCCCTGACCATATTTGTGTTGTGGCCAATGCTTAGATCAGGAAGGAGGACATCCAAAAGATGTTGGTACCCTTTGCAAATGAGAGTTCCAAGCTCAATCTTTCCGCCACCACTCGCGCCCAGTTGACATAGTTGTTTGTTGCACACACAGACTGGACGAGGAATAAATCATGCTCAGCTAGTGCCAGAGCCTCCTCACTTCCTTTTAATATGTGAAATAGGATGAGGATGTCTATAATGTATCACTTTAGATTAGTGTCATATAAGGTTTTGGGCATCTTTGTCTCTGCACTCCTTTTGGCTTGGAACCAGTCCAAAGTCGTCACCACTCGCCATTTAGCCTTCTTTTCATTAAATACAGATGTAGAGAGACTGAAATTGTACTCATTATATGTGTCTCTCTATGGGATACACAAACAATTTTCTATGGTGTCTCTGTTAATATCCAGGAGCACTTTCCTCTCTAGCATTTTTTATTTGTTTGTTGCCTAAATCAAAATGAGCTATGCACTCCCTAATCAATTCTAGGGCTTGAACTGCTACAAGGAATTTGACAGCCTTTATCAACCCACTTTCTTTTAGCTTCTGTGTGATAGGATGCAACCGATCTGTGAGCAACCTAGCATACAAATCACCCAAGTCGTAATGACTGAGTTTTGTGTCACCTAGCTCCTTCCATTCACTCTCTAGACCATTCAAATGATCATAGCCAGGACACCTTAATGCCATATTCATTGCACTCTTATAGATATTATGACCAAACACTTGTCTTGAATTGTTGATTTATGAGCTATGCATAGATTCGTTGTAAGTCAAGTCGGCCTTAGCCATTCTTTCCAGTTCGGGTGTGCGAGTATTTGTGACCGTTTCTCCTTAATTATGTATCTCCCACGAACTAGTATTAAATTCCAAGCTTTTCCTTCAATTTAACTTCATTTGAACGTTGGCGCCAGTAAGAGTGATAGGTTGGCCTTCTTAGCGTAGAATTTTTAAATCGTTACAGCTCTTTAAACTTGGGGATTTAAAACTATGTAGTAAGAATCACCTTTTCTCGAACTTAGCATCAGGTCTCTTCCATGAGTGCAACAGATAGCTCTTTGTATTCTTATATCCTTTTGTACCTTCAACGAGCAGAGATAAACCCAATCTGAGCTTTCATGATTCCCTCTGATGTCTCTTCAGGGGATTTCCAAGATTTGCACATGAACACTGCAAATCCACACTACAAGTAGTCATTTCTTTCATTTATCAAACAGTGCCCATAAATTATTTTAACACCTTCGAGTTTCTCTTTCTAAGTTCCTTTTCACTTATAAGGCATGAGAAAATGATCTTGCACCTTTACCTGAAGCCTTGGTGTAACCATCGAAAAGTGCACTGTAACACTACAACTCCCGCATAGCTATGCATTATTTTGTCTGTATTCTTGAACGTCAACTTTTGGGTGCATATTCTGTTGGAAGTATTCAAGTTCTGAGAGGGGGGCTGAATCAGAACTTGTCACAAGATTTACAAATTGAATTTATATACTGAAATTATGAAACCAGAACAGAGTATTTTGATCAACTGAACAGAATATTTTGAACAACTGAACTGAAATTACATACATTCAT
>MU227193.1:525901-538315 GCA_018584345.1 Thuja plicata | reverse complement strand
ACATACATTCATCATGAACAGAAATATAATAGCAACTTACAGAAGATTGAGACACCAATTTGTGCCAAGTGGAAAACCCTCCAAAACCTCACGGTTTCGTCATAGGGAGAAAAACCACTCCATAAACCTGTATCCTTTATTGAATTCCAAACTTTTACAATCAGTAGCAACTACTGCTCAAATAATTCAGTTCTTTATTCTGTCAATACATCTCATATACATATACAACTGTATTTAAGTCATTCGTATATGTACACTAGTTTATGATAAAAATTTCAGGCTTCTTATTCTCAGATACATATAAATATGTTTTCACACACACTCACATATATCTGATGATTACAAATGTTGTATTTATAGAAATGAAATTCGAATCTGATAAGTTACATGTATCTAACTGAACCAGTTAGAGTTTGTTCAAAAAACTTCCTTTTAAAAACTGTTTGTGAAACCAACTTCAAATCAGTTTTAGTTTCGGAATAGTTCCTGTCCTCATTATAAGCCTCCAAGACTAGTTTCCAAAATGTTATTTGCAGCCTACTAAAAATTCCTGTATTTTCTTTTGTTTTAAAACCCAAATAGTATCCTGGGTTTAAAACCCAAATTTATTCAATCTTTTAAAACTTTGTGCTGCATACTGTAAAACCCGAATTAAAGAAGTATTGCCATACAAACCAAAATTACTGCAGATATGTTTATATTGACTATGATTTCAGGAAAGACTTATCGGGGAAAGACTTACCTTTTTCGCATTATAAACGCTGCTTTCAAATGATGAAATGTTTTCCAATACCTTGCAAATCTCTGAGTAACAGTCGTATAAGTTGATGCAGTTTATGCTAAGCCCTTCAAGACAAGCATCTTACTGGACCAAACAATGAACGTCACTTACAGCCCACCAAAGCACATCTCTCCATCACCACCAAGCTTTGCTACTGCAACTCTGCCTTACGTAACAGGGTACAACACATGACCACCACCATAACCGGCATCAAACACTTCTGTCAAAAACCCCTGTATAAACCGACTCATTCTTTGCCACAAACTATATCCTGAAGCAAGAGAGAAACTAGCAAGCACACAGTATCCAGTGCTGTAAATCACAGTAGAAATTTCTCAATGCATGAAGACTAGATTCAATAGAAAGACAATGATTCGTATCAATGAACTTCCCATTTGCAAAAAACACCCACAAAGAAAACTGTTTTGCAAAACCATTTCAAGTCCACCGTATAGTGCATGAAAGATGGTGAAAGGTTTGTTAAACACGCTGTGTACCACATATAATGTTATTTATTGAGGATGTCACTTCCTTCTATATGTTGCCGTCAAAAAATATTTCCCTTTCGCAACAAATATCATGTATGCCAATACCTAGGCCACGTATAAAAACAGTTTTATGCTTTGTTATTTCCACTTTCACATTTTGCCAACTTTCAACGTCGACACCGTGGTCAACATATTCAACTTATAATTTAATTCATTCATGTGTTGTTATCTCTTGACTTATCAAAGAGCACTTTATGCCTTAGACAAATTACAAAATATTATTAAAATAATACCTTCGGGAATTGCATGCATAAACTGCAAATCCCAAACTTGACTTGAGAAACATTAGATATCACGAAAAGGACTTGGATACTTACTAAATCAACCCCTAATCATAACCACAATACCCAAACCATGAGACAAACCTCATATTGATTCCTAAACACAAGATTAGGAAATGCAGCACACTAAATGATTTCTTGCATAACTATGATTCAGTAAGTAACCCGTTTCGCCAAAACCTGAACTCGACAAATGTTGACCTATGGATTTGGTTTTTTGCGGTGACTTTAACATCGAAAGGGTCTCAATTTTAATAGCTCAAAATTGGGGCAACAACTAGCTCCGACTAGGGATGAAGCATGCAAATGGCAGAGCAATGAATCCTAGAATCTCTAGTTTCCAAGAAACTGTTGGAATTATATGATGTGCCCAATGAATTGGGAGGGGGGGTGGGGGGGGGGGGGGTGAATNGGGGGGGGGTGGTGAATCAAGAACCAATAATACTTAATCCTTTTAATCCACAATTAGATTAACTTATTTGTTTGCATGCATATAACTTGAAAGTAAAGAATGATACATAGCACATAACACAATATTTAGTTACCCAGAAACCTTCCAAAAGAAAGTAAAAGTAGGGTGGGGATGATACCCACAAGATTTAGTACTACCGTATAAATTTATCCTGCTAGAGATTACAATGACTACTTCTGATAGTCTACCTTGTTAGGAGCATAGAAAGGATTGTTAGGTCCACCTTGTTAAAGGATTTTGTACAATACAATAAGTAATGCAACTCTGTTAAGAGGTTTACAAAAAGGACTATTAGGTCCACCTTGTTAAAGGATTTTTCTGATCCACCTGTGAGAATGAATCAATGAAGATCTGTTGTGTGCAACTGTGATTGCTGAATAAGATCCTTTTGAATATAGATGATCACCTGAATGTGATAGATGAGACTCTGTTGTCCTGAATATTTCTGTACTTAACTCAAGCTGTCATTCACATGCCTTATGCATACATTCTCATAATCTTCTTATCTTGTCTCCTTTTGGATAAAAAAATATCTTACATATATATCTTTATCTAACAAATAACTATGTTAGTCGGCTTGCAATAAACAAAATTATATTTAACAATATATGCAAAGTCGGCCTCAAACTGTCACTCGGGTCCAAAAGACTACTCGGGTGATAAACTATCACTCGGGCGATGCTGAACACTCGGGAGATGCTGAACACTCAGGTGACACTGTATACTCGGGTAACACTGAATACTCGGGTAACACTAAATGACTAAGTATTTTCACACTAATTGACAATAAGTCTTTCCATAAGGTCTACAATATCCCCCTTTGGCATTAGTGACAAAAAAATTTATCATTAAACTCTGTATCTGATATGTCAAAACTCCCCCTTACAAATTGCTCGGGTTTTGACACTTTCTCTGTTGCTCGGGTCCGACTGTCTCTGTTTTTGTATTTTTCAAATTTTTTAATGTTACATATATTTTCTACACTATTCACTGTACATGTGATATTTACAATGACATTTCCCTATAATACAATGATATTTCCCACTTGTTTTTGACAAGAATGCCAAAAACAAAATGTCATCTATAGGGTTATCCTGAAGTAGGATAGGAAATCACTATGTACCTTCAAAATTTGAGATAGAGTGTTGTCCCGATTATCCTGTAGCACTTTCAAGATGTGCAATTCAACTTGTAGTTCTACATATAGCTCTATCAAATTAGCTCGACAAGAGAAGTTGTTTTCATGAATGAGAGTTTAGCATTTTTTATGCATTTCTGCTTTCCATCCATGTTTGGTAGAAGTTGGCTCTGGATTGTTGTAAGAGATTCTTTGATTCTTGCTTCTTCTCTCAACACTTCAGCATGCAAATTAGTAAGATACTTTATTTTCATGAAGTGAGCATAACTGGTGCTCGGGTCAAGTGCTAACCGCTTGGCACTTTCCTTCATGTCTGCATCGATCTTTACTAACTTTTTCTTGATTACCATAGTAAAGTTAGAGGAGTCACTCAACTTTACAAATAATGCTACCACATTTTTCACAGTGGTTTCTAGAGTGCTGATAGTCTGTGTAAGTTGCACCTGGTCAATTGCAATCTTCTTTGCAATGCTTTCTAGAACCTTGTTCTCAAATTTCTTCTCTGCCTTCTCAAGTAACTTCTCCTGACCATTCATGTCTATGTTGAACTTGTGGACAATGTCAACAAGTTGGTCCATTATTGAGTCACTCTCATTGACTTCAATCTACAATGCATCTACAAATATGCCTTTAACATCTTCAAGTACTTTGTTCCTTTGTCTTTCCTTTCTGAGTTTCTGTTGTGAGGCCCTTTTCTTCCATAGTTGTCCCAAGATATCTGTTTGTTCTATAGATAGGTTGGATAGATCCCAATTAGGAATCACAATCTCTTTATCCAGATCCATCTCATCAATTATTACTGCCTTAGACTTAGGACTCGGTGAAGGAACAATTTCCTTACCTTTATCTACCTCATCCTTTGCTTCAATATTTAATCCAATTAGGTTATTGACCTTCACAGTACCAATTGTTGGATCAATATTTACTGATGAATCAATAGTATAAATGTCTACATTGCCTTTCTGCAACTTGGGTGTGCATGACTCAGTAGTAAGAGGAGCCTGTTGCTCGGTCTTTGTCTGTTCAGATGTAGATTCTGCAACCTTGTCTTTTCTCAGAGTTACTATACTGTGTATGGGAGATTGGAGTAGTGATTCCATTACCTCAACTGCAATCTGCTCTGCGTTGGAATCTTCAATAGTCTGTACCTCAGGTAGAGTATCATCATTTCCTTGTGCTGGAGGGTCTGTACTCGGTACCTCTTCCTTCACATTGCTTTTTGCTATCTCAAATATTGATTTCCACACTAATGTGGCACACTGAGCTACTTCTATATTCTTGTTCAATATTTGAAATGCCCTTAATCTGGGGGTGTGATTATTCTCATATTTGTTCAAGGACTCTTTCACTTCTTTGCCTTTCATTGCAGACATGACCTACATCAATGGCTATTCCCTTAAGTCTTTTTCAATTTGTACTACATTTTTCCAGGGAATAGATACTTCCTTAAATAAGTCTTTAGTCATATAACTCTTCAACTCGGAAGGGTCATATTTCCACTTTTCCATCTTTTCCACCACTCCTTGCACAATTTTCTTCTTTTCTTCTTATGTCCTAGAAGCATACTTCAGTGACGTCAAAGAACTCGTGGCTCTTCCTTCTTTAAGGTCTTTAATCTTCTGATCAAGTGTGGGTGTAGGTTTAGTGAAGACCACAGTATCTTCTTCATCATCATCTTCCTCATTATCACTCAGTATGAGTTTTCTCCTTGATCTTCTCAGGGTGACAACATGAGTAGTGCCTTTATCCTTTTTCTGTCTAGGTGTTGTCTTCCTCTTCTTTTGTGGAGGATTAACATCAGTTTCTTCCTTGTCATATTCAATTTCCTCTATCTCCTCTATTTTAACCGTGTCCTATTTTCTCTCAGATATTGTAGGAGAGTCAGAGCTCTTTCCATACTTCTTCTTGAATGTATCAAGTCTCTTTCTTCCTCTCTTCAATATCTTAGGAATTTCAATTTTGAAAGATATCATTCTCTTTGCTTCCTCATAGGTTCCAAAGTAAGGTGCCTTTGGATTGATAGGTTTATTCACAAGAGCCTCTATGATATCTTTAGTTTTATCATTATTAACTTCATATGGCAGGGGTTGTACCCATTCAACCCTAGGCTTTACTACTTGAATGTAAACCTTATCACAATCAACTAGAAAACAGATTTCATCTTTATACTTCTCAACTAGTTATTTGGGAATTCTATATCTACTCTGCATCTTCTGTTTGAAACTTTCAAAATATCCATCCATAATGCTATCAAAATTATCTCCTAATTCAAATATGAATTCATTAATTTGATGGATAATTGGTCTATCCTTCTTCCATGCTACTGTTTCTTTGGAGGGAAAGAACTTCTCAACATAAAATAGTATGCAAATTAGAAGAGAACCAAACTTACATGAATTGTTTTTTGATACTCAGATGCTCTCCATATTATTTCTCAACTGAGTGAGTTGTAATTCCACTAGGTCAAATACCAGATTCTTCTTCACTACTTTGTAAGCTAGGTCAACAACTTCGCAAGCAACATTGTTGGGTCTGCTCAAGTTGTATATCTTATGAGCTATGACATGAATGCCAAATTTAAACTCCAAATCCATTACTCCATTAATTCTCATACCTCTACCGTCCCACTCGGCAAGAGTTAACTCACCTAGTTCATCCCTAGATAGGGTTTTGGTAGCTTTTGGCTTGTCTAGCATAGGGAACCCGGTAACACGGTGAATTATCTATTTGGTGATCTTCACAAGATGTTCCAACCATAGTTGCATGTCATGGACACGGCTGAGAACATATCTCATCCATTTTGTCTAGAAATCCCTTGGCATGTGCAAGATGTGTGTCAAACCCTTGGTACATAACTTCTCATATGTTTGATTCATCTCACTGGTTGCAAGCTCCTATATGTTGCAGTGGTAGAAGCTACGAATGTCATTCACCAGTAACACTCTCAGAGGGATTAGGGAATGAGCTCCCATCGGGTCTATCTCCTCTGCAACTATCAGATAAAGCTTAAACACAGGAGGATCAAAAATTGCATTCCTTACTAGCATCTTTGAGCCTTTCTTGACCTTGCTGCTAGAAGTGGATGCCATATTGCTCGGACGAAATAATCAAACTCCGCTTTCAATCATGAATTCGCACTGAATTGATAAGGGCTCTAAATTGAATTGAAAATTGAAAGCTTTGTAAACAATACTCTTTACATTCCTTCATATATAAGAGATTTTCAACTGTTAGAGTATTTCATTAAATGCTCCATACATAGTAGCTGGCGTGACTCGGGTTTTTCTCCAAGATTCACTTGGAAGCTCGGGCGAAACCAACTTTCCAATTAATAATACTACCCAACTCAGCTCGGGTGTAGTTAGAGTTACTTGGGTGTCACTAGCATTCCAGCTCGGGTTGAACCATAACATGTCCTCATGCATCAATATGTGGATATGGACAGTATTTATTATCTGGAACTTATGTAGGATGGCTTGTATTGCACAGTTTGAGTCATCTCCTTAATTTCCTATTCTGTAATGATGGATCCGCCCATTTCACTGTTTAGGGTGTCATTAGATCCTTCATTGCTTTGATCTGAATTATCTAAGGATTTCCTTACCCATTTCTTTCTCATCTAAGTTCTAATTTCCCAGACTTTGACTTTACCACTCTCAAAACCAATATCAACTTTTTCTTTGTTCATACAATTCTTGCTCAGATGTCCTAGTTGCTTACACACATAGCATCTCTTAGTAGGATCTCTTTTTCTAAATCGAGTCGTCACACAATTTGCACCAATGTGTCCATATTCACCATAGTGACAACATTTGTACCAAGTGTTGTAATCCCAACCAAAAATTGCCTTGGCTAATTGTTTAGCAGGATTCCAATTCTTAGTTCTACACTCGGAAGATTTGTGACCTTGTTTGTTGCATTTGTAGCATTTCCCTTCAAACTTAGGTTTCTCTTTGCATTCACTTTCTCTATGTCCATGTTTGTTGCAACTGTATCATTTACCATTAGATTTTGACTTTCCATTGCTCCAACATTTGTTTGATGTATTCCATGTCTTACCACAGTGATTGCATTTAGGTTTGTTGTTCCTTTGAGCTCCTTGTTGTGAGGATTCACCTTGTTCAGTATAACCTAACCCAGTTTGTTCATGATGTCTGAGTTCTGTTGCCTGATCCATGCTAGTTTGTGAATTCATCACACTTTGATTTTTTTTTTTTTTTCAGTATTGAGATCATTCTGTAGTCTTTCATTTTCTGTCCTTAGATTGATAGCTCCTTGTGTTGCATTGTTGAGTTGACTTACCAAATCAGCTTGCTAAAGTGATAAGTGTTGGATTTATTTTTATTTTTCTTCTAATCTTGTACTCAGCAGTCTTTTATCTTCTTGTGCTATATTTCTATCATCTTCTGCTTTGTTCTTTAGTTCTATGACTTCACACATTCTGATTGAGTGAACTTCCTATTCTCTTTTAATTTTTTTCTAACTTCTTCATGTAAATTGAGATTCTTTGAAAGAAATTCTTTAATGGTTGCATGAGCTTCTTCTGAACTTCTATCTTTGCAAAATTATTCAATTCTTTCTTCTATATAGTTCTTGTCATTCATCTGCACTGCTAATTCTTTTCTTCTCTTTAGGGAAAGAAAGAGCTTCTCTTTAAGAATTATGATCTGATCCATGGCCACTTTAAGATCTATCTTTTCATTCCCAATGGCTTTCTCCAGTCTGTATGTTTCCATATGCTCTGATCTTTTCTCAAGCTGTTAAACCTTTGATAAGAGAACCACTTCTTTGATACCAATTATTGTAATTATATGATGTGCCCAATGACTGAGAGGAGGGGGGTGAATTAGGAACCAATAATACTTAATCCTTTTAATCCATAATTAGATTAACTTATTTGTTTGCATGCATATAACTTGAAAGTAAAGAACCGTACAGAACACATAACACAGTATTTGGTTACCCAGAAACGTTCCAAAAGAAAGCAAAACTGGGGTGGGGATGATACCCACAAGATTTTGTACTGTAGTATAAATTTATCCTGTTAGAGCTTACAATGACTACTTCTGATAGTCTGTCCTGTTAGGAGCATAGAAAGGACTGTTAGGTCCACCTTGTTAAAGGATTTTGTACAATACAATAGGTAATGCAACTCTGTTAAGAGGTTTACATAAAGGACTATTAGGTCCACCTTGTTAAAGGATTTTTCTGATCCACCTGTGAGAATGAATCAGTGAAGATTTGTTGTGTGCAACTGTGATTGTTGAATAAGATCCTTTTGAATATAGCTGATCACCTAAATGTGATAGATGAGACTCTGTTGTCCTAAATATTTATGTACTTAACTCAAACTTTCATTCGCATGTCTTATGCATACATTCTCATAATCTTCTTATCATGTCTCCTTTTGGATAAAACAAACTATCTTACTGTAAAGAATAAAATAATGTTTTTGATATTGTATATTGATTGATTGATTATATTTTAGATTTGTAAATGTGTAAATGTGGAGGGTAGGATTGTTCTTTTAATCCCAAATTGTCCAAAGGGAAGATCCAAATTGATTAACCCTAAAGAAAGGATTAATGCATAAATGAATCAACCTATTAAGGATATGGATTGAAGAGAGAAACCCTAATTCTTGTTTTATAGAAGAGGATATGTGATAGTTTTAGAAAGATTAAGAACTTTAATTGAATTGAATAGGAGAAATGCACTAACCTTGAAATATTGCAGATCCAAAGAATGCCATTTTCTGAAGCCTGTGTTGAGTTTCTGGAAAATCTGAGACTAGATCTAGAATAGAAATGCAGAGACAGACAAAACCCAGAAATATTTTTCTGTTCTGAGACAGTTCCAGTTTGTACCCTCAAGTCAATGTCACCATTTGCCAGAATTTCTTATTGTGCACTAGGTCATAATCAACCTAAAAAGTCTCAAACTAAATTTATGTTTTTGGATCCTGGAAGTTTGCTAAAAAGGGTATCTGAATCTTCATCCTGGTCTACTATTCCAAACCTGTACCTACAATAAAAATAGTTTGTTTATTGGGGGAGGGGTTTGCCTTAGTCAAACCCCGATTTTGGAATTAACCTTGAAATCAATAATTGAAATAAAGAATGCTAGCAAGTAGTAGAAGTAAATCTAATAATGAAGATATGATATTCAAATAGATATGTAATTGTATTTTGAATGTAAACACGCATGTAAATATGAAATCTTGGACTCAATTAGAAACCATAAACCTCCATGATTATATGCTTGGAATCCATCTTGAAGGGAGAATGAATTAGTCTTGAGGATGCACAAAGGATCTTGAAAGAAGATCACTCCACCATGATGGATAGATCTAGGGTTTGAATGATGAATCTTGAATGCTTGAACCAAATCCCTTCAAAGGCTTGAAAGCTTGAATCCTTGATCTTCAATGGATAACTTGAATGCTTGAACACTTTGAAAGCTTGAGAACATGTAGAACAATGGATGCTTGAACTTTTTTTTCTTGATGACCTCTTTGTTGATTTCACTTAGTTGATGGATCTTGTGGTTAGAATTAATGCTTAGAGAAAATGAGAGAGAAAAGCTTCTTTTTATATGGAACTAGGGCACAATCCTCTAGAGAGGACGACATAGGAGAATTAAATTCCAATTATACCCATGCCCCTAGAAGAGGACCTATATTAAATATAATTTAATATTTTTCTCTTCAGAACCCAAAACAGCCGACCCAGAAGCGGGAAATGAATTTTTGATGACCTCTGGCAGTTGACAGGCTTCAATATTTGAAAAGGGGACCCAGGTCAAGGTCAAGGTCAAGGTCATCCTTGACGTAGGTCAAGTTCAAGATTGAGGTCTACTTTTACCCAGGGTTCAGGACACCTAGAAAAAATTCTAGATGGGATGGAAGGTGCTTGGAGAGGCCCAATCAGGGTCCTAAACAGGCAGATAAGCAGGAGAGGATGCATAAATGGAAGGACAATGTGATGGTGGTCAAAAACATCCCCTAAGGAGGGCTAAAATTTCTTAACATGGAAGTGCTTCCATTTTAAGATGATACATTTAGCCCCCACTTTAGCGGAAGTATGGAAATTGAACATACATGCGGTAAAGTTAGAAGAAAGACTCTGGTGGATCACAATGAGGTAGAACATCACTAAGTCGAGGACATGAGCCCCCAGAACAATGATTCTAACTCAACATACATCTATAAAGATACGGAAGTAAAGAGAAATCAATCATAGAAAACATATATGATTACATAAGTAAGACAAGAACAACACTGCAGATAACATAGCTTTGTGATCTAATCCTACTAACATGAAAGCGAAAGAGAGAAAAGAGAAAGTGATTACCTCACCTAGTAAGATGCCCACCTTACCATGAATCACCAAAGAGGGAGAGCCCAATAGTTTCACCCATAAACTGTGCTTTGTAATTGTAATGCGTCTTCTGATGACTTCCAAAATATCCATAGATCCACCTTCTTGTATCACTATGGAAAATATAAAATGGGTGTCTTTTCAAGATTTAGGAACTTATGTGTGTTACCTTCCAAGGATTTAGCATATTGTAAACTTTTAAAAATGCGTATCTCTTTAGGATTTAGCAACTTATGTGTGTTACCTTCCGAGGATTTAGCAAAAAAAAATAAAAATTAAAATGTGTCTCTTCAGGATTTAGCAACTTATGTGCGTTACCTTCCAAGGATTTAGCATATTGTAAAATTTTAAAAATGCGTATCTCTTTAGGATTTAGCAACTTATGTGCGTTACCTTCCAAGGATTTAGCAAAAAAATAAAAATAAAAATGTGTCTCTTTAGGATTTAGCAACTTATGTGTGTTACCATCCGAGGATTTAGCATGTTGTAAAATGTAAACTAATGTAAAATATAGTATAAGGGAGACCCTATATATGCCCCCCTTCTTATCATGACTACCCACTAAGCAGGATAAGGAAGAGAAAGGGGATACCTACTTCAAGGTAAGGAGATATACAATTTAACAACAATATACACTATATCCTTAGCAAAGAGTATTGACCCTTACCTCTAAGAACATAGATAATCGTGAAATGGATATGTCGCATATGGAAAAAGGATCCTCAAAGAGGAAGAGATCTTATCATCAATACTCCCACCATAGAGGAGTGCTTAGGATAAAATAGCATCTTCCAAAGGAAAAGAGGGACCAAAGATTCAATCATCTAGCCCCCTTGCGATGAAGAGGAAGAGGAAACTCGGAATGAAAGAGTCAAACTCTAACCAAAGCAAGGGAAATAATTTATCAAGAGCATAGTTTGAAAAATAAAGAAGAGGTGATCACCTCAAACAATCACCTCCCATAAAAGAGGGTGTCCATAGTAAAAAACATACATGTTTATAAGGAAATAATGTTATATGATAAACAAATGCCACTAAGCTAAGGAAAGTAGATCCTTAGATAGAGGAAGAAGGAAAATACCTTGCTCCCCAAGGATGAAAGCAAGGGATAGATTATATCAAGAGATTTCATAACAAAGAGATATCTTTACAAAACAAATCTCCTAGAAGAGATATCATGAAAAATTTATAGGGATAGAATATATAAAGAATAACCAATTAAACTCAAAACAAAATACATGCTAAGAGCTAAAATGGATCCTAGAAGACTGGAATAAAATACCTCTTTCCCCCCAGTTAAGAACAAGAGGAGAAACATGATCTAACTTATAGAATAACGAGGGGAACGCCCTATCTCAAAATTATGAAGAAATTTTGTAATACTGCATGGGAATGAGATATAATTCCCAAAGAAACTCTTTCTCGAACATATAACTTGAAATGCACACAATCAACAAGTAAATGTTTATTACTATAATGAAAATGACATCTGTATTTAGAGAGAGAATTTTTTGGAATAGGTTTGAAGATTTATTTTTTAGAATTCAGTAATTGAGCATACACTTTCTTAGCCACATCTTGAGGAGTATTAGGGTGATCTAAAGAAGGTGTTGGAAGAAGAACATGAAGAGGAGGATGATGGTTAAGATCAACTACCTTAAGTGGAGGAGGTGGGAAACCTATACTAGGCATATCTTGTTTAGGAGATGAATGAATCGGGTTTTTAATGCCTTGTTCATTGATACCAAGCCCTAAACCTTTATAGCCTTGTTTATCCACCATAGTATATCTGGTAGTGTACCTATCTTGCAAAGC
>MU227193.1:481248-525851 GCA_018584345.1 Thuja plicata | reverse complement strand
GTTTATCCACCATAGTATATCTGGTAGTGTACCTATCTTGCAAAGCTTCAATAGGAGGAGATTGATTATGGTGTTCATGAGAAAATGTTGTGTATGGTGGAATGATAGGATTAGAAGAGGTTTCCTTTTTTTTCCCTTTAACATCATCATGCATTGGGTAGGGAGGTGAAGGTAAATGAAAGAATTCTCGAACATGATTATCATGAATCCTAGCTTGAGCCACATCATAAATGTGGGAAGAACTAGGGATTGAAGATGGAGAAATGGAAATAGGAATCTTTGGAATTGGATTAGGATTGATAGGATGAGGATTAGGAAGATTAGGAACTAGATTAGGCATGATAGGAGTAGGAAGATTAGGAGGTGGGGTATCATCTACCCAATTCTTCACATAAACCAAAAGAGTAATAAGTCCACTACACAAATGCTTGATGAAAGTTTTGAAAGTAGGAAGACTAGTATTAGTTAATCTCAAAATAGCATAAGCTAGTGAAACATGAAGATTAACAAACATAATGAAATGGATGATACTTTCATAAACATCATAATTACTATAGAGAGATGCTAAAAGAATCATAATGAGAAAAATAGCCATACCCCAAAGCATCTTAAAGATATTCATAGTGAATGAAATACAAGAAGTGTTTTTATATTTAGATTTTTTTTTGTATTTTGAAAAGTAAGAGCATAAAATAAAACTAATTTAGTACCTATGCAAAAGCTAGTCTCTAAGGAAAGAGGCAAAGTATCTAAGGCCAAAAAGAAAGAGTTGTCTATCACGGGTTCACCAAAATGTAAAGAATAAAATAATGTTTTTGATATTGTATATTGATTGATTGATTATATTTTAGATTTGTAAATGTGTAAATCTAGAGGGTAGGATTGTTATTTTAATACCAAATTGCCCAAAGGGAACATATCCAAATTGATTAACCCTAAAGAAAGGATTAATGCATAATTGAATCAACCTATTAAGGCTATGGATTAAAGAGAGAAACCCTAATTCCCATTTTATAGAAGAGGATATGTGATAGTTTTAGAAAGATTAAGAACTTTAATTGAATTGAATAGGAGAAATGCACTAACCTTAAAATATTGCAGATCCAAAGAATGCCATTTTCTGAAACCTGTGTTGAGTTTCTGGAAAATCTAAGACCAGATCTAGAATAGAAATGCAGAGACAGGATAAACCCAAAAATCTTTTTCTATTCTGAGACAATTCTGATTTGTACCCTCAAGTCAATGTCACTATTTGCCAGAATTTTTGATTGTGCCCTAGGTCATAATCGACCTAAAAATTCTTAGACTAAATTTCTACTTTTGGATCCTGAAAGTTTGCTGAAAAGGGTATCCGAATCTCTATCCCAATCTGTTGTTCCAAAACTGTACCTGCAAGAAAAATGGTTTGTTTGTTTGGGGGAGGGGTTTGCCTTAGTCAAACCCCGATTTAGGAATTAACCTTGAAATCAATAATTGAAATAAAGAATGCTAGCAAGTAGTAGAAGTAAATCTAATAATGAAGATATGATATTCAAATAGATATGCAATTGTGTTTTGAATGTAAACACACATGTAAATATGAAAGCTTGGACTCAATTAGAAACCATAAACCTCCATGATTATATGCTTGGAATCCACCTTGAAGGGAGAATGAATGAGTCTTGAGGATGCACAAAGGATCTTGAAGGAAGATCACTCCACCATGATGGATATATCTAGGGTTTGAATGATGAATCTTGAATGCTTGAACCAAATCCCTTCAAAGGATTGAAAGCTTGAATCCTTGATCTTCAATGGAGAACTTGAATGCTTGAACACTTTGAAAGCTTGAGAAAATGTAGAACAATGGATGCTTGAAATTTTTTTGCTTGATGACCTCTTGCTTTATTTCACTTAGTTGATGGATCTTGTGGTTAGAATGAATGCTTAGAGAAAATGAGAGAGAAAAGATTCCTTTTATATGAAACTAGGGCACAATCCTCTAGAGAGGCCGACATAGGAGAATTAAATTCCAATTAAACCCATGCCCCTAGAAGAGGACCTATATTAAATATAATTGAAGATTTTATGCTTTTGAACCCAAAACAGCCGACCCAGAATTGGGAAATAAATTTTTGATAACCTTCGATAGCCGACAGACTTCCAGATTTGAAAGGGGAACCCAGGTCAAGGTCGAGGTCATCCTTGACCTAGGTCAAGGTTGAGGTCAACTTTAACCTAGGGAGTCAGGACCCCTAGAAAACATGCTAGATGGGATGGAAGGTGCCCAGAGAGGCCCAATCAAGGACCTAAACAGGTAGATAAACATGAGAGGATACAAAAATGGAAGGACAATGTGATGGTGGTAAAAAAAATCCCCTAAGGAGGGCTAAATGTTCTTAACATGGAATTTCTTCCATTTTAAGATGATACACATACATATATATCTTATCCAAAAAATAACTCTGTATGTCAGCTTGCAATAAACAAAATTATATTTAACAATATATGCAAATTCAGCTTCAAACTGTCACTCGGTCCAAAAGACTACTCGAGTGATAAACTATCACTCAGGTGATACTGAACACTCGGGTGATGCTGAACACTCGGGCGATGCTAAATACTTGGGTGACACTATATACTTGGGTAACACTGAATAATCGGGTAACACTAAATGACTAAGTTTTTTGAAACTAATTGACAATAAGTCTTGCCATATTAAGGTCTACAGGAAATTGGTAGGAAAACAACTAATCTACAACTAAACTATGACACACCAAGACGGGAACAAAAAAATAAAAGAGCAGGGAATAGGGAAGAAAACTAAACTAATATGATACAAACCAAGTAAACTTGCTTACACATAACTGATAAAGCTTTAGGTCTTGCCCATTGTAACACAATGTGAAAACTTCATCATCCTAATTGGCGAGCTTAAAATTATTAGGCCCACATGCTTTCACAATATTGAATGGTCCTTTCCAAAGAGATTGAAACTTTGAGTGCATCCCCTTTGGTTCTATCCTCTTATGCCATAGCAGCACCAGTCACCTTTCATGAATTTCCTTGGTCTATCCCTCTTGTCAAGGATTTTCTTCACACATTGTTGATGTTGTGTGATTCGGTCTACCAATTTCTCTCTTTCTTCTTCCAACTTGGTTAGGTACAATATTATTTTCTCCAATCCATTCTGAAAAAGAGGGTCTTCAATCATTGTCCTAAGATTTCTTGTAGAAAGCTCCAAAGGAAGTGGCATATTTGCTTCAGTTCCATATAATAATTCAAATGGTGAGATGCCAATTTCTCATTTAGGAGTCACTATGTCTACCTAGAGTGCTTCATGTAGCTTTTGGTGCCAGTTCTTGTGATTATCGTCAACCAGCTTCTTCATGATCTACAATAAGTTTTGGCTACTAGACTCAACCTGCCCATTCCTTTGACGGTATTAATTAGATGAATGGCTCAAATGAATTCCAAAATTATCACAAAACTGAACCATCTCAGCAGAAGAGAAGTAGGTCACATTGTCTACAAATATTTTCATAGGGACCCCCAATCTAACCAGTATGTTCTCCTTAAGGAACTCACAGACCACATCTGAAGATGTTTTCTTGGTAGCCTTAGCTTCTACCCACTTGGAGAAGTAGTCCATTTTGTTATCACATAAATTTTCACCACACTAGAGTGATGATTGATCGGCCCTATAAAATCTATACCCCATTGTTGAAAAGGGACATCAATTACTACTACCCTAAAGGGTAGAGAAGCTAATTGTGGTTTAATTCCCAGAAACAACTTATAATTCTCACATTTAGAAACCCATGTGTATGCATCCTTGAACATACCAGGACAATAGTAACATTGCTTGAGGATTTTCAAATCCTTCACAGTCAAAGAGAAGTGGCCACCACAGGCTTCGTCACTAAATGTCTGTAAGAATTTCTCCTGTTGAGGCTTGTTTAAACATATGAGGAGTGTGCCATCTATGGATTTCTTGTATAATCTGTCCTCCTAGATTACATATTTCTCTACCTTCAACCTCATATTTCTTTTCTTCTTTGGGCTCATACCTTCTCGACACTAACCATAAGTCAAAAAATAAGCAATGTCCGAGAACCACGGGTCTTACATGCTCACCATCAATCTTGAGGAATGCATTCTTCTTATTTTTCCTCCTTAGGCCGTTTTTCCACTATTATCTTTCATAGTCCTTTCCCTCAGACCAATTTAGTGGGCTTTAATTCAATGTCATATTCGTGCAACTTTTTTACCCATGCTCCTCTAGTATTACATCCCACTTCTTGCTGTGTGAGGATGATTTTGACCATTGTTTCTGGCACAAACACGGTGACATGAGAATGCAAGATATAAAATCTAAAATACTTTAGAACCTTTACAACTACAAATGTGTGTTTCTTTGTATAAGAGTACTTCAATTCATGATTATTTAGAGGCACGCTCATGAAAGAAATTGATGCTTGAACACCTTCTTCATTCTCCTCAATAAGATTGCAGACATAGTGTGTTCTGAAGAATAGCAATAGATAATGAGATCCTTGTTAAAGTTTGGATGCATGAGAACTGGAATATTAGCAATTACTCCTTTGATAACATTGAAGGCTTGCTTCCCTACTCCATTGCATTTAAATGCTTGATTTTCCTTCATCATATCAGAAAAGTGTTTAGTAATCTCAGAGAAGTCAAGTACAAACCTTCTAAGGAATTTCACCTAACCAAAGAATGATTTAATACTAGGTTTGTTTGATGGAAGCGTGAGTTACTGGATTGCTCTTACACGCTTAGGATCATTCCTAATGCCTTCTTGAGAAATGATATGACCTAGGAGCGCTCCTTCTATATCAAAAAACACAAGCTTCTAGGGATTAAATGAGATCCTGTGTTCCCTACATCGCTGAAGAATATTTTCTAGATATTTAAGGTGATCTCTCTAGAAAACACTCTTAGATCATCCACGTAAATCACGATGATCTTATTCTTTAAACCAGCAAAGGATAGGTCCATCACCCTTTGAAAGGTGGCTCTAGCATTGATGAGGTCAAATGGCATTCTATTGTAGGAAAAAGTGACTCGCGGTATTGTGAATGTTGTCTTGTGGTTATCCTCCTCCTCTACTTCAATCTGGTTATAACCAAAGAAGCCATCTAACATGGACATCATTTGTAAGCTAGCGATCATCTATAGGATATGGTCCATGTTGGGGAGAGCATAATTTTCC
This sequence comes from Thuja plicata, assembly GCA_018584345.1. Taxonomy (NCBI): domain Eukaryota; kingdom Viridiplantae; phylum Streptophyta; class Pinopsida; order Cupressales; family Cupressaceae; genus Thuja; species Thuja plicata. Next base: position 520,636 of record MU227193.1, on the reverse strand, counting down.
TTCAATGATGTCTGGTTCATATTTCTAAAGTCTACGTAGATCCTTATCTCTCCATTCTTCTTTTATACAGGTACAAAATTCACCACCCAAGTTGAATAATGAATCAAATAAATGATCTTGGCTTTCAACATCTTATCAATATCCCTGAATATGGCATCCAACACCTTGGGATTATAATTCTTGTATTTCTGTCTGAATGGAATAGTGTTAGGTTTTAGAGGAATATGGTGCTTGACATTACTGTCCATGAACTTCTTTAGATCATCGTAACACCATGCAAACACATCATGGTAGGATGTGAGCAATTCCTGAATTCTATTTTTTTCTTCTTTCGTGCAACACTTTCCAATTTTTACATTTTGTTCACTTCCTATATTCAAACTCTCATATTCACTTGATGTGCTTCCTCTTTCTTCTCTCTTCTTCCTAATGTACTCATCGTGCTTGGAGAAGATCTTCTCCAAAGGAATCAGATAAGTAGGGATTTTATTACCTTTCAGTTGTATCTTGCCAAGCTGCAACTCTTTCTTCAAATATGGAGATAGTTTTGTGTAGGGATTCTCACTTCCTTCAAAGTAATTTTCTATGAATATTTCAACATTCTCTAGGAAGAGACGAAGCCTATCATCATCTTTGAACACTTTCCAAGTTTCTACATTATTAGGCACACTCATGTGATATACTAACTCCATAGTTTACATTTTATCCTTGAAGTCTGGATGAGGTAACAATAAGGAAGCAAAGGATGCTAATGAGTCTTCTCTGGTATTCCTCCCTCCTGGAACCACTTCAATGGAGAAGGCCTCCAGATCTTCAATTCCATTCCATGCTCTACTTCTATAATTTTGTAGGCAGTGATTCTTCACTGTAAACTAGTTTATGACTTGTTTCACTATTAGCTCCATGTCACCTCTAGAAACTAGAATTTTAACACCATGCTCTTTGGTTTCCTCTATGCCAAATAGATTTCTTCATATTATGCATTGTTATTGGTTTTCTTGAATTCTAGTTTGTAAGCTAGATGTGTGATCTCTCCATTTGGTGCTATTAACACTACACCAGCTCCTAAACATGTGGACACGCAACTTCCATCAAACTCCAGTGTCGAGAGCTGAATTTATTTCTCTTTTTCGTCCATAGCCTTCTTTTCTTGAATGGGGGAATTTGTAAACAACATGTAATTCCCAAATTTGAGTTCCTAATACAAGATTTGCGCTTTGGGATCATCTGATTTTAGTACTGTGAACTTAGCTCTGGCTTCAAGTTCTAGCTTCACCTTCTTGTTGCCAATTGGTATCACCAAATGAGACCAATCTTATTATATCTCTCCTCCCAGGTTCCTGTAGAAACTTCTTCTCAATAAAATACCATAGCTTGCTAGAATATATGCCACCAAGATGGTGAGCTTGAGTCTCTTTGCTGGGTGGGCGACTAGAGCAACTTGTGTGTCTTTTATCTTCCCAACCAATGGCACTTGCTTCACATCCATAGAACAGAATCTCCCAAATTTCTTTGTGAGGGGAAGACCAAGGGCTCTTTCCACTATTGTTGGCATCACATTGTTCGATTCTCTAGATTCAATTGTGTTGTTGCTTTTCAAAGAATGACTCTGGTTTTTGTGCATCTCCTACATCTAGATCGTAGGCCTCTTGATGTTCTTTTCTAGAGGTTGAGGCATGTTTCTACCTCACATAAACTTTAGGAATTGGTTCTGCTAAGGAAAAATTGGAATAATTGTGCATTTCACTTCTGTCTACAACACAATAATCTACTAACCTCCGAAGCTCATTCAAATTGGAATTTAAATAATCAAGAAGGGAAATTTGGATTCTAGAATCCTTGCAGAATTGTACTATATCAAAGGATGATTTTTCTTTAGGATTACTTACATTTGCAGAAGGACCAAAACTCTCCTTCTTTGACTGATTTAGGAAAGATGGCTTAAACATGTTTCCTCATTGCAAAATGGAGACCTATGGAATCTCTCATTGACATGGAAGGCTCCTTTTTAATTTGTGTTATCTAGGATAATAGTACATGTTGATCCTTGGAGGGCTTGAATATATTTTCAAATATCTGTCTCATAGGATCTCATCCTATGATGGAGCCGGTGGGAAGCTTTTGGAACCACACCGCTGCTCCACCAACCAATGACTATAAAAAAAGCCTCACTACCACATTTTCCTATTGGATGGATAGCACTCCCATGGCCGCGGGGAAAGTAGCGATCTTTTCATCGGGTGAAACGGATCCATCTCCTAAAAATTTGGGAAGATTCTTCCTTGACCCTATTGGCACTATATTGTGATGGTGTAGGGCCAAAGGACCAATGGTTGTGCCCCATGGTACGACCATTCTGGATGGTAATGAAAAAGGAACTCGGGGAAAGTCAAAGCTTGAGGAACTCTTACCCCGTGTAAAGTTATCCCACCTAGAGTTGTGGACACAATTCCTTGAGTCTTTGGAGAAGAGGTTGGAATGATTTTTTTTTTCTGATTGGTTCTTGAGATAGAAAAGTTAGTGCTATCCAATTGCTGATAAAAGCAACCAATTTCATCTCTCTCTATCACACTCCTAGTGAATCTCCTATTCTCTAGTTTGATAGTTGTTCAGAACTCTTCAAATTCTCTAGAAGTTCATTCAATTATGTATCCTTGGTGCTTCTACTTGCCTGTTCCTTTGAATTTTTCTTTGCAAGGCAACAACTAATATGTCAGCTAATTCTTCTTCTCTCTAGGATTTGACTATCTCTTTTGTAGTCTTATGCAATTATTGTTGTTTTCTAATAAAGCGTATTCAACTGTCCAAGTAAATATTATTTCTCGTCTTGGAATCCTAAGTTAGGTTGTAGAACCAAAGTTAGGTTCTCATGAGTTAGCACCATTGTTCCTCATGGCAGAAGGGGAAACTAAATGTGTGACTATTCATATTCTAGGATGGGAATTTCAACCATCACCAAAACTCTAATGCTGAGAAACTTTTCTTCATCATATCACTAAAAGTATGTTGGTGTATGCAATCTTCTTCCCTAGTAGAGTCACCAAAAATATGTTGCCTAACAGATTGGGTAGTAGTATTTAGCTAAACAGACTCATGTCTATTTTCTACCCAATGCAATAATCAACTGTTGAAAAAGGGGGAACTCCTATAAAGGAATTAGCCCAATCTCTAAATTTTGACCAGGTATAGCTCCCTCTATTTGATATACAATAAAATTATCCTAATCTAAACAAGGGTATGCTCTTAACCAGAGAGCGATAGAGGCAGATAGGTAAGTTTCTTTAGCCATAGGAAAATTTACTAGAGTTTAATGCTTTATCAAACTTCTTTAACTATGATCTACTCCTAACAGGAAATTAATTTACAAACACATCTGCAACTACACACCAACTTCTCACACTAACAACTAACTACTACTAATTTAACTCTTTTGAGATAAACAAATTAAGTTAATACTAGATTAATTACAAAGGACTACTCTTAGATAGCCTCAATATTTCCCTCCGCTCATCGATCATTTTTGCTTAAGGAAACATTTATGTAACTAACAGAGTAAAAATTCATTCTTTCATTAAAAAATAGCTAAAATAAACTATGTTAGATTTCATCGAATTCATAAGACAAGATCACCTACAACATAATAACCTGTCACAGAGAAAAGAATGGAAACACAACTCAGAATGTCCAAGAAATATGAAATATCATTAAGAGAACAAATTGAAAGAATTCCTGAGAGTGATTCAATAATTACAAAGTGATCAATCCTTATAAAGGAGATCAAAATCCTAAGAAGGGTGAAGAAACCTACGTTAACTCTAAGAAGGGTGGAGAAATCTAGGTTGCATGAATAATTAATAAAAGAATCAATTATTGCATACCTAAAGTTTAGCATAAGTGAACTAGAGATAAAAAGGTAAATTTAATAATTAAATCAATAATGATTTAATTAATAAGTGAAAATACCTTTTTAACTCTAACACCTTATAAAAAACTACTGAAAGTAGGAAATGGGTCTAGGCAAGAAGGCCTAATGAGGTACCCAAGTACAAAAATATCTGTAAAGAGGAGAAAAGGAGAAAACCTAGTAGGAAAAACCCCTCTCCAAAAAGAGATGAAGCCTAGTGAAGGACTGAAGAAGCCTCTAAACTAGAGAATGTCCCAGAAAATAGGAACAAAGGAAGGACATGTAGAACACCTTTGATGCATGAAACTACAAACACTGTCAAAGAACTACTATGTGTGAGTGCCCTTAAATGACACTACTCAAATCAGGATGGAAAACAAGGCAAACATCAAAACTTGAAGATACAGATGGAAAAAAAAACCACATTTGAAGCCTCCAAAATAGGAACAAAGGAAGAGTGTCCATATGGTAAATGATCCATCTCACCAAAATGCATAGGTACCAGCCACTACATCCGCCTAGTATATAGGAACACAAACTGAAAACATAGCTCACTCCATCAAACCAAGGAAGCATTAGAACCAACAACCGATACCCCCCATAATTATGATAGGGAGAGGTATAATAGATACACTAAGAGACTGCCAAGAATAACTGCATGATGAAGAACGTACAAGCATAAATAAAGTATGTGTCGAGGATGATCAATCGCTGACACATATGAGGCTAATGTCGTGGAAGAAACACTCACTTGACAAAGGTTCAGCAACCCCCATGACACTTTATAATATAGTGCGAGTACAATCAGGTTCAAAATGTGCAGGTTCCCAAACATGCATGATGGCACTTTATCTTAGTGCATTTGCAAAAAGGCTACAGAAAAATATGTATACAATATCCATGAATGACTGAAAGCTAAAGAAACATATGTAAGTGCTCTCAAGGAGTCACCCCATGCACACAAAGTGATCCTAGGACCTGAAACATCCAAGGTATCCATGAGATTGCAAAAATGAAAAAAAATTAAATGAAAAATACCTGGAGAAGATTCTGGTAATGAGACCAATACAAGAAGAAGGATAATAGAACCAGCTTTTCAACGCCATACGAAAGTTGAAAAACGGAGTCCAGAAGAGCAAGATATAGTGATTGGAGTGCAAAATGGAACCCTAACTTTGACTGAAAAAAACTCTGCAAGACGGAAAAATCAGATAACCAAACCTTAAAAAACATATTGGCCTCAGAACCAACTTTCCATTGATATCTCTTTTGGCTAAAAATGCCTCTGTTTGCTCAAGTTATGAGCAAAAAACCACCAGGAGGTAAAAAGGTAACTGAACCTCAAGAGACCTTAGCCAAAAAAGGCGGAGCCCTGCTAAACTAGTGATGCCTCCAAATTCTAAACTACCTCCATATTTTCTGCCAAATTTGGCTAAAAAAAAAAAAAGAAAATTATTTTTTTATAAAAAAACAATAAAAAAAGTGCATGTCTTTTTTATTAAAGAAAAGACAAAAAACTTTATATTTTTTTTATTGAAAAAAAACATTAAAAAACAAGTATTTTTTTATGCAAAAAAAAAAACACAGAAAAAAATTGTTTTTTTTATTATATAAAAAAAAAAAATTTAAAAATGAGGGGCCCGTGACTTCCTTGGCCAACGCCGCTCCCTTTGGGGCCCACGGCCTTGGGGCCTGTATGGCACCCTTGGGGCCCGCGGCCACCTTGGGGCCTGCGGGTTCCCTCAGGGCCCGCAGCCTTGGGGCCCGTGGCCTTGGGACCTGTAGGAACCTTTGGTGGCCCGCGGCCTTGGGGCATACAACCATTCAAAAAATAAAATTATTAATTTTTCAACTTTTTTTTTCGCCACCTTGATTTGCGTGTCCAAAAAATGGGCATGTGCGAAAAAAATTGCCTCAAATAGCAACTTTGCCAAAATATGACGTGCCTTATATGGAAATAGGGGTTAGAGTAATTTCCCTTTAGACTTATTGATTAAATCGTGTTGATTTAATTAGTTAAGTTGTCATTAGTCTTTAGTGCTTAAGCTTTCTCTTAGGTGCATTAATAATTAATTCTTTTATTAATTATTAATGTGCAACCTAGCTTTTTTCCTTTTAGGGTTTTGTTCACCTTTTAAGATTGAACTTTGTAATTATTGTTCATTAATTCAGAATACATTCTTGCTCTGATACCATGTTAGAATTCTTCGAATTCATAAGTCAAGATCACCTGCAGCATAATAACCTGTCACAAAGCAAAGAATGGAGACACAACTCAGAATGTCCAAGAAATATGAAATATTATTGAAAGAAGGAAATGAGAGAATTCCCGAAAGTGATTTAATAATTACAGTGTGATCAATCCTTATAAAGGAGATCAAAACCCTAAGAAAGGTGGAGAAATCTAGGTTGCATGAATAATTAATAAAAAAATCAATTATTGTCTGTCTAAAGTTTAACTTAAGTGAACTAAAGATAAAAATGTGACTTTAATAATTAAATCAATAAAAATTTAATTAATAAGTGAAAATATCTTTTTAACTCTAACAAACTAAACTAAAGTGACTGCATAAATCAAATACAAGATACTTCGTGTCTCACTCAGTGGTCTCAGCGACAGAGGGAAGGCAAAAATGTACTCCAAAAATGATGATCCTTTTTATTATCTTTGAAATTCATGCTTATAGTTCATACAATTAGAGGGCATGATGATTTGTCTTCTCATAGAAAAATCAGTTCAAAAGAAGCTCCTTAGAGCGAGGACACTTTTCATTTCATGTTCTCATGAAAAAAAAAAAAAAGTGGAATAGACAGGCATAGGAATCGATTTTGTTCTCAGATTCCTTTTTTTTGGGTTGTATCTTCTCGTATGCTTCCATGGCACATGTGATATTACCAGCCTCAGTTGTTTCGAGAGCATCGTGTCTTTTCATGCAGTAGAGATGATTGTTGTTGATTTCCTAAATTGTTGCAGGTAACATCCAGAGCTAAGGTCTGCCAATTGTCAATTGAGCATCTATGGTACTGCATTTCTGCACATCAGATGATTGATATGTTGCCGGAGAAATCAATGTGTCAACATAGCTCGGATAAGTGTGCTTCATCTGTTCCACATCAACCAATTATTCGTCTTTGCCTTGATGTGATCCACAATGTAGAGCTGTCATGTATTGTTCAACCTATTTTCTCTCTTCCTTTAGTTGCTTGATTGTTTTCCTTAGACCCTTGACTGCACTGGTAGTAACTTATTTCTTGTAATCTTCCATGAATATCAATTACTAAATTGGTTCATCCTCGGCCTTCAGGACCTGCTATAAAAAATTTGTGCTCAGTTTGAGTTCCTAAATCTCTCTGATTAACTTATCAGTTTTCGTATAGATTCTCTCCTCCTCAACAATTTTCCAGATCACTAGAAATGTCAGTGTATATCTTATCCAGTTCTTTGTAACCGGTGGTTAATTTTTCAATTATCACCACACCTCTAATTTTAAGATCATCTACCCAGTGTCTGCTAATCTGAGCCATGTGTTTTTCTTCTTTCATCTGGGTGATGAGCATATTGCTATCTATTGTAGAAGGATAAAACACCTCCATTCTTGTAGAAGTCTCCATGGGCTGGTTGGATAGGGAATTTAGAAATTTCCTGATCAACGTAGACTGTTCCAGCACTGTATTCTTTAGCTTGGCCTTGCTTAGTTTCAGATGATCAAGTTGTTCTCCAACCAACAAGTTAGAGAATTCCCACGTTCTCTTTGTGGTGTCATGGTGTGGTAGGCTTGTGTCTACCTTGTTCACATTGAAGTCATCAATGCTCATCTGATATAAATCCCCTTCTGCCTTCGCTTGAGAAACTTTCAACACGACATGACCTATGACCGGGTCAGTCCCCAATGACGCCAATACTACAGGTTCTTTGGCCTTCTTTGCTGGTGGGCTCTTAATAATCTGTTTTGTCACACCCTAGGGTAGAGAATTTTCTTCCACCCTCTTCTTCTGAATGGTCTTCTCTATCCAGGAAGGGGAAGACAGAATGGGAGATGCCAACTTTACTGCATCTTCAGCAAACAACTTCCTCACTAAAGGAGGAGTTCTAGTTTTCCTACTAGCAAAAGTTAATTTGGCAAGATCGGTGCCTTCAGAAGAAAGAAATATATCTTCATTACCTTTACTCTCTTCAATACCGGTGACCTCGATTTGTTTCTCTGTTGTGCCTTAATCCATTGGGTGGCTTGAAGGCTTCATCCTACATCAATTTTATGATTTTGTGCCTCAGTTTCTGCTTCTTTCTCCTTCTCAGCCTCTGCCTCTTTCTTTTTGGAACCTAAAGGTAGATTCGAAAGAGATCCTCTTCCATAGGTTGGAGTGACTTCAACTTGTTTTTCAGGTGGCTGGTCAATTCCTCCCGAAGCTTGAGTGGATCTTGGAGGTGCACTAGGTGTCATTGCAGCAGAAGAGGTAGTATTGGTGTTGGCTTTTTGCTGAGCTTGAGTTCCTCGTCCATGAGGTGTGATAGTCCTCTTTTTGCAAGAATTTTTCCATTCGACCCAATCATGAGTCCTTTTGAGGATACCTTTCATCAGCACATCCAAGCTTTTTATTTTCGTGCCTGCATACGGCTTTGAATGGATGGAAGTACCCTTTATCTGCTCATCATATATCTAGGGCCTCATATAACCTTCGTCCTCTTCAACTCCTTCAACATCAATCTGTATGTTATACGTCTTTATCTGCTCAATAGTTAATCATGACCAGTAACGGTCCCTATCCTCCAAGTCATCCTTGCAATTTGTGCAGAAGTATTCAACATCTGGCACATGCCTATATGCCAGTCCAAGCTACAAATGGTGTTTTACATAGTTCGCATAATCATAATGCAGTATGATAACATCATACTTTTGGAATGTGTACTTTGCCAGAGCTGCCTTGACTAGATTCTTAGCAAAAGAACTGAAAGCACAAGAATATGGCCCTATTTTGATGGGAAAGGATATACTAGCTTTGTGTACACTGCTGCTAAGTCCATTTACCTCTATATAAATTTGTCGACATAACTCTATCATCACCAGTTTGTCCTCTTGATAGTGAGGTAGCTTCAGGGGTTTGTCGTTAAAACCTCATGTTCTAAGATATGATAAGTTTAGAAACTGGATGTTATATGATCCATATTGGTTAATCACCTTGGCAGTCTCAGGGGAAAATCTCCTTTTTGGGCACCCTTGTAGCTCTCTACACAGTCTTATTGTGAATGCATCATTCACTTCCATAAAATGAGTGTAGCTTTAGTGTAGAGGAAAGCATGGGTAGAACTCAAGTACCCAGGTAGACTCATCATAGTCTTGGATTCTGGGAAGCCCCGACCATATTTCCATTGTGGCCAATGCATAGATCAGGAAGGAGGACATCCAGAAGATGTTGGCGCCTTCACAAATGAGAGCTCCAAGCTCAATATTTATGCCACAACTTACCCAGTCGACATAGTTGTTTTCTGCATACATGGACTGGACAAGGAAGAAATCATGCTCAGCTAGCGCCAGAGCCTCCTCACTTCCTTTTACTCTGTGAAGCAGGACGAGGATTTCTATAATTTATCGCTTCACATTAGTGTCGTATAAGGTTTTGGGCATCCTTTTATGCGCACTCATTTTGTCTTGGAACTAGTCTGAAGCCATCACCCCTCGCCATTTATCCTTCTATTCATTAAATACAATGCAGAGAGAGAAAAATCACACTCATTATAGGCGTCTCTCTATGGGATACATAAACAATTTTCTATGGTGTCTCTGTTAATATCCAGGAGCACTTGCCCGTCTGGCATTTTTATTTATTTGTTGTCTGAATCAAAATGAGTTATGCACTTCCTAATCAGTTCTGGGGCTTGAGCTGCTACAGGGAATCCGACAGCCTCTATCAACCCACTTTATTTTAGCTTCTGTGTGATATGATGCAACCAATCTGCGAGCAACTTAGCATACAAATCACCCATGTCATAATGACTAAGTTTTGTGTCACCTAGCTCCTTCCATTCACTCTCTAGACAATTCAAACGATCTTAGCTAAGATATCTTAACACTATTTTCACCACACTCTTATAGACATTATTCCAAACACTCGTCTCGAATTGTTGATTTATGAGCTATGCATAGAGCCATTGTAGGTCAAGTCTACCTTAGCCATTCTTTTTAGTTTGGATGTGCGAGTGTTTGTGACCGTTTATCCTTAATTTTGTATCTCCCATGAACCAACATTAAATTCCAGGCTTTTCCTTCCATTTAACTCCATTTGAACATTGGCGCTAATAAGTGTGATAGGTCAGTCGTCTTAGTTTAAAATTTTTAAATCGTAATGACTCTTTAAACTTGGGTATTTGAAAATATGTAGTCAGAATCAGCTTTTCCCAAACTTAGCATCGGGTCTCTTCCATGGGTGCAACTGATGGTTCTTTGTATGCTTATATCCTTATGTACCTTCAACAAGAAGAGATAAACCCAAACTGAGCTTTCATGATGCCGTTTGATGTCACTTCAGCCGATTTCCAGAATTTGCATTTGAAAACTGCAAATCCGCACTACAGGTAGTCATTTCTTTCATTTCCCAAACAGCGCCCTAAAATTCTTTTATCACCTTCAAGTTGCTCTGTCTAAGTGCCTTTTCACTTATAGCGCATTGGAAAATGATCCCACACCTTTACCCAAAGCCTTGGTGTAACCATCGGAATGTGCAGTGTAACACTACAACTCCCGTAGCTATGCATTATCTTGCCCGTATTCCTGAACGTCAACTTTTAGGTGTATATTCAACGTATAATTTAATTCATTCACGTTCTCTTATCTATTATCTTATCGAAGAGCACTTTATGCCTTAGACAAATTACAAAATGTCATTAAAATAATACCTTCGGGAATTGCATGCATAAACTACAAATCAGGAACTTGGCTTGAGAAACATTAGATACCACGAAAAGGACTTGGCTACTTACTAAATCGAATCCTAAGCATAACCACATACCCAAGCCATGGGACAAACCTCATATTATACCTAAATGTAAGATTAGGAAATGCAGAGCACTAAATGATTTCCCGCATAACTATGATTTTCAAAAACCCGAACTTGACAAATGCTGACCTATGGCTTTGGGTTTGGGCGGTGACTCCAACTATGAAAGGGGCTCAATTTTAATAGCTCAAAATCGGGGAAACAATAATAAACTCATAAATCTATTATCTAGACAACCAAGAACACTTGCTTTATCTCATGTCCAATCTTCATAGCACTGCTAGCTAGCTAGATGAGGTGGTAGAAGGAATTCTTGCATCCCTTGATGTTTTAACCATCCTCTTGGTAGGTGTATAATTTTCTTCTCCACATTTTGGTAAACCGGACATGAACCAAGCAACCTCTCAAAAATCATTGTGACAATTACGTTGCAAGGATGGTGACTATCACTCCTATTTCCCTACAAGCCCATAGGGTGTCCGAAATAACTATCTCTTTCACCCCTCTTGATGAGCCCTATAGTGGAGAGCCTACTCCCCTATATGTCTTGGCTTCTATCGAAGGTATCATTATCAAGGGTGTCTTAGTAGATCCCTCATGCCCAGTTTACATAATCATGGAGGAGGTTCTCTTTCTGAATAGCTTAAACCGGGGAAAGTATGATGATTGTGATGCCACCATCTACACACATGACAAAATGTCCTTGCCTCCCTTGGGATCAACCATGCTAACTATTTAGGTGGGACCCAAGGTGGTCTTCTCAAGCTTTGTAATGATTCCCAAATTGAACCTGTTTATGGCCAAGCTAGGTATCCCCTAGCTGGCCTCCATGGGAGTCGTCCCTTCAATAGTTTACAATTTTTTTAAGTTCCTACACGAAGGGACTATCCATACAATGCAAGACATGGATATCGTCCCCTAGTGTTTTGTGGGGGCTTCAATCTCGATCATTTTTTTCCTACTCCAATTGGGCTCCTGCATCCTTAGTAGGATGTTGCATTCCTTTCATATCAAGTGTATACGACTGGGGGAATGAGATTGCAATCCATGGCATCTTCAGGTGACCTACCTTCTCATGACGTTCAACATGCCTCCTCCTCTACTCCTTCGTTGGGGGCTCAAGGGAAGTGCATGCCCCATGGGACGCCCCCTCAACCATCGAAGGTTACGCAGCCTCTAGTGGTGTCTTCTATTCCTATGTACACTTCTCATGGGGACAAAGGAAAGACACCCATTTTTCCTAAACCTAAGGTGTGTATGCCTCCCACTATTCCCATCATCCCACATATTATTTTCCCTATTCTTTATGATCAGGGTAGCAAAGCTCATAAGATCACAAAAACTCCTATGGTAACTACCACTCAACCTTCAAGGGAACCTCATGTTCCCCGAGATGCCTAGAGGGAAAAAAGGGGAAGGTTTCCCATGACTAAGCCTCTAGTGCCTCTTGCATCAACCCCACCTCTTACTCCATCGATTGGGCCCTCTTTAGTGCTGGCCACGATACTTTCAGCCTCTCTTATGGAGCAGGATGGCATCACTCCCCGACAACCTTCTCAGTTGGGTCGACATCTATGTCGAAACCAGCTTGCACATGAGCATAAGCATCCTTGAAGGGAGAGGGCCCTAGCTCGTGAGTCCTTTGTGGGCGTAGTACGCAACTTATGAGCCCATATCATCGAATCAATAGCTAAGAGTGATAATAAATATTAATAATAATTAACATTTAAATATTAATTAAAATTAATATATAATTAGATCAACTTATTAACTAAACATAATATTATAGCTTAACTTAATTAAATTTTAATCTAGTTAAAAGACTTAATTACTAAATATTAAAGTATATTTAATATTTAACAATTTAAATATAAAAATTAAAAAAAACTTTATAAAAGAAATTTAATTTAATTAAAAAAAACCCAAACCCCTGGGCCCCGCGGGTCACTTCCCCATGGGTCCCAATGAGGACCGTTGGTCAAGGTCCTGTGGCCTCTGCTAGCCTAGAGGTACCACAGGCCTGGGCCCTTGCGGTCCCCGCCTTTGGGGAGCCGCATCCCTCGACCCGTAGTCCCTCTTTGATGGGACCACCGGTGGGGAATTCAACCGCCCAGGGCTAAGAAATGATTTTTATTTTTTTATTTGTAAATACAAAAATAATTTTAAATGATATTTTTTTCTCTTATTAGTGAAAAATAAAATTGACTGTGTTTCCAACAAAGGTAAAAAAAATTTCAAAATAAAATTAATAAGAACATTTCTTAACTATATATTGTTGATATTTAATTTTTGTTGATCATTAGTGTCCCGCACTTAGTCATTTATCTAGGCAGGTTAGCCGGTCATCACTACGGCCGAGCTATCCAGTATATGCTGAGCAATCTGGCATAGTCATTGCTGAGAAGATAGTGATTGTCGAGTGACTTGGAAATCAAGCAATAGTTGATCATGTTCATGCCGAGCGCCAGAGTCTTAATGTGCCGAGCAAGACAATTTTGACATATATGTTTGAAATGTTAAAAACGTGAAGGTTAACCGTTTTGCACCGACTTGTTCATGCGTTTAATGATTTCAACGGAGCTAATTACGCATTAATTATTTGATCCAAATGTGTGGCATGGAGCCAATCAGAAAATTGGAATGCCTAAGCGGCATAAGCATTTGATCCTGATCGTTGATCTAGATCTAATTGCCATATTCGTGAAGTATATTAAGATTGCTTCTTAAACCCTAAGTGTGTGTGAGAGAGATAGAGGTGTATGCATACATGAGAGATGTACAAAGGGTTATATTGATAGAAGAACCATAGATCTAATAGAGTGAAAGAGCAGTGAACAGCAGAGTAAAGACATATCAAATTATTAGATCAGAGAAGGTATTGGAAAGAGGAGATCCGTTATCAGCATCAAAGTGCATAACGAAGGATCAGTTCTTGAGACATTCTAACTAGTGTATCAGGTGAAATCTCTTAACAGAGTGGTTCTAACAGACCTTTCTAAATCTCTTAGCGGAGTGCTTACTTTGTTGTAAGTTTAAATCCTTTTACAAGGTAGATTATAATGATCTAAAGCTCTTAATCGAGAAGACCTTTAACCAAGTAGATTACATATTGTGATAAAACTTTGTAGCCCTAACATGCACACTTTATTGTTGTAGTAGTGAAGATCTTTGTGGGCATCATCCCCACCCTAGTTTTACCTTATTGGGTTTCTGGGTTACCAAAATTCTGTTGTCTTGAGTTATTTATTTACTGTCATGGATGCTACTAGTTGATAGTATCTTTCTTTCCCATATTGTATTTCCAACAATTGGTATTAAAGACCAGTTCTCCTACAAAAGGTTTTAATCAGCTTCACAGTACAGATCTTTAGATGGAGATTTACAAGTTGGGTAAAGTCATTGAGAATCAAAAGATTGAAATTCAGCTAGCATTGCATCAGCTTGAAACTACAAGACAGGAACTAAAGAAGTCCTTACAAACAAGGAAATATTTGGCCAAATAAATGAATGATACTCATTATCAAGAAGATGACACTACAAATCTATTTTAGAATCGAAACTCCACTGAGAGTGATGCAGCAATTGCAGATCTACTGGAAAGGAACAATACATTGTGGGAACAAGTCAGAAATCTAAAAAGAGAACAAGAAATTCAAAGAGTAAGACTATGTGAAGTAGTGGAACAAAAGAAGAAAGCTAAAGATGACAAAGCTATGGCTGAAGAATACAAAAGAATGGTGACTGTCAGACTTGATGAAAGGACACATGAAGTAAAAATGATGACAAACAATCAGGTTGACATGGTGAATCAACTACTACTTGCAAATTAGGAGATCAGTAGGAAAGATATGGAAATTGTGAATCTGAAATCTGAAAATAGTCAATTGAAAAATGAATTGAGATCTGAGAAAGAACTGAATAAAAGATTGAATAGACCCAATGAAGCCTTGACTCATTTTGAGAACTTGATGGAAGCATCAAGGAGATCTAAAGATTCTTCTAGATTAGGTCACACTGAACAATAGACATCTATTGAGAAAGGAGAATCATCTAAGACTGGTGAAAGGAGGAGTGCAAAGAAAAAGAACAAGTCTGTATGCCATCACTATGGAAAATCAGGACACACAGCAAACATCTTTCGAAGCAAGAATGGTAAGTCCAATCCTAAACCTAAGTTCAATGGTTATTGATTTAACTGTAAGAAGTTTGGACATCAAGCACATGAATGTTGGGCAAAGGAAAATAATGCACCTCCCACACCTAGATTCAATGGATATTGTTACAACTGTCAAAAATTTGGACATAAAGCACAAGATTGTAGATCTAATGCTAAACAAAAATGGGCATCAAAGACACAAGCAAAAGCACCAAGAAAGGGTAACACCTACAATTGGGATTATAAAACATGGCATAGATGTCATTACTATGGTGAGTATGGACATGTTCCAGAAAACTGCATAAAGACACATTTCAGAGGTAAATCTAAGAGTTGGATGAATGGAAGCCTAGTTTGCTATAACTATCTGAAAATTGGTCATACTAGGAAAGATTGCAAAACAAGAGTACTTGCTCCTACTGTTGAGGAAATAAGAGCATAGATGAACCAGACATGGGTAAGGAAAACATAACCGAGTAGCAGTGAAGCTACTGAAGCCAAGGTCACCCAATCCAATAGATCAGGTGATCCCACCATCACTAATTAAGCAAAGGAAGGTATGTAAGGAACTGTGCTTATATTTCATATCTTTTATCAGTTCCTAACACATAATAGTGCAATAGTCCATATCTGCATATAACAAGATGCATCAGGACATATTTTGAGTTATGTAGCATACAAATTCTAAATGCACTATAGGTGTCGAGCAACAATATATTTATAATGTATGTCGAGTAAGTTTGTTTGATGACCAAGTGACAAGTGAATTTCGTGAGTTGTCCGCGAACATCTGTTCGGCACTCAACAGAAAGAACATTTAATGCTGACCTAACTTTTGACCATTGGATCCTATATATAGGAAAGAGCTATTTCATTTCTTCTCACCATGCAATTAAGAATTTCATAGGATTGATTGTGCATTTGTGAACTTGAACTCAGCAAAGTTTTTTTTTGAATATTTCTACAGCGTGCCATCGGCAACCTTTTAGTGGAAAGTACAAATTTTGTTACTTGCTGAGGTACTCTGTTCATGATCTTTGAAACCCTATTTTTTTGGATAAAATGGCCACAATTTCCTCTGCGCCAGGGAAGAGAATGGAAAAGTAATTGCTAAACATTCAATTGGTAAGGAGCGACACCTGTGCGCCTCCTAATTTTCGTGTAGTTCCTGAGAGCGCCATGAAGGGTGATCTAACTGGATCCCTATCGTCAATTCCATCAAAAGTACTTATGATCCACGATATCATGTCATACTATATGTGTAAGATAAGTGAAGTTGGAGATCATGAGCTTAGGGCATCTTACAACAGATTGTGCACAGACGAAGCCCTAAAAGATGAACATAAACACCTAGTCGAGAGAGGGTTAACTCATGCCCTAGAATTTCTGAGAGAATTCAGAATGGAATGGATCAAGATTATTCTGAGTTGAATACACAACATGAACATATGGCTAGAGAATGGACCAGTCAAGATAACAAGAGAGATCATTGATAAAGTAACAGGTTATCAAATTCTAAACGAGAAAAGAACCATGAAGTGTCATAGTAAAGAGAAAATAGAAGAACTCACTGGAGCTGTTTGGAACAAAATAGGGATGATGATCTCTACGATTAAAGATTTGGAGCTTGATTTCACAGTTAGGGTTATAGCTCATAAATTTTATTAGTCAAGCCGACTGAATAGTGTCCCATGCGTTGCAGTCGACCAAGCTTGGAAGATTCTAAAGAAGGATCATACATATGACCTTGCCGAGCTTCAACTGATGCAACTGGCCGATAACCTTTCTTCAATTAGAAGGGAAAAGAGTTCAGTATATAAGTTTGGATCTCTACTCACTTGCATATTTTTTTACATATAGAACACTTTTCCTACTTTTGGAAACATAGTGTGGAAAATAGACAGACCTATCACTCAGCAAATCAATGCTTTTATTCAGTGATTAGGTGATAATTTTGACAATGTTATGGGAACATATTTTGTGGAATTCAAGAAAAAGATGAGGTTAAGGAGTGGAATTCGCGATTCACTAGTTGAAAAACATTATGAGGATGTTTGTTTCCTTGTAGACATAGATTACACTTATGTGCAGACAGTAGTATCGAGGGTATCATGACTAAAGTCATTACCTTATGAAGTAAACATTGATGAGACATCTGCAGCAATAACAACTTTATTGGTCGAAGAAATTGACAGTACAGTGAAACGTTTTGGAAACTATGAAGAAGCTAAGTCCAGAATCACTATGGATTTGAAGGCTGGGACTATGGAGAGAAAGAGGAAGAAATTTGTCAAAAATCTAAAGAAGATGGTTTGAATTCAGAGTGATGAAGAAGTAGAAGATGCACCTTTGGGGTTGTCAAGAGGACATGGAGAAGATATGTCTAGTGAAGAAGAAGAAGAGGAAAGTGAACCTGAAGAAGAGGTCACTGTGAAAGGTAAAGGGAAGCAGCCAGTAGTTGTTGAGGCAACTAAACAAAGCAAAGATAAACCTAAGGTTATCCCTCCTGTTGCTAACCGGCCAAGGACTAGGGCATCATCTCTTGCCCAAACAACAAAAGTATGTACAAAGAAGAATGCTAGGGAGAGTAGCTCAGGGAAAAGGAAACAAGTTGAAACCAAGGTTGTGTCGAGCCAACCTGCTAAGAAAAGACCAAGAAGGAAGCTATACTTGGAATCTGAAGATGATGAGGAGATAGATATAGATGTATCTAGCAACATACCTATAGCATCATATAAACCAATGACCAATATTGATGAGGTATGTAAGAACCTAAGAAGTAATTCAGGTTTAGCATGATTCAAATTTGTAAAGTATGAAAAACATAGTGTAGTAAATAAGCATAAGATTCAGGAAGCCTTAATAGATATGATGGGAACATTCAAAATGACACCTGTAGAGATAGAAGACAGTGTTCCTATAGAACTATATGATATTTTGTCTTGGAAATGGAAATATGCACTGATGACTGAAAGACAAATAAGGGAAGGAACATTGGCTAAGATCATTCCTAAATTAACAAAGAAATATATAGCTAAGTTTATTGAACAATATAAAGGGAAATTTATTCCTAAATAGAGAGCCTATGCAATTCTAAAGAATGATGTTGAAGGTGTAGTACAACAGAGTAATAGAATATGGAAGGAAACCTTTGGGTTAATTGCTAAGAATGTTGATGAGAAAAATGGAGACAACTCAGAGCCGAAGGAAATGGAGAAAGAAACTGTTATAGATCAAGCAGAAACTGAAACTAAAACTGAAACCCAAGAGGAAATAGGTTATGTGCAAGTTATATACTTGACAATGGATAGTCCAATTTACACTGCAATTGGAGAAGATAGAAATGTGGATGCTGAGGATCAGAATGAGCCAGCAGACACAAGTATTCAATCGCCTATTCGGGCAAATGAGGCCGAAACAGAGAAAGAAGGAGAAAAGGAGGTAATAAATACAAATCCACGTATGTTAGAGGTTGTACAAACAATTTTAGGGAGTGAAGATAAGATGGAATAAATTGTAGGCAAGCCCATAGAACAAGAGGATATACAAGTGTTGGTTGATCTACCACACTCTACATCATCTACTCCCACTGCACCTAAAATAGGAAGTGTACCTGATCAGCAGGTAATCTTGACTCAGATGAAGGCAACAAGTAAAATTAATATTGACAAAGGTAAAGATATCACTGTAACTGAGCCGAGTATCAGCTCTTTAGAACTCAAAAGGAAGAATTCACATAAGAGGAAGTCACCTAGTCCAAATGTCACTTTGGATGAAGTGATTGTGATTCCTAAATGGGATACATACAATTTGACATATGAGAAGATTCAAACTCTACAAGACCTTTTGAAGAGGAAAAAGAAACAAGAGGAACTGAAGAGGGAACACCAAAAAAAGAAAGTATTACATGAGATAAAGGATATTTTTGTTAATGCTTTTGATATAACAAATGTAAATGAACAAATGTCAATACTGGAACAGTTAGTCCATATTGTGTAGAAAGTTAATGATGAAAAAGATGAGGCAAATGAGAAGTTGCTACAATATTTTGAGAGAAAATTTGAGAACAAAGTTTTGGAGAAGATATCAGCAGAGATTGCTATCAAACAGGTTGAACTTTCTTCTCTTATTAGTATTCTTGAAGAAGTTGCAAATAATGTTTATTCCTTGTATAAAAAGCTATGTGATGTAGAATTATTTACCAAAGATAACCAACAACTTATTGAGAAGTTGCAACTAGATTTCAAGTCAACAGGGAGTACATTGAGTATGGATGCTAGTTCTAGCTCCTTACATTTTGACAAGTTGACTCATGCATAGAGAAGATTAGCTGAGCTTATGGCTGAAGAAGGCAGAATTAGAGCAAAGTTAATAACTATTCAGACTGCCTTAATACCTCATCTGGAGGTTATACAGAAAGATCTTAAAGCTGCAAACGAATTAGTCAAGAGGGATTCTCATCTCTCTATAGAAGATAGTTTGGTAAGTCTAGCTGTCGAGCTAGAAATTAAGTTTCAAGTCATGAAGTTTGTAAAGGATAGTTGGGATACAACGTTTGCACTAACTTTACAGCTTCATAAGTCATTTTTGGATAAGTATAAATTGACCCCTGCAGCTATCAGTGACAGAAACAAGGGGGAAATCAGATAAGGAAACAGATAAAGATGTGCAGAAACAGGCATAATATTTTGTATGCCATATATATTATGTAAGTATGAAGTATAATCTTAGGGGGAGTACGTTGTGTACTTAGGAAAATTTTTGTGCATGTAAAAAAATGATAAGTGTTTTTGCCACTAATATTAAAGGGGGAGATTGTTGATCTCTAAGTTTTGTTGATCATTAGTGTCCCACACTTAGTCATTTATCTAGGCAGGTTAGCTGGTCATCACTGCAGCTGAGTTATCCAATATAGGACGAGCAATCTGGCATAGTCATTGCCAAGAAGATAGTGGTTGCCGAGTGACTCGACAATCAAGCAATAGTTGATCATGTTCATTCCAAGCGCGAGAGTCTTAATGTGCTGAGAAAGACAGTTTTGACATATATGTTTGGAATGTTACAAACTTGAAGGTAAACCATTTTGGGCCAACTTGTTTATGCATTTAATGATTTCAATGGAGTTAATTATGCATTAATTATTTGATCCCAATGTGTGGCATGGAGCCAATCATAAAATTGGAATGCCTAAGCGGCATAAGCATTTGATCGTGATCGTTGATCTAGATCTAATCGCCAGATTTGTGAAGTATATTAAGATTGCTTCTTAAACCCTAAGTGTGTGTGTGAGAGATAGAGAAGGTGTATGCATACATGAGAGATGTACAAAGGGTTATGTTGATAAAAGAAGCATAGATCTAACAGAGTGAAAGAGAAGAGTAAAGACATATCAGATTATTAGATCAGAGAAGGTATTGGAAAGAGGAGATCCATTATAAGCATCTGAGTGCATAACGAAGGATTAGTTCTTGAGACATTCTAACCAATGTATTAGGTGAAATCTCTTAACATAGTGGTTCTAACAAACCTTTCTAAATCTCTTAGCCGAGTGCTTACTTTTTTATAATTTTAAATCCTTTTACAAGATAGATTGTAATGATCTAAAGCACTTAACCGAGAAAACCTTTAACCGGGTAGATTACATATTGTGATCAAACTTTGTAGCCCTAACAGGCACACTTTATTGCCACAGTAGTGAAGATCTTTGTGGGCATCATCCCCACCCCAGTTTTACCTTATTGGGTTTCTGAGTTACCAAAATTCTGTTGTCTTGAGTTATTTATTTACTGTCATGGATGCTACTAGTTGATAGTTCAATTATATTTATGCATGGTTGTGGATCAGTTTTGTTTTAAAGGATAAAATTTTAAGATCTGACTCACCCCCCTCTCAGTATCTTGCTTTCCCATATTGTATTTCCAACATATATATATATATATATATATATATATATATATATATATATATATATTACAAAAGAAACCAATCAAGAAGGAGAATAATATACAATTTTTTTCCCAAGAACATGCAATTTTCTATTAAAGATTCTTGATATGCAATTGTGTAAAAATATTAATTTATTCTCCTGGCATGCAATTTAACCCCACTATTCTATTATAGATCTAGACCTGAGGGCTGAGTCTAAATCTAGTAAAGTCATGGGTATTAATTACCAATAAGGATACCTTATAGATGTGAAGGCCAAAAGCCATTTTGGTAAACATATAAAAAATTCAATTACATGAAGGGGTTTTGCACAGATCTGGAAATCTTAATGACCAATTTGTAAACAAGAAAATTCTAATAAAACCCTTATGCTCAGAATACAGATCTCACACACACACACAGATATTCTTTTGGGATATATTTAGAAATTGACCTTGGATTCAATTTTTCCAGTGAAAGGCACAATCTTGGAGGCTCAAAACCTTCTCTATTCTGCAATTTATTGGAAGTTGGTTTGTCCAAGAAAGGCTCGATGTTGATGCATGATTAGAAGTTGAGGGCCAATGACCCCATGGGCCAGGATAAAGTGCATAAAATTGCAATGCAATGTGAATTGGCTATTGATTTTAAATTTAAGCGATGCATACTTGTCATCTTCAATATTTCCTTCTAGTAAAACAATTAATTTTTTCTAAGATGTATTTTTTAGCTGATAGGCTATTTGTGGGAGCTTTGCTCCCTGATTTTGTTTTTGCTGGAAAATTGTCAGCCCTTGACTGAAATTGTTTTTTCCAATTGTGCAAATCTTTTTGCACAAATTTCCATTAAAAATTATTAATATTTTAAAGTGCTATTATGAGTTTTTTAGATAAAAGTGGCAGAGCCACGATATTTATTATTAATAATATAGTTTTTTTTACAAGCCTGGTTCAGGCAGGCATATCGGCACAAAAGAACCAGGAAGAAAACCTCTCATTGTAGCTCGTGTAACAATTTGATAGATCAACTAACTAATCTACCCCACCCTAAAAAAACCTCCCAGAAGTACATCCATCATAACCCAAAATATACAAAATTTCCCAAAACACAATATCCCTCATTATCCCAATCACCCCAATACGTCAAAAGAAGTACCACCAGGGAAGAAAGAAGGGAAGGTGGAGGAAATCGAAGCCTCAACTGATGAAAAGTGAGAATCTGTCATGAGATCTGGCAAAGAAGATCTTTCATCGCATCCATGCTAGTGGCCTCCTTTGTCACTTGGTCATCCTCAAGCGTAGGAAGGTGGTCATCCTGATTAGGTGCTACAATCTGAAGGGGAGAGAGAGCCATAATATCATCCCCAACACATTTGTCAGAGTGTAGTAAAGGCTGAGAGACCAAAGGATCGGTCTTGTCCATCAAGCGAGCATACTCCTGTAAGATATAAACCAAACTACCATCCTGCACAAACAACAAATACATCTCAAAAGGAAGTAGTAGCCATGAAGGTTTTAAAATCCACCAATCCTGCAATGGAAAAATGCCTGAATGCATATCATAATTATGTAATAAATAGATTAGAAGGAAAACATAACATTATAGAAAGAAGCAATGAAAAGATTTTGCAATGAAACCCAACATTGGCTAAATAAAGAAGGAGAAAACTATTATTTCCAAGTGCATGAGACGTTGAAGACCGACTTTTCATGTCCTGAGTATATGGGAGCATAGAAATTTGATACTTCATTAAACATTTCAAAGCTTAGTTTAGGTGTGCAAAATATATTCTCAAGTTAGATATGGATTAAGCCACAAATGACGCATCCATAATGGACTTTTTAATTTATAACAGTTTGTAATTTAGATTGGTATTGTTTTAATTTAGATTAAATTTTATTGTTAATTTAGATTACTAATTTAGGTTAGATTTGATTATTACTTTAGAATTGTTTTTTTCAATTATTTTAGTTAATAGGTTATTTTAATATTTTTTCTCTTTCACCACATTTTTATCCTTTAATACCTCTCAATCACACCAATACATCAAAAGAAGTACCACCGGGGAAGAAAGAAGCGAAGGTGGAGGAAATCGAAGCCTCAACTAATGAAAAGTGAGAATTTGTCATGAGATCTGGCAAAGAAGATCTTCCATCGCATCCACGCTAGTGGCATCCTCTGTCACTTAGTCATCCTCAAGCGTAGGAAGGTGGTCATCCTGATTAGGTGCTACAATCTAAAGGGGAGGGAGAGGCATAATATCATCCCCAACACATTTGTCACTGTGTAGTAAAGGCTGAGAGACCAAAGGATCGGTCTTGTCCATCAAGCAAGCATACTCTTGTGAGATATAAACCAAACTACCATCCTGCACAAACAACAAATACATCTCAAAAGGAAGTAACTTAGCCATGAAGGTTTTAAAATCCACCAATCCTACAATGGGAAAAGTGCCTGAATGCATATCATAATTATGTAATAAACAGATTAGAAGGAAAACATAACATTATAGAGTGAAGCAATGAAAAGATTTTGCAATGAAACCCAACATTGGCTAAATAAAGAAGGAGAAAACTATTATTTCCAAGTGCGCGAGACATTGAAGACCGAATTTTCATGTCCCGAGTATATGGGAGTATAGAGATTTGATACTTCATTAAACATTTCAAAGCTTAGTTTAGTTGTGCAAAATATATTCTCAAGTTAGATATGGATTAAGCCTCAAATGATGCATCGATAATGGACTTTTTAATTTATAACAGTTTGTAATTTAGATTGGTATTGTTTTAATTTAGATTATATTTTATTGTTAATTTAGATTACTAATTTAGGTTAGATTTGATTATTACTTTAGAATAGTTTTTTCAATTAATTTAGTTAATAGGTTATTTTAATATTTTTTCCTCTTTCACCACATTTTTTATCCTTTAATACCTCTCAATCACCCCAATACATCAAAAGAAGTACCATTGGGGAAGAAAGAAGGGAAGGTGGAGGAAATCGAAGCCTCAACTGATGAAAAGTAAGAATCTATCATGAAATCTGGCAAAGAAGATCTTCCATCGCATCCACTCTAGTGGCCTCCTGTGTCACTTGGTCATCCTCAAGCATAGGAAGGTGGTCATCCTGATTAGGTGCTGCAATCTGAAGGAGAGGGAGAGGCATAATATCATCCCCAACACATTTGTCACTGTGTAGTAAAGGCTGAGAGACCAAAGGATCGGTCGTGTCCATCAAGCGAGCATACTCCTGTGAGATATAAACCAAACTACCATCTTGCACAAACAACAAATACATCTCAAAAGGAAGTAGTAGCCATGAAGGTTTTAAAATCCACCAATCCTACAATGGGAAAAGTGCCTGAATGCATATCATAATTATGTAATAAATAGATTAGAAGGAAAACATAACATTATAGAGTGAAGCAATGATAAGATTTTGCAATGAAACCCAACATTGGCTAAATAAAGAAGGAGAAAACTATTATTTCCAAGTGCGTGAGACATTGAAGACTGACTTTTCATGTCGCGAGTATATGAGAGTATAGAGATTTGATGCTTCATTAAACATTTCAAAGCTTAGTTTAGTTGTGCAAAATATATTCTCAAGTTAGATATGGATTAAGCCACAAATGATGCATCCATATTGAACTTTTTAATTTATAACAGTTTGTAATTTAGATTGGTATTGTTTTAATTTAGATTAAATTTTATTGTTAATTTAGATTAAATTTTATTGTTAATTTAGATTAGTTTTTTCAAATAATTTAGTTAATAGGTTATTTTAATATTTTTTCCTCTTTCACCACCTTTTTTATCCTTTAATACCTCTCTGATTCCAAAAACTGAAATTTTCTTCTTTATTCAAGCCAAAACTGAAATTTTCTTCTTTTTTCAAACCAAAACTGAAATTGAAGATTTAATTCAGTGGAGATGCGGGGTATTCGCATGCTAAGCGAGCGCTCTACCATCTGAGCTACATCCCCGAATATACTTGTTCAGTTTTGCATGTTGTCTTCTGACGGAAACGCATCAGTGCTGAAAGTGAATAGAGAGAAAGGAGCAGAAGCCACATGCCACATCAACACAATGTGTGCAGTCTGTCTTATTACAGAGAGTAAGTTGAGAGGAAGAGGCAGATAGAAATGGTGATAATGATCCCACATGCGCGGGGAGAAGGAAAGAGTCGAGAGGAGGAAGTAGAAGTAGGAGGGGAGGGGGAGGGCAGAAGCATACTTACCTGGGCGGGGTCGATCAGTGATCAGGAAGGCCGATGGCCTAGAGAGAGCACCTTCATTGCACACTGGAAGGGGGCTCTGTCTAGCATCTCCCACTGTGGAGACTGCACGTCATTATTTGTTACAGAGGGGGCTCGCGTTCGCGCGGCCCCCACACAATGCTAATACCAAATCAAAATAGTTCATTTCGATTATGATTGTATTGCTGCAGAAAAGGCATGCAAAACTAGTTTCAATAGGCACATTATAGACATGGTTTACAAATAGTTAGACTAGTTTCAATAGGGATTTTATACGTGGTTCGTAGATAGTTGGAATCGACTCCTACCTGCGACATTATCCTTCCACTCGGTTTTACAATCATGTTGCAGAAACTGGGGATGGACCCTATTGCTCCTCAATCCAGTTGTAACGCCCACATTTTCCCATCTATTGCATCTCATAGTTTAAAGCAAGAATATGGCAGTGATGCTCCTAAGGCTACTAATGATTTGAGCCCTCAAGGTTTGTTTAGTCCATGGACACAGAAGAACCCTCAACAAGCACTACTACATAGAGGGGGTTAAACACAATTTAAGGGGTTAAACACAAGGGGTTAAACACAATTTTTGAGACAAATTTTTAATAAATTGTCTTAATTTGAGACAAAAAGAAAGTTGTGTTTCGTTTCAAATATGTCTTTAACTAAGTGTCTTAATATATTGTCTTAAAAATTTGTCTTTATAAAGACAATATGAAACAGAATTATTGTTGTCTTTTTAGAGACAATTTTACAAACAAAATATTTTTGTTTCATATTATCTGTATAGAGATAAAATTTTAAGACAATATATTAAGACGCTCAATTAAAGACATATTTGAGACAATACACAATTTTCTTTTGGTCTCAAATTAAGACAATATATTAAAAATTTGTCTCTAAAAACTGTCTTTAAACCCTCTTTGTAGTAGTGGGTAGTTGGGATTATTATCTCTAACACACTTCTGAGTACGTCTAAAGCATCATTCTTTGCAAACTTACTTTGACTGTTATGTATAACTTGTGGACATTAATGTCATTCTGAGCAGCAATATAAAGTTTCAAAATAGGCTTACATCATTGCAATGCATATATTGACATTTTAGATGATACCTAATGCTGATCGTCTAGTTTTGCCAGATCATTCATACATCCTCATCTCGTTGTGCATGCTATTTATCTTGTTTTACAATGATGTGTATTATGTGCAATTTTTTAAATTCTTAGTTGTGTTCTAGTTTTCCATGCTAAATGCATGGTGAAGAACACTTTAATTTCTTGTTTATTCCTGGATGATGCAGTAATCTCTATACAAGATTTTATTTACAATTATGAAATCTAAAAAGAAAATGTTTGAGCTAGAACAAAATTTATATTTTAGAACCCAAGATTACTCCTACGGAAATGCACATAATTTTCCCATTATTTTATTGCAACCCTAATGTACCATTGATTTGTTTTCATGGTACCATTATTAATCAACAATTCACATTTTACAACTAGTGAAATAACATTTTCTATTTTATCACTGACAAATACTGTGAAAAATTGAATTCATGTGCTAATGACCATCAAAATTGAAAAGCTACCAAGTTTTACTCATTAAGTAATCAGACTCTCTAATATATCACAATCCTCAGATCAATGAGAAATAACAAATGCAATAAACTAATTAAATAAACAAATCAATTAAACAACAACAACAAAAGACAAGACTGCAGAACAAATACGAAATAGTAAAAGCACTGAATGGAATGATCAGAAAAATAAAAATATCTTGAAAAAGAGAAAATGGTACCTAATGTTGATCGTCCAATTTTGTCAGATCATTCATACATCCTCATCTCGTTGTGCATGCTATTTATCTCGTTTTACAATGATGTGTATTATGTGCAATTTTTTAAATTCTTAGATGTGTTCTAGTTTTCCATGCTAAATGCATGGTGAAGAACACTTTAATTTCTTGTTTATTCCTGGATGATGCAGTAATCTCTATACAAGATTTTATTTACAATTATGAAATCTAAAAAGCAAATGTTTGAGCTAGAACAAAATTTAGATTTTAGAACCCAAGATTACTCCTACGGAAATGCACATAATTTTCCCATTATTTTATTACAACCCTAATGTACCGTTGATTTGTTTTCATGGTACCATTATTAATCAACAATTCACATTTCACAACTAGTGAAATAACATTTTATATTTTTATCATTGACAAATACTATGAAAAATTGAATTCATGGGCTAGTGACCATCAAAACTGGAAAGCTACCAAGTTTTACTCATTAAGTAATCAGACTCTCTAATATATCACAATCCTCAGATCAATGAGAAATAACGAATGCAATAAACTAATTAAATAAACACATCAATTAAACAACAACAACATAAGACAAGACTGCAGAACAAATACAAAACAGTAAAAGCACTAAATGGAATGATCAGAAAAATAAAAATATCTTGAAAAAGAGAAAATGGTGGGGAGAACATAATATGAATGATTCCCTAGATCATTAAAACTTTATCTTCACTGATTAAGTTCAAATAAAATTTAGTCTTTGCTGAATAAATTCAAACAAAACTTGATACATACTTCCTCGCCTTTATTTCAAAATTAATCAAAATAAATTGTAAACACAAACATTAAATAAGCCTGGAGAGAGATATGTGTTCCTCTTCACCACCACATATCAAATTAATTATTTAAGATTTCAATTGAGGCATCTCCCTTCCTTCCCAGTATCTCGTGATAAGAGAATTTTGGTACCTATAAATTCTTGCTGAAAGTTCAATACCTTGTTGATAAATCGCAGAAATAAGGATTAAGCTTGTCATTACTGTATAATTTATAAATTTCAATACCTTTTTTATAATATAATTTAATTAAACTTCAAAAATAAGGATTAAGCTTGTCATTACATATAAACAAACTTTCTTCAAACCCCTTGTAAATAGGACAGTTAAAGCATTCTATATAGCCTGATTTGAAAGAAGGCCTTTCGTTTCTACCTTAAGTTTCCAATGTCAGATATCACATTTTATGGGAATGGATTCAACTCTCTAAACAAATTCTATGGGAGAAACCACATACATATAGGTTTTGTAGCAAAGAATTTTCATGCTCAGGATGTTGAAGCCAACACTTAAAAGGTCAAATTTGCTGATAACTCTCATTCCACTTTATGTTTTTTTCCTCAATATGTTGAAACCAACTCTCAAAGGTCATAAATCACATTCCATTTTATTTTTCCTTAATTTTCAGATGACTCAAAATATTATTTGAAATGTTAGAAAAAAAAAAATTACCCACATTCTAATCTAAAAATGATAAAGATCAAATTTTGAGTCATCAAGTTATACATAGTGCTTCCATTCTAATGCTCTTGTGAATAAACATAAAATGTCACCGACGCAATAGCAATCAATTTTATGAATCATACATATGTTCCAGATATACAGAGAACTAGGTGTATACTATGTTGAAACTAGTTGTAAAACGTCAATTATACATAGAACTCAGTTGTACATACGTAATAGAAATCTAGTGCAATACATATAACAACCCATTTTTTTATTTCAAAGATCAACTTACATATGATTCATTTACTTATGTTTCTTGATATATGATTCCTTTACTTACATAATTCCTGACCATGAACCAGTAGTAGATGTTTATGTCTAAAGAAAGACTTTGAAATGAAAAAGTATGTACAAATGAACTCTACAAAGACTAAAAAATTGACAAAAAAAACAATTATTTGATAAAATTTCACATTAGAACATTGAAACTCAAAATTGCACAATAAACTCTTTATTCTCAGCTTCAAGTGTATATTTTGCATAAACTTGCATTACCAATTGTAAGTGGAAAAAACTATCATCTCTTTTGAAATGGTAATTCTAATTTAACTACATATTTTTATGAAGATAGCCAAAAGGAAATGTTTCATTTTCAACATGTTGGAGCTGTAGTATTTTCAGCATGCCATATCTAGAATGACCACTTGTAGATGTAATTGCCGAGCAATATTTTTCAATCGAACAAGAAGCATTTCATATTCTTCATGTTTCTCCTGTAGCCTGAAAGAAAGATGAGACATTAATTTTCTGATTGGAAGAATAATGAATCTTGTGAAGAGAATGACAAGAAGAGTGCAGATATAGTAGTCTTGCATGCCAATGAACAATAATATATTTGAAAGGAGCAATAGTCCATTCATGAACAACAAACAAGAAAAATGGAAAAGAAAACTTCTTATAAAGTAGCCTTCAATAGAGTTCCAAGGAAAAAAATCATAACAAGAATATTGTAATAGTAAACATAAAGTTTGTCTTCAAGTTCAAGGAGTCTTGAAGCTTTCAAAAAATAATTATAACTCTAGTAACTTCTTAAACTACATATCTGGCTTTCAAATTCAGCATTTTATTTTATCCATCATCTTCCTTTGTGTCATCTTTCTGCGAGGCACTATTCTAAAGGGAATGGATTGTTCATCACATTGAACACCCTCCTCATTATTATTGTTTTCAACTTGCTGAAATTCAAGGATGGTTTCCTATTGAGGTTCAGGAATGACAGTTGAATCATTGTGTGCAAAAAAAAATTCAGCGTGTTCCTCTAGCTCCTCTTCATGCTCACTACCATATGAGTTTGATTGTTGGGCTTCCTATACACAACACAATTTAATTTATTAAAATACCATAATACCTCTAATTAAATTATTGCATGTCATAGAATATTAAAAAGAACTTACCTCAGATTCATGATCAGTGACTAATTTCTCCCCTTGATCTACCAACTGTTGTCAAAGGCCTTGGGTACCATCTTTGAAACCTCCTTTTGAAATTGGTGAACCTACATAAACAAATATAACCAAATTTATAATCTATAATGACTCATAAGATACAATCAACTCACAAGTTTGTCATGACTTTTTTATGAAATAGAAAATACTAAAGATGAAAATATTCACGTACCAAGCCATTACGAATGCTATTGTACCCACCATATCCTAATTTATGGGATCTAATACTTGAAACCCTAGCTTGGGTTTCTTTCGTTGCATCTTGAAGGCATCTTTTAGATCCTCCTCGTGCAGATGGCCAATAGTTTGGATTATTGTGGGCCTTCCTCTTAAATTTGGCATCTTTTATAAGTTCATCCCATGTTACTTGGTTTGTGATCCAAGCTAGACGTGGATATCTGAATTCTTTTGTTAGCTTGGACCTTAAATTGTCACGTTTAGAATGAATTTATTTTTGTGTAGTGTCCAAAATAATTTCCTCATTAAAACCAGGATTTCCAAATGCTATTATGGCATCTTTAAAAAGTTCATCTTTCTTAGCACTGGCTTGCTTTCTCCAATCTATTTGAATTTTATTTCCAAATAAATTCTTTGCACGACGATAAATAAAATGAAATAATTTCATACCCATTTCATCTTTCAAAACATTTCCTTCAGAGGAGAGAAAGATTGTAACTTCTTGCATCCATTTTGTAGTGACCATAGATATTGTTGATGTCTTAGGTGTTGAAGTAGATGCCCATGTAGGTCCATCAGTCACTTCTTCATTTATTTCTTGTATTTACAATGAGATTGTAAAATTGTAAGAAACCCAACCAAAACATGCAACTATTTTTAGATTTAAAATAATATCTTTAGTGCATTGAGAGTTAAGGGAATTCTTGATAAATAAGGCATATTTCTTTTAACGAACAAAAAATTTACAAGGATGAGACCAAAAATGCAAACCAATGAAGCACCAATATTACTTTTGAATAGAACATTCTATTAGGAGGACAATGAGTCTAATGGAAAGAGAGCAGATTTTATGTGGAAGAAACAACAAACATCATTAGTGGACAACAAATGGCAGGTTAAGGGTTGTGATTAACAAGTTTGGAGAAAGAAATGAATTCTAGAATGCATGGACCAAGTAAAGTTAAGACAACAATATTAAATAATATTGATCCAAGTCAAGACAATCCAAGTGAAGTTATGACATCAATAAACAGAGAATGTATTGGCAATAACTATGAATAAAAAATTTCAAGACAATACAAAGGTAACAAAGGCCTTGGGTAAAAGGATTAGGGTGGGGGAGGATATGGTAGAGCTAAGTGTTAAAAAATTAAAATTTGAAAAAAATAAAGGAATGGATATAGACTCTGATGGTGAGAGTGCTGACAGTTATGAGGAAACCGATTATATCCCCCACTCCTAGTCTGAAGACAAGAGTAAGGAGTCTCTTTTGGTCTTGGTGAGTGTTTCTAGTGATGAAGAGGACAAGTCTCTATTTTCCCATATTTCCAAGGAGAAAGGGATTGACCCTAAAGAAATCAAGGGAGATGTGGGTGGTCAGAAAGTTCCTATATTGGTCAACTATGCAAGCTCTGAAGATCACGATGTACCTATTTCTCTGAAGATCGAGGTGGTCATGGAGGTGCAGTTGGAGAAGAAGGATGATGATACCCCTGGTCAGGACATTGCTAAGAAGGGTAATATCCCTTCTAGTTCTAGGAATATTCCTTTTTCAAAAACACTTGATATGCAGGAGTGGAATGTACAACTCTTTCAAGATGACATGGACGACGAAATTGAACCCTTATTTGGAGTTCTTCAAACTGTGAAGGTAATGTCTATGTACTCATTTCAACTTATGAAATGGGTCTTTAAGGAAATCAAAAGCCTCCATCTCACCTTCTGTGCCTTGTCTATTCGAGTGGATTTGATCCAAGGTAATTTGGATTTTGGGTCGGCCGGGATTGATGGAAAAAAGAACAAGGAGGATGAAAATAATTTGAAGACTCTGCGAGACAAATTTGACATCCTGGAGAACACTCTAAAGAAGCACATGAATGATAAAAATATCTTTATGGGTTCTTCCATGGAGTTTTTTAACTCCATCAAATCGGAGTTGGATACTGGTTCCACTATTGTGAAGATTGAGGATGAAAAAGAAGATATGGAGGATGCAGGCCTGTGCAAGTGCACACGTTCTGCCAAAAAGAATAAAATCCAAGACATGATTTTGGAGCTATCAGACTTCAATGTTTCCTTCAAGAAGGTCTTTGAGGCTAAGAAGGAAGCAGAAGGAACTCTCCTAGAGTTTTCCTAGTTCCTGTTGTTCCGCTGCTTTTTTGCTGGATCATTTTTTGGTTTTTGGTTGTCGGGTGGCTTAGGTGGTTTCTAGCTTTTCTCTTTGGTTTTTTGTGTTGGTCCTGGGTTTCATGGGCTGGGTTTCAGTCTTGTTTCTGTTTAGCGGTTTTATTTCCTATATCTTTATTGTAATGGTTGTAAGGGGTTTCAGGTCCCCATAAAACCTATTTTTACCAGCAATCAAAAACAAATAGGTCAAACATGTCAAAATAGTGACTATTGCACTCATACCTTGACTTGTTTGGAATGACAACTACAATGAAGAAATAACAACAAAATATTAAAAGAGTTGTGACTTTCAATCAAAGGATACAAGTTTGTAGTTATACCTTGTCAATCATGGAGGCAGTTAACATTGTAAAGAGGTGTATACATTACAAAGGTGTTTCAAAAATAATATAGGTGCTATGTACTAAACATTGAAAATTCTAAAATTGTGAAAATTAAAATAGATAATGTTGAAGGAAATATGAACTGCAAAAGAGTAATAAGATGATACTTCAAGATAAATTTACTTGTTCATCTGAAGTAAGCCTTGCACTCCCTAACAATGTCCTCTCAAATAAATCAATTTGTTTAATTATTTCTTTCCCCATTTCAACATTTTCAAGAGTGTCTGGTAGGAGCCTTAACATTCTTGATTTAGATTCCATAACACTCCTCAAGGAAACTTGTTCAGGTGTTGGTGGGAGAATTCTAACTGAACCTACACTTGATGGATTATTTATTAATCGTAATGTACTCCTAATAAGGGCATGCATGTCCATTTCAAGAGGGATACTAGGAGAATCCATGTTTGATGTACAAAGCATGCTATGAGGCATTGTGGTTGATGTTACTCTTGTGATAGGTGTATCCAGTCTAGATGTAGAGGGCATGACACACCTTGAAATATCCTGCAAAGCACAAACATAAATCTTAAAGTGGTATAATAGGGAAAATAACATAATCAAACCCACACAAATATATGATTTAATCTTACATTTTGCATAGCAATGGATGTATCTAATGGCATAATCGGATCTTGCATGCCAAAAAAATGTGTGCTTGGTGGAGTTACACCAGAAATGCCCCGTGGAAAAAACAAAAATATTAACAAAATATAAAAGGTGAAATAAGTTAAATGCACAAGAATCTAGATGAAATCTTACTGCTGGCATAGTATTAGAAGTACCAAAGGGTGTATTACGGGTTGGAATGACTTTAGAGATGGCCTGCATTCCACAAACATAAATTAACATGATCTAATATAAAACATAAGATAATTGAACCTATAAAAGATAATTTTCAAACTTACCTCATGCACCATCATAGTTATGTTTTGTCCTTGCCCATTCCTTAGCATTTCAATTAGTGCATTTAAGATCAGTGGATCCCCCATAGTAGAATTGGGAGGACCCATAGGTACATCCTTAAAGAAACACATAATGACATAAAATGACAAAATATTGATTGGAGAACATATGCAAGTGATATTAGTAATAGTAAAAGATCTTGTTCAGAGGCAAGAAATCAATAAATAGACAACTATTTTAGAGAAGAAAATTGTGATAAAGGTTTAAAGGACAAGCACTTCTAAAATAATAAATACTCATGGCTGAGAATTAAAGGTACCCCTTTAATCTTTTCTTGTAGACATGTATTAAACATCCTTGTTACATAAAATATCCAGTAATAAATATTTAGAGGAAAGTGAAAAACATAAAGCCTCAAATGATAAACGAGTGTTAAAAAATTTAGTTGTAACCAATTTTAGTAATATTTGATGTCATGGTGCTTCATATGGTAACATTTACTATCATTGTATCAGAAAATGCACTAAAATGTTTCTAAAATTAAAAAGGAATATAAAATTTAAACAAAACCAAATGCAGCTGCCCATACTAATAGTCACTTTACAGAGGATTTTAACATCCAAACAAGACATTTTTCTCTCAATATGTGGCTGAGTATCATGGTAAGAATCCAAGTCTCACTAAAACTCAAAGGGCCCTATGAGTTGCCCAAACTACAGGCTTAACAAAACATTACATTGAGAATTTATCTATCTACATCAATTTTGGGTCATCATCATCAAGGAAAATAATATATTTTTTAACACATGAAAAATATACAGCCAAAATGTCTTCTTCAAGCTTTTTACCTTCTTAGATCACACCATAGTAGAGAATAAACCCCTACAACACTTTAAATGCATTCATAAAAACATGAAGGCAGAGAGCAAGTTGATAACAAAATGAATTCAGCGGCGTTGTTAAAAAATGATTTTTACAAGGTCAATAACAACATGAGTAACAGTAAATGATCAAGGTCAAAGGTTTCAAAGAGATATCAACAATAATGTAAGCAACTTAAATAGCATTTGAAAATCATGACCATTGTTAAACTTATTGAAGAAGAAGATCAAAAAAATGATCACAGACTTGACATCATGATTAGAAATGAAGGGTACTATTATAAAGATTGCAATGAATTGACATTACAAACATCCACAAAAAAAATCGTAACATTCAAATTACTTAATTTACATTGCATGTTGTGTACAATTAAAAAACACAATAGTTAACCTATAAATATTTAATTAAATTGTATTGAATCCTCACAACCATCTTAAAGTGAACATGGTGATCAAACAACATCATCTTCACATGAAATTTCCTTGTCTGATGGCATAGATACCCCATCATTAATGTGACCTACATCCACAAATAAATTAATACTAGAATTTTCATGGTCTTCATCACCTTCAAATATAGGTAAATGAAAACCAATAAATTCATCATCTTTGTGGACTTCATGCCCATGTGGGTTCTCATGTCCTTTAGACACTTCAATAAAATCAGCATGATCTTCTTCTTGGTCATATGCATCATTGACGATAAAATTTTCATCATCTCCATCTTTCCCATCTATGTCTTCAGAGGGGACTTCTACATCTTCAAGTAAACCATGGTCCTCTGCACCTTGAAAAAATGTTACTCTTTGTCCTCTTGGATCATAATCAATCACAATTGACCATCCAGGTTGTTCTAAATTTGGAATGAGAAATATCTGTTCACATTAATTTTGAAAGGCATAAGGTTCAGAAGTGGCTTCAAACCTAGATGTATTGATCGTATAGAATCCATTATTATGCAACAAGATATTTTTTTCTTTACCCACATTGATAAGCTTGTACCATTCAACACGAAAACCAACTTTCTTGAAAAATATAAAATCAAGCTCTATAATATCCTCCAACACTCCATAATACTAAACTGTGCTTTTGATTGGTTGTATATCATTTGCATGTGAACGACATTCCACCTCAAATGATGCTAAAACTCCACAATCATAAGTTTGTCTCTTTTCATCAACTTTTCTGATGCCAAAACGATGACCAAAATTCCACATTCCTTTGTAATATGTTACCTAAATTCATATAAATATTAACTAATTATATTAATGATACAAAAGTTAAAAGACAATTTATTAAACATCTCTAATATGTTAATATATATGTATCACCTCCCCATTTATAGATCCTTTAACAAAATTTAATTCTTGTGGTCTCACTCTATTCTTCATTTTTTTTGCCTCATGTTCAATATTGTTCTTTACCCAATTCCACGAGCATCTCTTTGGCCATTTTCTTTTATGGCTTGCAAGTAGTCCTCAAGCAATTTTTTGACCATGCTTATTATATATGTTGGCCCATGCCTTTTCATCCTCTAAATTCCTTTGTTTAGCGTACTTCTCCATTGATTCCAACATAAAGTCAGAATTGTATGCAATATACAAATATAATGCCTCCCACTCCTTAGCATCTACAATGAAAAATATAATTGTTCAATGAATTAAAATTATTTGAAGTCATGCATTGTAAAATTTAAGATTAAAACCACTAGTTCCAACATATTTTCATACCT
Organism: Thuja plicata; assembly: GCA_018584345.1. NCBI lineage: Eukaryota > Viridiplantae > Streptophyta > Pinopsida > Cupressales > Cupressaceae > Thuja > Thuja plicata. The sequence continues at coordinate 484,331 of MU227193.1, read as the reverse complement.
TTTTATCCCCTCTGAAGTGCCCTGGCCCTCTAATTTTTCTCCTTCAAATGATTGAGGTTGGTTATAATTCCATAATCATGGAGCTTCAAGGTACAATTGAGGTAAGTACTCACTCAAATGGACCATTTCTTGGAAAACCATGTAACCCTCAACCATGGACCCTTCTGGTCAAGCCCTTTTCCTCACAAATTGTTTTAAAACCTTCATATATCTCTCCATAAGCCACATTGTTCAAATTTGAATAGGACCACACAACTCAATCTCTTCCACTAGGTGTACAAGGTAGTGGCTCTTGATAATTAAAAAATCTTGGAGGGAAGCACATTTGAATATCACACATCAAAAGTGAAATTTTCCTCTTCCAATACTTCTAGGCATCCTGATGTATCTCTTTAGATGAGACCCACCTACAAGTATTAACACATGTATTACAATAAATATTTATGGTATCTTCAAAACTAAAATATAAACTCATATAAAGGCATAAGAAATTATGGAGTTTAAATGATAAGAGTCATGGAAGAGTATGCATGATTAGTTAAAAAAACCTCAAATATTTAGATAATTTGTAAATAGTTAATGTGACACCACGATCAAAAGTGCTTGGTATTGGTGCAGGCAACACATACTGTGTTAGCCCTATATAATTTTTTGTGGTTCCATGGTTTTCTACAAGTGGTTTTAGGCCTTTTTATTCATGCTTTAGGTCTCTGGCCCTAAAACCCTTGGTCATTTTCATGAAATCCTTATGCCCTAAATCATATCTTGACTCTTGAGTAACTTAAAAGAGATCAACAGTCATGTTTTAAAGTTGTGAAATGGATTAATTTGGGTCGTTGATAGGGATTCTGCACCAGGAATAGCCGTTACAACTAATTTTTGAATTTTTAAATCTGTCCCGAGGGTTTCTAGCTTTGGTTGTATGTTTCAGATTTGCAGGGGAATGACTCGAGGTTTTTCTGTCCTTGGCTCGACATTAATGGCGTTGATTAGTGGCTGAGGACATTCTTGTGTTTCTAGATGCATTAATTTTTGTATAGGGATGGTATGGGTTTCTATTTTGCGTTCTCTTTGGGGAAACTTTGTGCCCATGTTGTGATTGTTCTGCCATTATGATTGGTTGATGATGCATCACATAAGATCTTTTCTTAATCTTTTGATGAAATATCTGACGGAGAGAGGAAGGGCTGCATTAATTTCATAGAAGGATAGTTGTCAGATAATCTTCTCCTAGGGTTTCCTCCTTCTACATAAGGCCTTCTTTTCTCTATTGTAGGGGTTGCAAAATTTTGAGTCCCAGAGCGGTTTCAGTTTCTTTTGGTTCTGAGGATATAGAAGATTCATGTTAGAATGTATTAAGATAAGATATAAATTTCTTATATTCCTTTTCACATTATTGAGTGGTGTTTTTCTTTCAATCATATTGATGTAGAAATTTGACTCATCATACTTAATATAAGTATTTCTCAGTTACAGGTCTCTCCTTGGTGTTCACCTTATGAATTTTGGATCTTCTGATTTATTACATAGAATTTCTCTGTGTATATGTTCTATTCCTTAGTTTTTATCTAGGATCAAATTGAATATTCTTTGGATAAAACATGGATTCATTTGGTGTGTCTACATAAGGATTCTAAAAGAAGTGTATGACCTGAGTTGCTTGTATTTATGGCTATGAGTCTTTTCCAATTGGTGTGTTTCTATTTCTAGTATTTGTATTGAAGTATTTCCCAATGGATAAGGCACTGATCGAGAACTAGTACATCCTTTGTTGATACATGTTTGACTTGGTTTGACTATATTCTACAAATTTACATCCAAACCATTACTAAGTTCTTTCATGTCATATTGTGGTTAGTTGTGTGTCCTACATGGTAATGGAGAATCAATGAATGTCTGGTTAGAATTTAGTACTTTCTTACCATTATCTATTGTTATAATCTAGAGTAATAAGGGCCTATAAAGAGTTGAATATCTATCTAGATTAGGTGTACCCAACTTGGTTTAACAGAGCCAGAAGTGCATAGGGTAGTCTTGTCCCTATAGTTTGTCTAGTTACCTTGTAGAGCTTTCATACTTGGAGCTAACCACTCCTAACATCATCCTCAAGGTATATTTGTAGCTTTCAAAGCATAAATGTTTTCAAACACCAACATAGTGCATGACCATTGACGAATATCCATGTTAAAATATGCATGAACTGATATTATCACTCGGCTATACAAATTTCTAATTATGTTTCCAATAATTGTAATGTACTACAAAGTTACCTTTATCAAATTGTGCCAATCATATGTTTTTAGGCCTGACAAATCTAATCCATCTCTTGTGAATAAGTTTTTTAATGTCGCACCAAAGCCAGAAGGAAACCTTAATCTTTTCATTGTATCAATGATGTTTTCTTTGTCCTTTGAGGTAAGAGTCCATGGAGCATGAACATATGAGTTGTCTCCATGCAACCATATGTTCGGCATGATATTGAAAACTTTCAAGTCCTTTAGTAGCTTTAGTTGTGCTTCAAGGTTGATTCCATTTAGATATTTCCACAATCACTCTGCCACATTTTTCCCAATGTGCATAGTATCAAATAAGTAGGCTATTGGTAAGTTCTCAGAATATTCTAATTTGTAGAAAATTGAGACTCTTTTCATTCCTAGTGGAAACCATGCCCCTTCTTTTTTGTCATACATCGCTTTCCACCTAGCAGGGTTCATCCTTCTTGGCTTCCTCATTTCCACTTCCTTTCCATTGAACTTATTTTTCTCACAGACTCGATAACGATGATTTTATGGTAAGAATTGTCTATACTCATCATACACAGTTTTATTGAGATCTTTTGATTTCCTATACAAGATTTTTGGCCCACATGATGGACAACCATGTTTCCCCTTTGTTTGTAGCCCTAAAATAAGAATGAAAACTAGAGTTAATAAATAGTGTATGCACCCTAAAATTCTCGCCTAGACTTTGGGCCCCATTTTATCATTTTATCAATTTATCAATTTCCTGAATCAATGCTTTGCAATATTTTCAATTCAAATCAATTTCCTTGATCAAATTGTAATTAATTCAATTATTCAATT